>ML776737.1:611584-626170 GCA_009831015.1 Picea engelmannii
TCGTGTTAATTGAATGTTTTATCTTGGAAGGTCATTCTCCTTTGTGGTTGTTCCTTATGATAATGTTGAACTTGGGTGTTCGTTGCCAGAGTCCTTGACGCACGCCTTCCGTAAGGGGCGCATTTGTACGTCTCGTTTATGTCATACTTGATTTTATTCAGTTGGTTGCTTGGTCTACTTGTGTCGGGCGGGATGTAGACACCTCCATGCTCCTCAGAACAGTCGCCAGCCCTGAGACCTTAAATGGTTAAAGACGATGGGAAACCGGGCTTGATCGTTGCTTATGTGTCTTGGAGGTCCTAACCTTGCAGGGTAGGATGGGCGGGTAGTTAGTCGTATTTAGCAGTCAGTTTTACTTTGTCGTTAAATGTTGCGTGGTGCACCCTTGCCTATGGTCTTAGTTGTTGCAGATACTCGTCGTAAGCTTCTGTCTTCTTGCAATGAACACCGTGGTCGCGTCTTGTTGGATGTCAAGGGGCGACATAGAGTCCAGTATGTTTTTACTTCTACACACGCGCACACACCGTAAACACAAAAAAAAAATTTGCACCTGTATACTAGAATGGATGTCGTAACGAGGCGGTTCGTTACACCCTGATTGATAGATGTGAATGATAACTTGGCCAATGTCTTGTGCTTCCCGATGTGGGTGTATTGTTCATTGTAATTGATCTTGTTACTTCTATCCTGGAAGTCCTAAACTTGCAGGGTAGGACAGACAGGTAGTCGTTTTTATTTTTCATCTATTGATTATCGCATGTTTCATCCAGCTACATGATGTGCTAGTATGTTGGGTTGTTGTTGTTTGTTGCATGAATTGCATGCATTGTGTTCTTCGTCAAGTTGTGTTGATTAATTTTTGTCATTGTTACTTTCCTTCTTAACAACAACAACAACAAAAATCTTTGCACTTGCTTGGCATCACATGTAGTCATAACGATGGGGGTCATTACAACCAGGTGAAGTTGTATACCACTTTATGAACTTGGTTGTTGGAAATTTTAATTTCCTTTCCTTTCCCATCCTAGAATTTCCTTGCCTTTCTTTTCCTTCTCATGTCTTTCCTTTCCTTTCCTTGTCTTTCCATGCCTTGCCTTGCCTTGCCTTGCCATTTGTTTAATTTCCTTTCTTTACCTTGCCTTTGTCCCCATAGTTGAATCTGGTTCCTTGAATCCAATGCAATGAATAGTCCATCCATCCAAGGCTCGATTAGAGTTTTATCATGAGTTTCAACTTACCTTCTCAATTCATTTAGGGACATGTTGGAAATTTGGTATTGTTAGAAGTTGAGAAATAAAGCAGAGCAGAACTGTCCATTTTTATTTTTAGTTAGTATAACAACTAAGTCTCATTTTAGAATAGTACAACATTGCTGAACACATAGCAAGGATACAATAAATTTCTGAGAGTGTAAATCCAACACTCTTTCTGATCTAAACAGAAGACAAAGTAGATCAATATCTAGATCTAAATTGAAACTGACATAGATCTTATACATGCCAAAAACACAAACTGATCTCTATGGATCAGATATACATCAGATCTAGATGAGATTAGAATAGATCTCAAGCATATTAAATTTCAAATTAAATAAAGAATATGGCCAATGAACAGAACAAAAAATCACATACCTTGAAGACTTACCATGAAGGAGATACAGTCACACATAAGAGATGAGATACCATTTGTAATTATGCTCAGACAAACTTCAGGATCTTAGATCCACCATATAGGTTGGATATTTTTCAAGAGAAGAATAGACTTTCTTGCCACCAAGGAGTAAGATCCACACAAACACCACACCAAAAAATCTGTGATTAAACCCTCAAACAAACAGAAATTTCCAGCAAGCAAGAACCGTTGTGCCAAGGGGTATAGTTGTGATAAACAGCCTATAGGCTACGACTCAAGAAGACAAGGATAGATCTTCTAGAGAGAGGGGCCATGGCACATTTGAGGAACATATCTGAGGCAAAATGGGCCACGTCTTGCACAGTAAAGGTGACGATAGCTTCTGGAGGTTTTGACTTGTTGTAGGAGAGAACAATAGGTACACTCCTCATCACACAACAATACACATTAGAATTTGCAACAATGGATCCACACAAGGATGATAACAACAACTAGCCAAAAACCTTGTCTGGTAGGAGGGCCAAACCACCACATGAAGGAGCCTCAAGGGCTAATCCATCACAACATGAGTGTCAAGGGGCCGATCTACTCCAACCAAGAGGCAACAGGGCCGAGCCATCACAACAGGAGTGTCAAGGGGCCGACCTACTCCACAACAAATAGCCTCAAAGGGGGCTGATCCACACCACAACAAATAGCCT
This sequence comes from Picea engelmannii, assembly GCA_009831015.1. Classification (NCBI taxonomy): domain Eukaryota; kingdom Viridiplantae; phylum Streptophyta; class Pinopsida; order Pinales; family Pinaceae; genus Picea; species Picea engelmannii. The sequence goes on from ML776737.1 coordinate 613,918, forward strand.
CAAAGGGGGGCCTATCCATACCACAACAATTAGCCTCAAAGGGGGACGATCTACAACACATAACAAAAATGTCAAGGGTCGAGCTGCCACACAAGATAACCTCTAGCAACAGTGCAAAGAGGAGGCCGTAGAAGATAGAGGAGATCCGCTCACTTTAGAAGGATAGCATAATAGAACAATGGAATGTGTGTCTGAAAGAGGAGGGGTGGATCACCTTTTATAGTTTAGGCTAAGGGTTAGGCTAGGGGTATGATAAAAATGAAAATTAAAAATTAACACATTTAATTAATATAAATATTAATTGAATATGTTATAATTTAAACATTTAATTAATAACCCCTAAATCTAAATAAACAAAACCCAAATAAACACAAGCAAGGGTGAAGGGGGTTTGACAAGGGTGACTGGGTGGAAATACTTTGTCCATTTATTCTCAAGGTGACCCTGTTTAATTTTATCATCATTGCATATGGGATACATCCCTCATGTGGTCATGTACACCTTCAGGGAGGACATATACCAATAAACACCTGATCATGGACTGGGTGGCCCCAAAACATCTCTGGGGTCTTATCCAATAAGGTATAAAACCAAGGATCAACCCATTCCCCAGGCATGGGTACCCTAGACATTTCTAGGGGCCCTAGACATATCTAGGGGCTTTAACTACTTAGTCCCAGACCAAGAACCCCATTCATATACTGGGGGCCCTCTCAGGGGTCTTTACTGCTTGGTCCCATACCAATAACCCTAGTCATCTACTAGGGGCTCTCTCAGGTCTTATCCACCAAGGTACAAGACCAAGTATTAACCCATGCCCTAGGCATGGGTACCCTGGAAATTTATAGGGGCCCTAGACATATCTGGGGGATTTACCTACTTGGTCCTAGACTAATAACCCCAGTCATATATTGGGGGCCCTTACAAGGGTCTTTTGCCATGGAATTGACTATTTTGGTCCCCGACCAGAAAACCCCAAGGGTGCACTTGGGGGCCCTAGATCTTGGCTAGGCTCTTTTCCATCCTCCTGGAGAATGGCTCTTTCAGTTGCTTTAAATTTAATAGGTATGGGGGCATAAAATCCAAATCGAGTGGAATAACATAGTTTTGTAAGATCACATATGTCTCTTTGCTAAGGCCCATGCAACTATGTTACCCATAATTTCCAAGCACAATGTTCTTCAAAACATACTACTTGTTCATAAATTGCATTGTGCCTCACTTAGTAAGACCCTAGTTCCAGAGTCTTCCAACAAATGTTTTTTAAGGTAACATAATGATGGTGGAAGGGTCCCCCTATATGAAACAGGGTGCCCCAAATCCAATTCAATTGACGGTTCATCTATCTGAGGCTAGGTTAGAGTTTTATTATGAGTTTCAACTCACCACCTCAAACCATTCAGGGACATGTTGGAAATTTGGACTGGGGGCACAAAATCCAAACTGAGAGGAACCAAACCACCCATAATATCCTGACACATTTTTCTTCAAAATCAACCACTTGTTTAGAAATTGCATTGTGCCTCACTGAGAAAAACCCTAGTTCCGAAGATCCTACAATAAACACTTTTTAGGGAAATGGAATGACAGTGAAGGGGTACCCCTAGTTAAAATCGGCTTCCCCGAATCCAATGCAACTAACAAATTTTCAATTTGAGGCATGGTTATATTTTTATTGTGATTTTTAAATCACCCCCTCAATCCATTTAGGGACATGCTGGCAATTTGATTCGGGGGAATAAAATAAAAATCAAGCGACATAATGGAGTTATGAAAGCTCCCACATGTTTATTTGGCCAAGGAACATGCAACCATGCTACCCATAATTTTCCGACACAATTTTCTTCAAAATCGACCACTTGTTTAGAAATTGCATTGTGCCTCATTAAAAAAAAAAATAGTTATGGAGATTCTCCAAAAAACGCTTTCTCGTGCAACAAAATGATGACGAAAAGGTCCCCGTAGATGAAATTAGTTTCCTTGAATCCATTGAAACTGATGATTCATCCATTCGAGGCTCGATTACAGTTTTATTGTGAGTTTCAACTCGCCTCCTCCAACCATTCAGGGACATGTTAGTAATTTGTTCTGGGGGCATAAAATCCAAAACGAGCGACATAAAGATGTTCCATAAGATCCCTCATGTTTTTTTGGCCAAGGACCATGTGAACATGCTATCCATAATCTCCTAGAATAGTGTTCTTTAAAATCAACCACATTTTCATAAATTGCATTATGCATCACTAAGAAAAAACCTAGTTCTAAAGATCCTCCAAAAAACTTTATTATAGGAAATGGAATGATTGTGGAGGGGTCACCCTAGATGAAAATAGGTTCCCTCAATCCAATTCAATTGACTATTCATCCATCCAAGGCCCAATTAGAGTTTTATCACGAGTTGCATCTCACCTCCTCAAGCCATTCAGGGACATGATGACAATTTGGTCTAGGGCATAAAATCATAACCGAGTGGCAAGGTAAGGAAAGGCATGGAAAGGAAATGCAAGGAATATAAAGGAAAGGAAAGGCATGTCATGGCAAGTCAATTCAAGGAAAGGAAAGGAAATGCAAGACACGGAAAGGTAATGCAAGGTAATATGAGGCATGGGAAGGAAAGGAATTGAAAGGAAAGGCATGACATGGAAATGCAAGGCAAGGAAAGGAAAGACATGGAAATTATAGGAAAGGATGTACATGGAAAATAAAGGCAAGGAAAGGCATGGGAAGACAAGGTATAGGTATAAGTATGATAAGGAAAGGAAAGGAAAGGAAATGTAAGGCATGTCAAGGAAAGGCAAGGCATGGAAAGGTAAGGAATGCCATGACAAGTTAGGGAAAGGAAAGGCTATACATGGCATGACCTAGACCTAGAACTAGATCATGATCTAGACCCAGACATAGACCTAGACCTAGACCATGACATAAAACTAGACCTAGACCTAAAACATGACCTATACCTAGAGCTAGACTTGCACCATGACCATGACCTATACAATGACCTAGATCATGACATATACCATAACCTAGACCATGGAAAGATAATAAATGTTAAGGAAAGACAAGGAAACAAAAGGCATGGAAAGACAATGCATGCCAAGACAATGTAACACAGGGCAGAATAAGGAAATGAAAGAAATGGAAAGGAATGACATGGAAAGGAAAGGCAAGGCAAGGAAATGCAAGGAAAGTATAGACATGGAAAGGAAAGGAACAACAAGGCATGACAATGAAAATCATGACATGGAATTCAACACAAGGTCTAGGTCTAGGTCTAGGTCTAGGTATGGCAAGGAAATACAAGGAAAGACATGGCAAGGCAATGCATGGTATGGAAAGCAAAGGAAAGGCATGGAAAGTAAAGGAAAGGTAGGGAAATATAAGGCAAGTCAAGGCATGGAAAGACATGGCAAGGTAAGGTATAGGTATAGGTCTCATTCTAGGTATGCCAAGGAAAGGAAAGGCAATGCATGGCAAGGAAATGCAAGGATTGTATTTTCAATTTGTCTTGAATAGACAGTAAAAAAAATTCTTGGAAAAAATGTGTGAAGTGGCTATTGCAAAGGATATTCATAATAAATAGAGAAACATCATAAAGAACATACAAATGTCATTTTGAGAGGAAGCATTCATCATAATTCGTCACCCACCTATGAATACCAATGGATTCTCATAAAACTATGAAAAACACTAAAGGAACTCATAAGCTTAAGAGTCTTGTTATCTTGCAAAATCTAAAAAGGACTATGAAAATCCCTCAAAATTCCTTCGTCTTAATGAAAAATGCACACATACTAGTAAACTCTTCAAGGAATTCATACCCCTATTAAACTCGATATGACAACTAAAAATCATGATGAGAGCCTGCTTTCAATCAATCACAAAACCCTTTCAAGTTTTAGACAAAGTTCTGAATCTCTACATTACATGGTAAAATTACAAATCTCACATGAAGAAGCTTCACACATGACAAAATATAGGTCATTGGAGGGCATATGTATGATCTGTACATTCTATGCTAAAGCCACAAATTATGCAAAATAGAGGTTCCATATGCATATTGCACATCCCACAAGAAGAATCTTATGAAGAAAGTATGCATAACCAAGACAAAGGTGACCAACCTAGTGGAGTGTAGGTAAGACATACCAAACATCACCTTCCCATAAAACTATGCTCCAAATTATTAGGCTCTCAAAATTTTCTCTTGTTTGTTAAATAAACTATTTTGGCCTCTAAAAATTATCGCAAAACCTTGGGAAAATTCATTACATTTGTTTGCTTCCACCATGAGACACAACTTTGACAATTTACCCTTTTCCTAAAAATATTATTAATACTATTATTTTTACATTAGAGAACTATAGGTAAGAAAAAAAATCCTAAAGATAAATTTGTGCGAGTGACTTAAGTGAAGAACTGAAATTGCTTCTTATAATGGGAAAAAAACTTTTGAGGCCAACTTTTATGGTCAAATTTTCATTAATGAGGTGGAACTATAAGTTACCGTAAAATTCTCACTAGATTTGGGTAAGAATTTAAGAAGGAAGAAGGTTGACTAGAAGTGAAGCTTCGATGGTGGGTCTACTCTTTACTCGTTTACCATCCACTAAGTGGGGAAGTACTTGGGGTTTCCTCTGAGATATTACTTCCTAAAAAATAAGAAATAAGAAGGTTGGCTTTGTCCACTTATTAACTTAAACCAATTTTGTGATTAATGTCCACTTATTAACCTAAACCAATTTTGTGATTAATGGTAAGGAATAAATACAAAAAGAAATATTAGAAATTTATTTAGTGGTTTATGATGGCTTTTAGTGGTTTAATATGGATTGACTTAAAAACTGATCTCAGAAATTTAACTATAACTTGGGGAAAAATTCCTATCAAATTTAAGGGAGATCCCATGGAAAAATGATTGAGTTTGTCCACTTTTTAACTTCATTTATGATGGATTCTAACATATAATAACCACTTTATACAAGTGCATGCTAACTCATGACACGTCAACACTTCACCTTCCAAAGATTCAAACGTATGGTTAATAATACTAGATCTCATACACCACTTTGGTGTCTCGACTTAACCGTGACCTTAAAATAGATTATTATTATTATTATAACAACACCTCATTTCCACCAATCTTTAAGCCCCTTTGACATGAAAAGTCAACAAATTACCCTACTTCCACTGAATTCCAATCCTCCATATCCTCTTCCACAATCTTCTTTTCTATATATGCTATAGATTCATTGGTATTCAATGTGTTGTATGTAAAGGGGAAAGGAGACTTTCTTGTTATAAAAGCAATTCCGTCTAGAAATATTGACACCAGAAGTTGAGGTAAAATTCTGATAAGAGTTGAATAAAAGGAGAGCAACAAACATCCTTTTGAACCTCTTCGAGTTCTCAGGTATGTTTTCGACCTTCTAAAGTGAGATAAATTTATGTTGATAGAGCAGAGAACGATTTTTACCGTGGTTGCACGCCTACTTTGGAAATTTTGTCGCGGTGTTATTCCAGCAATGGGCGTAGCTCTGCAAAGATTGGACAGATTGTCCACACTGCCAGACAGCCTCCTTTGTCTCATCCTTTCCAAAGTCTCCTTTCGAAAGGTAGTCCAATGCTCCGTCCTCTCTAAAAGATGGAGATTCCTATACAGAGAAATGCCCAATCTCGTCCTCTGTCCCTATCTTCTCACACCGCCCCGTCTCCAGCCTCCCACACCCGATCCCCACTCCATGGCAGCCGTGGAGAATATAATATCCAACATATTGCAGTCGCATTCGTCAGATCTGATGACCGTTAGTCTCACCAACGACACTGCGCCGTGGATTCCCACTCCCACTCCCACTCCCGTATATTCAATCCCGTGGCAATTTACCCCACAAAGTGTATCGAATTGGTTGCAGTGCATCTCTAGGAAGAATGTCAAAATGCTCATTCTCAGAGATTCCACCGCTAGGGAAAGCCCGGTCCCGGAGGCCCTTTTTTCCTGCAGTCGTCTAACTCGGCTCAAACTCTTCAACTATATTCTCACACGTATTCCAACCCAAATCGCCGGATTCAAACATCTCTTGATTTGCACCTTCATGTCCATCGAACTGACAGACGATTCTTTAGCCTTCTTTATTTCACAGTGCCCTCTTCTTCTGAAACTTCGCTTAAAGGAATGTGTTGGCTTGCGGAGGCCCGTCATCTCCGCTCTCAAGATTACACATTTAAATCTGTCTGTTCATGGCATGGAAGTTTTGAATGTGAAGTGCCCCAAACTTCAAAAATTCAAGAACTCGAGACAAGTAAAGGAGTTGAGAGTGAATGAAGTGTCGTTTCACGAGCTTTCCCCGGCTATCAAAACCCTGGAAATGAATGGTGGAAACAACTTGACTGCCTTGTGGTTGGGTTTATGTAGCCGTGAAGGAGAATACATTTGTTCAGCAAACAGGTTTCTTCAGGTAATGGGAAGTTTGAAATCATTGAAGGCGCTCGATATCTGTTTTTGCTCTCTCCTTGGAAGGCGACGGGTGGCTGTTCCTATTCTCAACCTACTTGGGAGGCTTCCCAATCTCGAGCATTTTGGCCTCATGGGACCCTCCCTTATTTTGGTAAGAAAATAATTATCGTATATATATATATCAACATGAGCCTTGAATTTATTAAGAATCAGCCCTGAATTTATTATACAACATGTTTAAATGATTTTAATTTCTGAGTATTACTTTTTGCAATGTAGGAGGAGGAGTTACAGAGAAATCCAATGCCATTATATTTAAGTGCTCCAGTCGCTAATCTTCAGTCACTGGACATAAACATCAGCCAATATGACGAGACAGAAATTGGTTTCTTGCGCTGCCTGCTTCAAAGATCTCCTAACCTCACAATCTTTACATTCGTCTTTCCAGTGGAGAATGAGGGTAAGCCTAACAAATGGTTTAGAGAAAAATGGGCGCATTTGAAGGAAGCTCATTTACAAGGAAAGATACCCGAAAAGATATGCGAATTTATCTTTTATATCTGACCATTCTTTTCAATATGCCAGGATTATGTAACTATTATATTGTGATATTAAAATGGCCTGGTAAGTGACAATGGCTATTAGGGGACAACATTGTTTACAAATATGACTTTTGTTATTCATATTATGAACGTATAAGAAGAGTTGCTTTGAGTTACTCTTGTTGGTTATATCAACATAATTTCTAATCATTCCTTTATTAAGGTTTTGATGACTTCCAGTTTGATTCATGTGAGTTAATGGCCTGGTAAGTGACAATGGCTATTAGGAGACAATATTGTTTACAAATATGGCTTTTGTTGTTCATATTATGAACCTATAAGAAGAGTTACTTTGAGTCACTCTTATTGGTTATATTAATATAATATTTAATTATTCATTTAGTAAGGTTTTGATGACTTTTAGTTTTATTATTGTGAGTTTGGTGAATGGTATTTTCAGTAATTTTAGTTTAGTTAAGTTTTTATTTATATGTATTAGAAAAAACATAAATATATATACTTGCTTTACTTAAAGATAAATACGTTACCTTATCATAATTATATTTCAACGACATACTAAATTAAGCCATAATTTAGTTCTTATCTAACAACCTTCTAAAACCATTTAAGAAAGCTATTAATTTAGAAACATAACAAATAACAAACTTATGTGACTAAATATTAGCACAGAAGACAAGTATAATTTAATTATTAAAATAATATGTGACTAGGTTTACTTGATTATATTAACATAATGTCTAATCATTCATTTAGTAAGGTTTTGATGATCTTGATGCAATTTTCAATTTGATTCATGTGAGTTTGGTTCATGTGAATTTGGTAAATGACATTTTTAGTATTTTTGCTCTGATTAAGTTTTTATTTATATGTATTAGAAAATATATATACTTGCTTTACTTAAAAATAAACAGATTACATTATCATAATTATATCTCAACAATATACTAAATTAAGCCATACTTTAATTATTATCCAACAACCTTCTAAAACTATTCAAGAAAGCTATTCATTTAGAAACACAATAAATAACAAACTTATGTAACTATGTATTAGCACAAAAGGCAAATTTAACTATTAAAATAATATAAATTTTAATAAATTTAAAAATTGAAATGAAAACATTTGTAAGTGAATAATATCCCAACATTCTAGTTGGTATTTTATGTGATTTGGTTTCTATGGCTTCATCTTGGTGAAATATCTTTTGATAATGCTCACTTTTAATGTACAAAGTAAGCTTTGCGATGTTGCTAGCTATTTTATAGCATGTAGAGTTTGAAATAGTATGCATTTTTATTTTCTCTCCATAACTGGAGTATGGGAGTGGCTTATTGTTGGTACAAATTAATCATGGTCTTGATAGAGATGGATTTTGGTAAGACAACTTTTAATGAATTGTTTTATTGAATGAATATGTTGTGAGTGTTATGTTTTACTAAGTTTCTTTTAATGAATTTCTCTAATGAAGATGTAGGATATTTATTATATCAAAATTTTTGCTATTATATAGTAAGAGTTGACTTCTTTTATCCTTAACAGTGGTTTAGGTAGTAGTTAAGTTGTTTTGGTATAGTGTGTTGAATTCATCCTCTACCTTTATCCTTCATATAAATTACAACTTTTCTCTATCATGTTAGGCTATTCTTAATATGATTGTAGATTTTAGTTATGTAAGTGTTAGACACAAAGTCAATCATCAATAATTGAATTTGTGGTTAGACCTTATGATGACTAAAATCTATAATCAAATTAAGTTTAGCTATCATTCAACCATCCTTAACTTGATTGTAGATTCAAGGTATCTCAAGGCTATCCACAAAGTCAACCATTGAATTTGCCTCTATTCTTCAATGACTTGAATCTACAATCATATTAAGTTCAAGTATCATTTGGCCCATCTTAAGCTCAAATATATACATATAATATTAATGTGCATGATGGAACAAATTAAATTTATAACAATGTTTATGTTATATTATTACCTGAAATAAAAATACAAATTGATAAAAATGGCTTTAATAAGTGAGAAATTAATTTAAATGAAAAAGATGAAAAACAAAGATACTTTTGTAAGACCTTAAATATTGAGAAATTAATTCAAATAGAAAAGATGAAAAACAATGATACTTTTGTAAGATCTTAAGTGTTAGTTAGTCTTAATAAAATCAAATCTAGCAAATCATATAATTAAATTATAAATCTTTTAATTAAATTTATATGATAAAAAATATTATTATTAGAGAAAATAAATAGTATTTATAAAATAAATATTTATGAATCTCTTCTTTGAAAATTAATTGAAATGAAAAAATTGAAATACAAAAACATTTTGTAAAAGCTTAAGTGTTAACAAATCTTAATAAAACTAAGTCCAACAAATCATGAAAATGAGACTTGTACATCATCTAATTAAACCAATATAATAAAAGAATATCTTATTGTAAAAAATACACTAATTTAAAAAATAAATATTTAAATTTTAAAACTATATTTATAGATCTTTATATAGTGAAAGTATTCAATAAAGTAAGTTTTAGTAGTACTTTAAAAATTTTAAAACTATATTTATGGATTTCTTTATATATAAAGTGAAAATATTCAATAAAAATGTAGTATTATTTTATAGATAAGTAATATTAAAATTTTGATGAACAATCAACTTTGTAATGTAAGATATTATAATAGTTTTATTTTAACCAATTCTATTTTAATTTTTAATATTTTTATTAAATATTTAATTAGTTAAATTTAATTTTAATACTTAATATTTAAATTTTAAATATTTAATCAAATTAATATTTAATTAAAAATTAAATTCAATAATGGAAAACAAGTTTAATTAGATATTTTAATCGTATATACAATATTTAGTTAATGATATTTCAATTTGGTTTGTTTGGTAAACATGATAATAACAAAAATTTATATACTTCCCACCTAAACTTGTATCAAGTTCATGATAAATATTTAGCCCTTCTTAGTGGGAGATCATAAGTAGTGGCCCACAATAATAACACATGAAGTTAATAAAATAAAATGAAATTTAACCAATAACAACTAGAGTCAACTGTATTAGGCATTATTAAGTGAATATAAGGTAAATGTGGTGAACTAACATGAATGAAAATCAATTTATAAAACCATAATCAACTAAAGGTAATCACAATCAAACATTACATTCTTCTAGATTGATTTAAGGATTGAAAATCATAATTTTATATATGACTCAATATTATCAAGCATTTAAATGCAATATAATCAAGTTTTATTAGGTATAAGATGTTATAATCCTACGTAACCCTTTTATAACATCATCTTACAATGCAAACCTTCACTTGAAATATCATAATGTGACATAACATTGAAGTCAACCATATTATTAAACATAACCATTTCAATAAAAAACCCTATGAAATAAATGTTGGCACATATTGAATAGACAGTGAATGGTTGTCATTGATGGCAAGTTTGTATCAAACAGGAATCCCGTGGCAACAAGATCACGATTCAATCGTAACTGTTGAATCCAAAATGAATCTAGACTGTGTTTTACAGATCTTGTCGGAGAGAGGATCTGAGCCGTCGGATCGGAAGCATACATCTATCAACTGTCAGATCTGCAGAAGCTGCGAGGGAGATAAGAGTGGCAACGATCGGGCACCACCGGGAGAAGCTCAACAGGAGGCTTCATCAGAAAATTGGGGAAAGGGACTTTGAAATGTCCAATCCACTTAATATCAAGAACCCTGAAATCGTGAAATGCGATTTCATGATTTAATCGCAGCCGTTGAATCCAGAATGAATCTGAACCATAGAATCTAGCCCTTGTCAGAGTTTCGGGAATCGGGACTTTGCAATGTCAAAATCAATTGAGAAACAGAAATGCTGAAATCGCGAAACGTGATATTGTGATTCAATCGTAATCGTCAAGTCAAGATCGCACCTGGACCGTTGCTCTAACTCTGTGTCAGAGTTTCACAAATCGTGACTCCAAAAGGAAGAGAAACAAGTGCAACAAGGATTCCAATTTTGCGATGAGTGAATTCTCGAAGTATTAGCAACCGTCAGATCTAAATAGAATCTAGATCGTTGATCTGTTTTCTATATGGAATTTCGGGGATCTGGTTTTGGTATTGAAAAGAATTATGAACATCAAGACTTCCGATTTCGCGAGATGCGAAATCGCGAAATCCCCTTCCACATAAAACCTTGGTCACAGGCCTTGGTCACGGGAAGAGAAGGAGTCAAGAATAAAGTTCATTTCGGAGTTTCGGAAATTGCGATGTGAAAGTGTCGAGACTTGGGCAAAGAAATGCCGAAATGCCGAAACCCGATTTAAAGGGCAAGAATAATAAAGTTTATCCAACAGTGCAAATAAGGTTTGAAAGTGATCAGAGGGCTGTTGTTCTTACTCACACATTAACGGTTCAGTTATGAATCTGTTAAGAGAAATAAACTAATAATGACAAATCGGTTAGCGTTTCAGTTGCCAAGACAGATGTACTTGGATTGTCTATTGGCAGGGGAAGTGGAATCATCAAGGTAGTGTGTATAAAAGAAAATGAGAGAGACTGAATTTTTATGTTGGATGTTCTGGATGAAAAAATAACGAAACAGTAAGAAAGGAGAAAGGAGAAGATGTTGAGTATGAAATTTTAATATAGATGTACATAATGAAATAAAATGTAAAGCAGAAATAGAGCAGAATGACAGGTAGAGCATAAGATGTTAAGGTCCTAACCCGCACATAGGTAGATCAATGTATTTGGATGTAATAAAGGTCAATATTAATAAGGCCTTTCAATAAAATAAAATAAGGCGGATGTAAGAAGACCTAATAGAAGCTTTCGCTTCTAGAAGGATCTTCCTCTAGATGCTTCTCTTAATAGACATATTTAGTATAAATAAGAGGCGAATGTATGAGAACCCTAGCTTGGAGATTATTGTAACAGAGCGCTGCTCTACTGGAGATTGCCCCCTCGAAGAGGCCTGTGAACATTGCTATCTGAATCAAAGTGTTATTTCTACTACTATTTTGTATATCATTTCTGTGTATGGTGAAGATTATGCTGGATATTTTACTGTCATTCTGTAATTTCTAGTATTTCATTTATGTTCTGCATATTTTATATATCTGGTATCTTTCAAGTGGTATCAGAGCACTTTCCTTGGCAGAAATTGTGGGTATTTTTTTTCCAGGGTAGAGACGTATTCCGACGTCTTTAAGCCACAGAGATCT
>ML776737.1:636448-664190 GCA_009831015.1 Picea engelmannii
ATGTTTCTTTCTTATTCTTGTCATAAGAATTTCAAAGTTTATCAGATGGATGTTAAGTCAGCGTTTCTTAATGGAGATCTAGAGGAAGAAGTATATATGGAGCAACCTGAAGGATTTTCATTGACAAACAATCCTAATTATGTCTGTAAGCTGAAGAAGGTCTTATATGGACTAAAACAAGCACCATGATCTTGGTATTACAGACTGGAAAAATTTCTACAAGAAAAAGGGGTCAAGAAAGGTACTGTTGACAGTAACCTTTACATTAAGTCTGAAGGTGATGATTTACTAGTTGTTTTGGTTTATGTAGATGATATTATTTTTGGCTATACTAATCAATCATCTGTCCAGTGGCTTGCTAATTCTATGCAAATAGAATTTTAAATGTCCATGATAGGAGAACTGTCATATTTTCTTGGCTTACAAGTAAAACAAAGCTCTGTAGGGATTTTTTATCTCTCAAGAAAAATATTTGAAAGAGATATTGAAGAAATTTCAGATGGAAGATTCCTCTACAGTCAGCACACCTATGGTGGTTGGTTGCAAGCTGAGCAAAGATGATATCTCACCTGATGTTGATCAAAGAACATATCATTCAATGATAGGTAGTCTTATGTACATCACAACATCCTGTCCTGATATAATGCAATCTATTGGAATGGTAGGGCATTTTCAGTCTCCTCCTAAACAAAGTCATTTGTCAGCTGTCAAAAGAATATTCAAATATCTGAAGGGACCAATGACATATGGACTGTTATACCCTAGAAATCAGAATTTCCAGCTAATTGCTTATTCAGATGCTGACTGGGAAAACTGTGTTGATGAGAGAAAAAGCACCAGTGGAGGAGAATTCTTTCTGGGTGACTCATTAGTTGCATGGATCCATCTCATTATCGACTACAGAGGTAGAACACATTGTTGCTGCTACTTGTCGCACACAGATCTTATGGATGATACAAACTCTTCCAGATTTGAAGGTAACTTACACTGATCCTATCCCAATTCATTGTGATAACACCAGTGCCATAAGTGTCTCCAAAAATCCTGTTCTTCATTCCAAGACTAAGCATATTCCTATAAAGTATCATTTTCTCTGAGAACAAGTTACAAACAGAATTGTTCAGCTGAATTATATACCTTCTACAGAATAGATTGCTGATATCTTTACTAAATCATTAGCAGAAACTCCTTTTGGATATCTTCGTCAAAAGTTGGGAGTTATAATATCTTATGACTAATATGTGCACCTGGTTAGGGGGAGTTCTTATTGAATATATGATGTCTTCCTAATATGCTTATAGATGATAGGGGGAGTATGTTTTGCAACAAGATCAGTGGAAGAATGTTTCTTCTTTGACATTAATGTCAAAGGGGGAGAAAGGAGTCAAGTTCGAAATGTTTTGGGAACAGAGTCGAGTCCAAATGCAGAGGTGCTCGAGAGCAGATGCAGAGGAGTTCGAGAGCAGAGTCGAGTCCGAATACAGAACAGAGTCGGAGGAGTTCAAGAGAAGAGTCGAGTCTGAATATAGAGTAGAGTCGAGTCCAAAAACATATGGGTGCTTGTGTTGCCATCAATGCCAAAGGGGGAGATTGTTGGCACATATTGAACAGACATCGAATGGTTTTCATTGATGGCAAGTTTGTATCAGATAGGAATCCCGTGGCAACAAGATCATGATTCAATTGTAACCAATGAATCCAAAATGAATCTGGACTGTGTTTTACAGCTCTTATCAGAGAGAGGATCTGAGCCATCAGATCGGAAGCAGACATCCGTCAACTGTCATATCTGCAGAAGCTATGAGGGAGATAAGAGTGGCAGCGATCAGGCGCCACTGGGAGAATCTCAACAGGAGGCTTCATCGGAAAATCGGGGATTGGGACTTTGAAATGTCCAATCCAATTAATATCAAGAACCCCGAAATTGAGAAATGCGATTTCGTGATTTAATTGCAGTTGTTGAATCCAGAATGAATCTGAACCATAGAATCTATCCCTTGTTGGAGTTTCGGGAATCGGGACTTTTCAATGTCAAAATCAATTGACAAACAGAAATGTTGAAATCACGAAATGCAATATTATGATTCAATCGCAACTGTTGAGTCAAGATCGCACCTGGACTGTTGATCTAACTCCGTGTCGGAGTTTCACGAATTGCAACTCCAAAAGGAAGAGAAACAAGTGCAACAAGGATTCCAATTTCGCGATGAGTGAATTCCTGAATTATTAGCAACCGTCAGATCTAAATAGAATCTGTATCGTTGATCCATTTTCTATATAGAATTTCGGGGATCGGGTTTTGGTATTGACAAGAATTATGAACATCAAGATTTCTGATTTCGCGATATGCGAAATTGCGAAATCCCCTTCAACATAAAACCTTGGTCACAGCCCTTGGTCACGGGAAGAGAAGGAGTGAAGAATAAAGTTCATTTCGGAGTTTCAGAAATCGTGATGTGAAAGTGTCGAGACTTGGGCAAAGAAATGTCAAAATGCCGAAACTCGATTTAAAGGGAAAGAATAATAAAGTTTATCCAATGGTACGGACAAGGTTTGAAAGTGATCGAAAGGTTGTTGTTCTTACTCACACATTAACGCTTCAGTTATGAATCTGTTAAGAGAAACAAGCTGATAATGACAAATCAGTTAGCATTTCAGTTTCCAAGAAAGATGTCCTTGGATTGTCTATTGGCAGGGGAAGTGGAATCGTCAAGGTAGTGTGTATAAAAGAAAATGAGAGAGAATGAATTTTTATGTTGGCTGTTCTGGATGGAAAAATAACGAAACAGTAAGAAAGGAGAAAGGAGAAGATGTTGAGTATGAAATTTTAATATAGATGTACAGAATGAAATAAAATGTAAAGAAGAAACAGAGCAGAATGACAGACAGAGCAGAAGAAGAGCAGAATAACAGAAGAATGTGATGCAGAGAAAACCTGTTGAGGAAGAGAAGAATTGCAGAACAATTTGTTGAAGATCAGATTTACATAACAGAGTAAAAATGGTAAGAAGTGATTTATCTGCATAAGTTCTGTGTATTCATTATTTGATATTCTAGGGAGGTTGGGAGGTGCTCGGGAGGACTGTTGTCCTCAAAAGTTCAAGTGGGGGCTTGAACACAGGAAGTTGTAGCTTCCATCTGGTTGTAGCCAGAGAAACAAGGGTGGCAGGCTGTTTCTAGGGAGAACAGGTGTTCTCTGTTATTCAGGTTGGAGCCTGTGTAACTGGAAGTTGGTGCCTCCATCCATTTGGTGCTGGAACATTCAGGAATTTGGTGCTTCCATCCAGTTGGTGCTGGAATACTCAGCGAGTTGGTGTTTCCTTCTAGTAGGTGCTAGAGAAACCAGAGAGTTGGAGCTCTCAAACAAGTTGCAGCTTGTAAAAAAGAGGTAGCAACCTCACATTGAGTTGGTGCTCAATTATAAATGATGTACAAAACTGCAAAAGACTGCCTATCATTTCGAAGAAGAAGAGGTTTTTTCCCTTTATGGGTTTCCTTGTGAAAATCTGTCTCTGTGTGTACTTTATGTGTGACTGATGGTTTTTACTTTTACTGTACATATGCTGCATGTTGTTGATGATCACTTGAAGGAATATTAATAATATTTTAAAATGTATAAAATTGTTTAAGCTCATAAACAACGGATTCACCCCCCCCTCTCAGTTGTTTTAGTATTTCCAAAAATAAACCTCTTACACTATTACTCTTGAGCTCCTATGTAACCCCTATGAAACATTATACACTTTACTCTAAGATTTTTAGATCATTTCTCTTTGAATCCTACAAAATGTTTGAATAAACCTCTTAAAATTATTATTGTTGAAATGTGACATAACATTGAGGTCAATAATATTATCGACCTCAAACATAACCTTTCTAAAACATGATGACATGATTGATACCTCTTAACTTATCATTTATAGTGTAACATAATATTGAAATGAGGGAAAACCCTAAGTAATTTCCCTCATTTTGAGAATGGTACAAAGGGTAATCCCTATACTCTTTAGGGAAAAAAACCTGTCAATAATAGGTATTGAAGACATTACAACAATATATTCATTATGATCTCAACATATCAATTGTGGTAATTGAACCAAGTGGAGACAATAACAATAGTTCCTCCCAACCACCCAAGATAAACCCAATTGACAATAACCAATACACATCTACTTATTAAATTATTACTCTTCAAACGTTGTAATCTAATGTAATATTGAATTCAATCTCTTAAATTATTATCATATGAATGCCACATGTGACATAGATTGAACTCAACCTCTTAAATTGTTACCAGAATGTCACAATTTGACATACAATTGAATTCAACCCTTATTAAGAATATGATTCATATGTACAATAAGCTCAATCACAAACATGATCATACTATATCTACTTTTTAAATTCTTACTCTTGAAATTTCATAATATGATGTAACATTTGAGTCAAGCATATTGTTACTCTTAAAATTTCAGTCAAGCATATTGTTACTCTTAAATTGTTGTAGTATGGCATAACATTGAACTAAATCATACTATCACTCTTGAAGAATCACATGTGGTATAATATTGAAGTCGACCTCTTCAATTATTATTATTGAGATTCCACAATGTGGCATAGTATTTAAGTCAACCATATTATTTACCTCAAGCATAGAAATGTTTAATGCCTTGTACTTTGAATTAAAGTAATAAATTATCTTAAAATAATAAATAAGTAATAATTGTAAAATCCTGCTCTTGCACACACCTGATTAGACTTATTCTTTGAGGACACTTGCATGCAAATGATCCGATTCATTATATGATTGACTGTTTCGATTATGGATTATGATGATGTTATGGATGTGATGATATGTTATTTTATTATATTTGTATCAAAATGTGCTATTGACCGGTTATTCTCGAGTGTGCAGGAATCTAGACCGATTGAGGATGCCTATGGTATCGATGGACCTCCTTGGACTCCGGATCGAGTCAAAGAGTGGATTGTTTATGGTTTGCATATTTTTGTTATTTCATATGTGACATATGACTAGTATATTATGATGTTGTTTATAGATCAATGACATGTTCATTGATGGATGCAGGTTGACGATATCTTGCTAATCAGACTCACATTTTGAATAAAGGGTTCACACACAACAACCAAACATATTGAAGGAGAGGTGTGGTAGCATCCCTGCCACAACATACTAGCACTCCTACTGTGGCTCGAACTATAGGTTAACAATTACCAATTTTTAGAGATCTACGATGTCGTGAGGGCAGAATGTGACAGTCTCTCATGATGATTCTAAGGGGCGCACAATAAGGTATGGTCCTTATTTCTTAGAGGCCCTTAGTCTCCCACAAGGTCACATGACGGAGTATTGACTCCAAGGGTTTGACGTCTACCAAAATCAGTCAAAAGGCAAGTGGCACCCTTGGAGCACATAGTGCGTCTTGAAGGGCACGTCACACAAATGAAACATGAATGTAGGCGAGTGGCACCCTTGGAGCATGTAGTGTGTCTTGAAGGGCACATGATGATTTTTGACATTGGTGAGTTAATGAACCTACGTACCTAGAAAACTATGTCTCCTTAGGACTTGGTCCACCTTAAAATGAATGTTGCATGAGTAAGATTAATAATTATAAAATTTCCCTTAAAAACAATTTTCTCCTAAGTCTAAAGAATTTAAAGCCTAGGTCTAAGTAGGGCTTCAGAACTAAAATTTAATTAAGAAGGTAATAAAGGGGGGGATGAAGAAAATGGGGGTGAAAATTAAATTAAAATAAATAAATTAATGGACGATTAAATTATTTAAAAGATTAATCGTTGGCTAAGTACAAAACTTGCTAATTTAGAATTTAGACCAAAAAGGGGAAACTTAAGGACAAAAGGAATGTCAAACATAGAAGGGTATCTAGCCTAGTGAACTTTCTAATTTCGAACTCAACTAAGATTTAAGAAAGGCGTTAGTCATTAAAGGGAATGTAATGGAATAAAGGGTGAGAGAAAAAGGAAAATTAAATTAATTAATTAATTAAATTTCTCGTGCAACTAATGGATCGGGGGACAAGTGTACAAGGGAGTATTTTCTTCATAATAAAATTTAATAAAAATAATTTAGTATGGTTTTGGAAAAAATTCACTATTAAAAATCTATGAAAGAAATGGCAGAGGAGAAGAATGGATCACATTTGGTATGCATAAGGTTATTCCGCCATATTTTATTCTTCACTTATTTTTCTTGTGGAATTGGCATACCCAACTCACATAGAGAGTGATAGCTTGACCTTGCGAGGCGAGCTGGGAGCTAGTTTTCTCTGGTTTGTGTGCGTGGTGTTAAATATAATGTAACCTCAACAGTCTGACTGTACACTGCCAGTTGTACTAGATAGTTGTACTTTCTATTCTTGATTTGCTTGAGCCTATTTAGCTCAGCTATTCCCCATTTCATTGTAATCTCTTAGGAATCTCTTCAGTTCTTCATACATTCTAATATACTATTTTCTGTTCTATTATTTCTCTCTGCATTTCTTGCTTCACAATTTATCATGGTATCAGAGCTACAGTAGTAAGCCTCTTCACACAGGATGGAGAGCAACACCATCCTCAAATAGCGCAAAGCTTCACAGACCTGGAGAGCATTTTGACACAGACTTTTCACAAGGCTTGGAGAGTTGTCTGTCATACTCTCGGAAGATCCTCACAGGAAAATTCCACGAAGGAAGAAGATCGTCAAACACTCAAAGATAAGCGTAAGAATATCACGCGCCGAAGCAGAGCATACAACGCTCAAAAGAACGAGGAAGAAGAGATTGCAGAAGGAAGAAACAGTAAAGATTCTTTGAATCTTTTCAAGAATCATAAAGATTTATGAAGAAGAGCTACAAGAGGCGAGAACTCATGAAGAATTCAAAGAATTCATTCAAATTCATTAAAGATTCCTGCAGAAGGCAGAATCGTTTAAAGATTTGCGGGAAATCACTCAAATCTGTCAAAGATTGTACCAGAGAACGAAGAACTCATGAAATTCTTTCAAATATTTGAAAGATTCACGAATCTTTCTTCCACAGGAGTAAAGAACGCGTCTAAGGGGCAAAGAACCGCCATTGAAGCCGTAAGATTCCTCCTGCGAACGGATCCAGAGCAGGAAACCAGTTCATAAGTGACGAAGAGAATGCAGAAAAGACAAAAGAATTTCAGTCGTCAGATCTTGTGCAGAGGACCGACAGCCGTTAGATCATCGAGAAGGTGTACGAGGTTTAGTCCTCTAAAGCGCCAAGGAGAAATTTTCGACTTGTGAAGTCACGAAATCTCGACATCATCTGGACCGTCCATCAAGAAACATATGGCAAGATCTCGGCATTTTGCTGACTCACAAGGTGTAAAGGTCAGAAGACTGTCGTGAAAATTCGTGAATCATGAAATTCCGAGTCATTCTGGACCATTGGATCGTGAAAGATCATGAGCCGTCGATCTTATCCCACCGCAAAATCGGGAATCAGGAGTTGGACGAGCAAAGGTGATTGCACTCCAAAACTTCGATACGCAATATAACGAAATCCCGAGAGGACTTGTGACTCATCCATATCAGAGGACAGGTGGCAGAGGATCCAAGTGCCTTCAAATCGGCATATCAGAGTTTGCGGTTTTGAAAGACCATCACAACAAGAGTTCTAAACTTGCAAAATCGTGATTCACGAAATAGCGATAACATCTCAGTCGTCCTTTTGGTCAGACACGTGGCGGACATCGAGGAAACTGTCAGCATTTCGACAATCGTGGTTTCAAGTTGTCAGAGAAATTTGGAGTTGCAAGTTGTGAACTCGTGAAATGAAAAGGACCGTCCATCCTGAGGGGATGCGTGGCGTCAATCCGAGGACACGGAAAAGTTGCGAAAAGGAAAGGGCCATCGACACATCGAGATTTGGCATTTGGCAAATCCTAAGGACAAGAAACACGAGCATTTCAGAACTGTGAAGTCTGAAATCCTGACAAGAGGAAAGCTCCGTTTTGGGGCCCAGCTGACGTCTTCTCGTCAAAACAAGGGATCAAGAATCTCCACAGTGAAAACCTCGAAGCAGGCTTGAGCCGTCCATTTGTTAGGCCGCGTGGCAGAAATTGAGGCCTTCGAAAAAATTTCTATAAGAGAGTGCATCAGCATTACAGGATTTGGAAAATCATGAATCCTAAAGACTAGACGTCCAGAGTAGTTGAAGTCTCGAAATCGTGAGAAGTGATCAGGACCGTCCATCATAGGAGGATGCGTGGCGGAGATCAAAGAATTCAAGAAAACTCCCGAAGGGAAAAGTCACCCATCCACAAATCGACAAATCGGAGATCGCAGAATCGAGGATTCAGAAGAGCTTGTCATCAGGGTTCACAAAGTCCCGATTTGCGATATCCCGATAAGATCTGGGCCTTCATTTCACAGGAAGATCTGGACTGTTAAAGTGTCCAAAGGCAACTTTCGCATTTCGGTAAATTGTCCAACAAAGAACTGGAAAAGCCCTTAGATCTTTAAAACAAGGTGCATGGTCACATTGCATGGTGACTAAGGCCAAAATCAAGGCTGATAAGATCCCCTCGGCCATAGGCAAATCGGCGTTTCGACGATTGGAGGTAAATACAAAATTTCCCTTTATTTTTTCTGAGATCTTTTTTTTCAAAAAATATGTTGTCTAGCAATTTAGGACCAACTTAGGGTCCGATTCTTCTGGGAAAGAATTACGAGTTCTGGTCTCTTCGGATGAGATCGTTCTTACAAGAACATGAGCACTGGGAACTAGTGGATCTTGGATATGTGGAACCAGATCTAGCTACCCTTTCTGCCATGACAAATCTGCAGAAAATTGCTCAGGCAACACTGAGGAACAAAGAAAATAAAGTGAAATTCTATATTCAAAATTCTGTGGATGATTTGATTTTCTCAAAAATCACAGGCGCTGGTACTTCCAAACAAGCTTGGGATATTCTTAAATCTTTCTACCAAGGAAATGACAGGGTCAAAACAGTTAAACTGTAGACCTTGAGAACGCAGTTCGAGACTCTGAGGATGACAGAGTCCGAAAATGTGGATCAGTTCATGACCAGAGTCATGGGAATCGTGAACCAAATCAGATTGACTGGTGAAACCATCACTGATCAACGGATTGTTGAGAAAATCCTCAGAAGATTA
This sequence comes from Picea engelmannii, assembly GCA_009831015.1. NCBI lineage: Eukaryota > Viridiplantae > Streptophyta > Pinopsida > Pinales > Pinaceae > Picea > Picea engelmannii. The sequence continues at coordinate 645,618 of ML776737.1, forward strand.
CCAAAGAAATTTGAAATGGTTGTAACAGTAATCCTTGAATCCAAGGATCTATCAATATTTTCAACAAATGAATTAATTGGTTCTCTGGTGACACATGAGACTAGACTACATCTCACAGATGAGTCAATCTAGAATGCTTTCAAAACTCAATTCTCCTTCAGCAGAGGGAGAGGTAGAGGAAGAGGCAGAGGTCACCAAGGCAGAGGGAGCAATCAAAGTAACCCTCACTCCAGTGGAGGTAATAGAAAACCATATCCGAATCAAAATTTCCAAGGTCAAGGACAACAACAACAAAATCAACATCAGAATTTCCAGCCTCAAAGAGGCAGAGGGAGAAGGTCAAATGACAAAACAAGCATACAATGCTATTACTGCAAAAAGTATGGGCACTATGAATCCGAATGCAGAAGGAAGCAAGCAGATCAGCTCTCAGGCATAGCACATGTGTCAAATCATATGGGAGACACCTCAAGAGGTATTTTTCTTTCGTGTCACAAGACTGAACAACAACCTAAAGATCTTTGGTTGCTGGACAGTGGATGCAACAATCACATGACAGGTAACAAATAATTACTTTCATGCATTGATTCTTCAATCTCATCTGATATTACACTTGGAAATGATTCTTTAGTCAAAGTTCAAGGAAAAGGATCTGTTCCTATTCTTACTAAACAGAATGTAAAGAAAGACATAAACAATGTCTACCATGTTCCAAATCTGAAACATAATTTGCTAAGTGTAGGACAACTTATTGAACATGGCTATAAGGTACTTTTTGAGGGAGCATCTTGTAAGATATATGACAAATACCCCAACAGAAAATTGATTTCTGAAATCCATATGACTCCAAATAGGATGTTTCCCCTTACCCTCAAAACTGCAAATCTGAGTCAACCTTATGCACAGAGTGCATCAACCATGAATGGAACAATGGTTTGGCATACTAGATTTGGAAATCTACCATTCCAGAGTCTAAGTCTTCTTCAGAAGCACTCCATGGTCAAAGGTCTACCTATCTTTAAAGAGAAAATTCCCCCATGTGAGTCTTACATACTTGGAAAACATAAGAGAACTAGTTTTCCACAGTCTTCCAATCAAGCCAAACAACATCTTGAACTTGTTCACACTGACCTATGTGGACCAATGCAAACATAGTCAATAGGTGGTAACTTTTACTTTTTAACATTTATTGATGATTTCAACAGAAAAATATGGATCTATTTTCTCAGACACAAGTCTGAAACTTTTGCAAAATTCAAAGAATTCAAGGCAGAAGCTGAAAAACAGAGTGGCAAATATATCAAAACACTCAGGTCAGATGGAGAAGGAGAATACAACTCTAGAGAATTTTCAAATTTCTGCAAATCACAAGGCATTATCATGCAAACAACAACCAGATATACTCCACAGCAGAATGGAGTGGCTGAAAGGAAAAATCAGACAATAATGAATATGGCAAGAACACTTCTCAAAGAGAAAAGTTTGTCAAATAGGTTTTGGGCTGAAGCAGTAACATGCTCAGTTTATCTCCTGAATAGATCACCAACCACAAGTTTAAAGATGAAAGTTCCCCAAGAAGCATGGAGTGGAAAAAAGCTCAATGTAGCGCATCTAAGGACATTCGGATGCGTAGCATATGCTCACATACCTTCTGAATTAAGGAAGAAACTTGATGACAAAGGTGAGAAATGTATTTTCACTGGCTATAGTGAAACATCTAAAGCTTACAGGCTTTACAATCCAATCTCCAAGAAACTAATTCTCAGCAGAGATGTAAAATTTCTGGAAAATCAATTCTGGAATGATTCAAAAAATCAGTAGATGGACAGTCACAATCCACTGCTGCCAAGTTCTAAAAATGCAGAAAATTCAGAATAGCAAGTACCTCAAACTTTTCTTCCAAGATTGCAAGTACAAAGGCAACCTGAAAATTCTCGGGATAACTCAACTTCCAGTAGAGAATCATTCTCTGAAACACAAAATCAGAGAACTCGAAGTTTGAGAGAAATCCATCAGCAGTTGGATGACTTTGAACAACACAATTTTTTTGCTTTAATGTCATGTCAACCTACATCCTTTGAGGAAGCAGCTAAGGAGCCACATTGGGTTCAAGCCATGAACCAAGAAATTGACTCCATTGAGAAGAACAAGACATGAGATCTTGTTGATTTGCCAAGACACAAGAAGAGTATTGGTGTCAAATGGGTTTACAAAACTAAACTCAATGAAAAACGGCAGATTGAAAAACACAAGGCAAGACTTGTTGCCAAAGGATTCTCATAACAACCAGGTACTGATTATGGTGAAAATTTTTCTCCAGTAGCAAGATTAGACACTGTAAGGACTCTATTGGCCATAACAGCCCAACACAAATGGCAAGTATACTAGATGGATGTCAAGTCAACATTCCTGAATGGTCTTTTAGAAGAAGAAGTTTATGTCGATCAACCACCTGGATTTGAAGTCCAAGAGCACCCAACCAAAGTATATCGGTTGAAGAAAGCCTTGTATGGCTTAAAGCAAGCTCCAAGATCTTGGTACAGCATAATTGACACTTATCTGATCAAAAGTGGTTTCAACAGAAGCCAAAATGAGCCAACTCTTTACAGCAAAATAGATCAGCACAGTAAAATTTTGATTGTATGTTTATATGTTGATGACATGATATATACAGAAAATCTTGAGTTAACAGATTTTAAACATACCATGCAATCTGAGTTTGAAATGACAGATCTTGGCATAATGAAATATTTTTTAGGGATTGAGGTTAATCAATCAATCCAAGGCATTTTTTTCTGTCAGCAAAAGTATGCAGCAGACATCATCAAAAGATTTTTCATGGAAGGATGCAATCCAATAGAAACCCCTATACCCCTAGGCACAAAATTGAGCAAGAATGATGGAGGTCCTACAGTGGACACTACCCTATACAAAAGTTTAGTAGGCAGTTTGTTGTATCTTACAACAACTAGGCCTAACATTATGTATGCAACCAGCCTTGTTTCTAGATTCATGGAATCACCCAAAGATTCTCATTGGAAAATGGCAAAACGAATTTTGAGATATGTTGCAGGAAATCTCAATTTTGGCTTATGGTACACTAAATCTGATAGTAATCAACTTTCTGATTACACAGATAGTGATTTTGCAGGCAGCCTAGATGACAGGAAAAGCACATCTAGACATGTTTTCCAACTGGGCATGAACCTAATCTCATGGGCATCAAAGAAGCAACCAATTGTTTCAATATCTTCTGTAGAGCCAGAGTATGTCGCTACTATCTCAATTTCTTGTTAGGCTATGTGGTTGAGAAGAATATTGAAAGATATGTCACATACAGAAAATGATCCAACTCCTATTTTCTGTGATAATACTTCAGCAATTGCTTTATCCAAAAATCATGTGTTTCACAACAAAAGCAAACACATTGACACTCGTTTTCATTTCATACGCGAGCTAGTCAATAATGGTGATATTGCACTACAATTCTGTGGTTCTCGAGATCAGCTTGTTGATATCTTCACAAAGCCACTAGGAAAGTCAGTTTTTGATTTTTAGAGACAACACTTAGGCATAGTCAGTGTTGATGTTTGTAACTATTGAGTTTAAGAGGGAGTGTTAAATATAATGTAACCTCAACAGTCTGACTCTACACTGCCAGTTGTACTGGACAACTGTACTTTCTATTCTTGATTTTCTTGAGCCTATTTAGCTCAGCTATTCCCCATTGCATTGTAATCTATGAAAGAACTCAACTAAGATTTAAGAAAGGCGTTAGTCATTAAAGGGAATGTAATGGAATAAAGGGTGAGAGAAAAAGGAAAATTAAATTAATTAATTAATTAAATTTCTGGTGCAACTAACGGATCGGGGGACAAGTGTACAAGGGAGTATTTTCTTAATAATAAAATTTAATAAAAATAATTTAGTATGGTTTTGGAAAAAATTCACTAATAAAAATCTATGAAAGAAATGGCAGAGGAGAAGAATGGATCACGTTTGGTATGCATAAGGTTATTCTGCCAGATTTTATTCTTCACTTATTTTTCTTGTGGGAATTGGCATACCCAACTCACATAGAGAGTGATAGCTTGACCTTGCGAGGCGAGCTGGGAGCTAGTTTTCTCTGGTTTGTGTGCGTGGTCCCTTTGTGACTCGAGGAAGTCAGGGGGAAGAAGAGTACCCATAGCATTGGTTAGGAGGTACTGGTGAGGTCTCAAAAATTAGCAAAAAAGAGCGAGAAGGATCGCCGACAGCCAAAAAAATTCATCAATACAACGTTGGGATTACGGTATTCCTGTTTAATATGTCAATCGCATTGAATTTAATTTTATTCTCCAGTGCTTATGGTTTCTAATATAAAAAAAAATTGAGCAAAATTTTAATTGCGCTGAGTTTTCTTGTAAATGTACTCCTGTAAAGCAAGAACTATTTGGATGTATATCTATCTACACCTTGGATAATTTGTATCTTTAGCGATAGACTCGGTGTTTCTAAAATTCTGGTATGAAGGCTTCCAACGTTGTTTCTGCAAGTACAGTTGGGTATGAATTTTTGGAAGAGTGTAGTTTTTTAGTCAAGTTTTAGTTTTGTACAAGTGCAGGCTATTTTTAAAACTAATTTCCATAGCCCAAAACCTTTCCTAGACCTGATAAACTCTTCACAGATTTTTATCTCTAGATTTAAGCAGCGCTCAATCCATTTAATTTGTTCCTTGATGCTATGCATTCTTGGCTGAGTTGAGTGGGTTCTGGTTGTGGAGTTTAAAAACCTCTCCTCGGTAGGTCATTGTATCCCTGTGTTCAGTAGACCTTTACCTCCTACGCGTTGCGCCCAGGCTAGTTTGTTCCAGGGACTTTTCTCTCTTCCCACCTTGCAATATAACACTGGCTGGTTAAGTGGGCTCTGTTCTTGATATTCGTAGACTGGCTTCTATGCAATCTTCATCTTTTACTATTGAAAAACGAAACCTTTTGATAGCCCCTCGACCAAGATTGAAAAACCACTTATCCACGTTGAGCTGGCATCGAAGACGATTTAAGACTAACAGATCTTCGTCCGTGAATATTCAACCACTCGAATCAGGAACCTAACCAAATTATGTATATATATTCTAATATGAACCTCGAACAGAACCCAACCTCCTGGATTATGACTACTTTTCCCTCGCTGCGTTAGGATAAGGGAGAACCCATGAGACACGGTTTAACCTGTTCTTTTGAGTCTAGCCAGAATTAAAGGAGACAACCATTTCCAAGGAGCCATCGCCTTCTTCAAGGGATCCCCGATCTAGAAGGAGAAGCAATGTTCTTTTCCCAGCGTTGACCATCCTCTTCACAGCTTCGATAGCCCTATCTATCATATTCAGAAGATCTTCTCCCTCCACGCCTACTGACGATGTCCCTCTTCGTTGACAGACCCTTCTTCCCGACGGATTTACATCCTACCACAACGTCGTGACTCGACGAAATTGGGGCACTAATCTGTCATTTTACTTTTACCTTGACAATATATTTTTAAATGGGATGGGAATCCTTACCCTGTGCGTCCTAGCAGTGAAAATCCAAACCCAAAATTATGAGCCTTAGCAGACACGTTTTTCATTATAGAAAACTAGGAACCTTTTAACAGGCCACTTCAAGGAAAAATTTAGTACATAATCATTCGTGGACGGGTCCGTTAGTTGAAAAGAAAATACAACTAAAATGTTATTTCTAAAACAGTAAATGGAAAGCAAATTACCTTCCAGACAGTTAGCTTTACGCTAAACTGACAAGTGGGAGTTCCACTTTAAACACACGCTAGGAATTTCACCTTGCAATGCCTTTGCAAGATTTATGTCTCTTTATCTTGTTTTCCTTTCCACTTGTTGCTTGATTGATTTCATGTGTAAGAGCGTTAAAACAATAAATTAAGGGACTTAAATTCTCTTGTTTTGAAGGCGACAATTCTTACTTTAATATGTTTTCTGTATAGTAAAGGAATCCTTTAATGTGTTTAAACAATATTTTATACAGTAGAAATGTGTGACTACTCTTACTTTTACTTTAATATGTTATTTGTAAATTAAAGGAATCCTTTAATGTGTTTAAACTATATTTTATATAGTAGAAATGTGTGACTAGCGATACTTTAATATGTTGTTTGTAAAGTAAAGGAATCCTTTAATGCGTTTAAACTATATTTTATACAGTACAAATGTGTGACTACTCTTACTTTAAAATGTTGTTTATAAAGTAAAGGAATCCTTTTAATGTGTTTAAAATATATTTTATAGACAACTCTTACTTTAATATGGTGTTTATATAGTAAAATAATCTTTTTTATGTCTTTAACTATATTTTATACAGTAGAAGGAATACACTTTTTAATGACTAAGTTTAACATTAGTAGCATTGTTGTATTAAATAGATTATGCTATGGAATGTTTTCTTTATTAAAGCACTTTAGCACTGAGGAGAATGTTGTTTACAAGGAGAATCCCAAGCCTTACTTGATGAAGAATTTTTCATTTCGCTTTTAATTTGAAATTGTTATTCTGAACTATTTGTTATTTAATTGTGAAAATCTTATGCAAAATCATTCCAATAATTGTAAGAATGTTTAGATTATTGATTTTCATATTAAAATGTGATTATTAACTAGCGAATTCCCATGCTTCCTTAATTCATTAATGCTTGATGGATTGACCAACTTTCATCTTGTGACTTGGAATGGTATTCAATCTTGAATGAGTGAATGATTTCCTTGTGCTACAAGGATATGTTGGCACAAGAACATTAATTATATGATATTCTATTTTGCCACCTTTAGGTGTTTTTATATGATCACCATATTGCTTAGAATCTATTTCTCCACTTGTATATGATGTTATGCAATCATTTTATTACTTAGATGTTACTTTCCACTGATCTATGTTGATTTAGTCCTTTGCATGCATTAGTTTATATGTGTCACATGTCGATGTGGAGTTGACTTCTTTCCCTTATAAATTTTGATGGTTAGATTTTAGGCCTTTGTGCAATTAAAAGTAACTATTGTGGTTACCCTATGTCGATGCTTAACTTGATTAATAGTAGGGTTCCTTCGTTAGTAGAATTCTTATAATAAAGTTTGGTACCTCATGCACCACAAATTTTATGTCATTCTTGATGGTTTAAAGATTGTTTATATGCGTGCCTTAGTTCACCATTGCATTGTCACAATGTCGCAGTATGATCCCTTATGATTGGATCATAGCGCACATTGATTGACAAGTGAATTTGTAACCATGCATTGGTTCATATGTTTACGCAATAATGATATCTATTTTAATCAGTGAAATACTTAATCACGCACCATGTAATTTCTATGTGACGTGAATTGAATTACTAGAATTCTTGTGCCTGGAGGTTCATTGATGATGTTCCTTAGCTTAGACAAGTATATTCTTTGTCAGAGTAAATGTTCGTAAATTGCTTCAAGGTTCTTGGTGTGCTATTATGATGTTATTTTTATGTTGATGTGCTATGTGAAATTCATTCATTGTGATATTGTCGAGTTGTGTCGATGCAATTGATTGTTGATGTTATTGTCCTTTTTCTTTTTAAAAAAAAATGCATTACCTATTGTACATCATATGTGTTGTAACATTGAGGGTCATTACATACAGTATTAGAGTCGGTTCGACCCAGAACTTGGGATCATCACGACTTCCACTGAATAGATGCATGATTGTAAAATGTCGCTAATTAAATTAATTTGTATTTGTGCATGTAATCATGGTTAGAGGACGTTGTGGAGGCAGGTGACGGGCTGCTCGGGGAGGAGGTGTGATGCTTCAAGTAGCATCCACGCTTGAGGGGTCTAACCCACAAGGAGAAGAACAGGTTGTTGGATAGGAATAGATAGTTGTGGGAGATGTGGTTGGGTTGATGAGGTCCTTTTAGAGGATGTAAAAGGCCTTGATCAGTTGTTTGGATAAAGATGAGGATTCTGCATCGACACCTCTTGACAGTCCACTGCGCTCCCCAACCGATATTGGTAGCATTCACTGAGAACTCGATAAGATCAAGTTTCTCAAGCTCTTTGGTACCACAGATGGTGGAGCCACCGAGGCATGGTTGGATAATATGGCGATGTGATTTTCACTTAGAGACTATACCTCCAACATGAAGGTCTGCATGGCATTCTTCTAGTTGAAGGGGGGCACTCTTTTATGGTGGAAGACGCTCTTTTTGCAAGTGAACATGGTCAATGAAGACATGTCATGGGGATTGTTCGAGGAGCAGTTCCAGGAGAGGTATCTGTCTGAGTAATTCATCAAGCATCAGCTCAATGATTTCAACGCCTTGTGACAGGGGGACCATACAGTGCCCAAGTACAAGGCTCGTTTCATGGAGCTGCTTTGGTATGCTCTGCACATGATTAGCGAGAAGATTAAGGTCAAAAAGTTCATGTTTGGCCTTAATGTCAACATTCGTGCAAAGGGGAGGATTTTGATGCCACAAACATTGCACGATGTTGTCTAGAAGGTCCTCATAGCTGAGGAGGACCTCATTAGCAGGGGTCAGAGAAGGACCCTAGCGAGACCGACAGGACTGGAGAAATCTAGTGTGTAGCAACATCAGACACCAGCTAAGCATCCAGGAGGGTATCGAGGCACTCCAAGAGGATCCACTTTTACTACACCATCATGATTGACGCCTCAGCAGCAGAATCCATACAAAGGACCACAACACCAAAGACAACGTCGACCCCAACGGTAGCAGTTCATGCATGTTCAACAAAACGAACCAGAGTTTCAGGCTGGTGGGTCGTCAACTTCTACTTCGGGGACCAGGAGTACTAGAACGAAGAATGGGTTATGGATATGTGGAGAGCCACATTACCAACATGACTTTCCAATTGAGAGGGATAGAGTCGTCATATTAGTCAGACCCACTACTATAGGAGATTTGAGAAAGGCTCATCAAATTCATGCAGCAGTGAATAGCTACCAGGATGAGCACCAGTCCATAGTGCTCAAGACTTCAGGTACCATCACTAACTAAACCATCAGTATTTTGATAGATCCAGGTGTTACAAAGAGATTTATTGTTGGTGCAACGCTAAAAATAATTAAGGTAATGGAAGTCGAACATGATGAGTTTAGCTATGTAGAATGGCTATGGGATCCAAACAAAAGGTTGGGGGAAAGGTTATGGGTTGTAGCCTTAACTTGGGGGATTTCTTTATGAAGGCCAACTTATCCATCATGATATTAGGATCTTACAACGTCGTGACTAGTATGGACTGGTTGGAATCACATCAGACGATACTCAACTGTAAGACAAAATAGTTGAGTTTGGTCGATGATGAGGGATAGAGATGAGTGATTGTAGGTAGGAACCAGGGAGTTTCCTTGAGGTTCATCTCTTACCTACATCCACAGAAGAGCATGTGCAAGGGATGCAAGCTATATGTGATTCTTGAGTTAAACAAAAAGGGTATGGTAGAAGAACTAGAAAACCTTCTGGTAGTACAAGAGTTTGTGGAAATATTCCCAAAGGAGTTACCAGGGTTTCTTTCCGAGAGGGAATTGGAATTTACCATCGACCTAAAACCAAGAACAAAACCGATAGAAAGAACTCCTTACCATATGTCAACCCTTGAGTTAAAGGAGTTGAAAGTCCAACTGAAGGAGTTGTTATATCTAGGGATTATACGTCCAAGTGTGTCACAATGGGGTGATCCTATTATTTTCATATGGAAGAAGTATGGGTCGTGGAGACTCTGCATTGAATACCGTCAATTGAACAAGGAAACAATCAAGAACCAATATATGTTGCCAAGGATTGACGATTTGTTTGATCAGACGAAGGGCACGGTAGTGTTCTCGAAGATCGACATGAGATAAGGGTATCACCAGTTATAGATCAAGGAGGAAGACATTCCTAAGACTACATTTAAGATGATATTTGTAAATTACGAGTTTGTTGGTTTACCTTTTCGACTAACAAACACCCCAGGGGTATTTATGAGCTTGATGAACGTGGTGTTCCACAAATACCTAGACAAGTTTTTTCAAGTATTCATTGACGATATTTTCATATATTATCGGATGATGTAAGAGAATGAAAAACACTTTCACTTGGTACTATGGTGTCTACGAGAGAATAAATTGTTTGGGAAACTGTCGAAATGCTCGTTTTATCAATCAAAGATTCATTACTTAGGGCATGTCATATCCGACAAAGGTATCGCTATGGATCCAATAAAGGTGGAGGCTATTATGGAATTTCCTATGCCAAAGAATGTCCCATAAGTGCGTAGATTCATGGGTTTAGTAGGATACAATTGACGGTTCATCGAGAGTTTTTCGAAGATGGCAAATCTGATTATAGAATTGCAGAAGAACTAGAAGTTTATTTGGACCAAGAAATGTGTGGAAGAACTTTGAAGGATCAAGGAGATGTTGACAATAGTGCATATAGTATAAGTACTTCACATGGATGAGGACTTCTTAGTATGCACTCACGCATCCAAGGATGGCTTAGGTAGAGTCTTGATGCAAGATGGTTGAGTGATCACGTACATATCGAGAAATTTAAGAAGGCGTGAGGAGAACTATGGGACAAACAATTTGGAGTTGTTAGCCATTGTATATGCCTTGAAAGTTTGGAGACACTACTTGATTGGACATAAATTCGAACTAAAAATTGACCACTGTGGTTTACACCACATTTTTATGCAAAGCTACTTGAACGCATGACAAAGGTGTTGTTAAGAATTGCTTAGCGAGAACGATTTCAAGATTACCTACATAAAATGAACAATGAACAGAGTGGTTGATGTGTTGAGTTGAAGACCACGCATATTTTTGGTGATGCCTCTTATAACAAATCTACGTGAAAAGATTCTAAATTTACAGTGTGTCGACTACTGGTATAAATAGGTTAAGGAATTTATCAAATAAAACACCATGATGGTACCAAAGTTTGAGGGATTTATTGTGGACAACAATGGATTAATGAGATATAACAACTGGATATATGTACCTCTCAATGACGAGTTGAGGTGTTTGAACTTAAACGAATATCATAGAGCAGTGTACATGGCTCATCTAGGAGTCACGAATATGAGGGAATACCTTAAACCCTTATTGTTATGGAAAGGAATGAAGGAGGATATAGTCAACTACATGGTGAGAGGTATAGAGTGTTAGCAACTAAAGGCTGAACATAGAATATGAAAATAGTACTACAACCACACACTATTCCAAAATCTAAATGGGAGGTCATTTCGATGGATTTCATTATTGGATTACAACCGACGGTAAGGAGACATGACTCGATTTTTGTGGTAGTTGACACTCTGACGAAGAGTGCTCATTTTATCCTTGTGCATATGAAGTATCAGGAACCTAACATAGCTAGAGTTTCATCAACGAGATTGTGAGGATGCATGGCATGCCTCAGAGGATCATATTCGATCGAGGCTTGGTGTTTACAAGATGATTTTGGACTAGTTTCTAAATGGCCTTGGGAACCCGACTTAACTTTAGTACCGCATATCACCCAGAGATAGATGGGAAGACCAAACAAACAAACCAAATATTGGAGGATATGTTGTGTATGTACGTGACAGACCAACATAAGAATTGGTAAGATTTCTTGCCACTAGTAGAATTTTCATACAACAATAGTTATCAAAGCATCATTAAGATGGCGCCATTAGAGTTTATTTACAAGAGACCGTGTCAAATGCCTTTGAGTTGGGATTGGCTTGAGGATAGGGTCCTGGTAGGACCAGAATCGATCCAAGAAATGGAAGATCAAATGAAAAAAATAAGGAAAATGATCAAGGAAGCGTAGGATCAATATAAAAGTTATGTCGATGTACATTGTGTCGACCATTGTTATGAAGTTGGCAATCGAGTCTTCTTGCAGGTGAAACTGCACAAGAGTTCAATCAAGTTTGTAAAGGGTGATAAACTCTCTCTTAGGTTTGTGGGACCTTTCAAGGTTGTGGAAAGGAAGGGACGCATGGCCTATCGACTAGCCTTGTTTGATTCTTTGAGGCGTATGCACGATGTTTTTTGCGTATATTTTTTAGACATTATGTTAGTGATCCTATGCATGTGATTGACATGAGTTCTTTGCAGGTATCAGATAAAGGTGCACTCACGATGAAGCCAATCAACATTTTGAAACATCGCATTTGGTAGCTACGATGTTGAACAGTTGATCAGGTCAAGGTCCAGTGGGAAAATTATAGACCGAAATCGACTACCTAGGAGGACACATACGATATGCGTATGGAGTTCCCATTTTTGTCCGATAGCTAGACCTTTAGATATTGTGAGATACTTTATTCAACACTTATATAATGTAAGACTTCAAGATGAATTTTAAAACAAGAGGGGGTGTATATAACATCCCCCTCTTGCGCACACCTGATTAGACTTATTCTTTGAGGACACCTGCATACAAGTGATCGGATTCATTATATGATTGACTGTTTCGATTATGGATTATGATGATGTTGTGGATGTGATGATATGTTATTTTATTATATTTGTATCGATAGGTGCGATTGTCTGATTTTTTCCAAGCGTGTAGGACTCTGGATCATTGAGGATGTCGATGGCATCGATGGACATCCTTGGAATATCGATTGAGTGAAGGAGTGGATTGTTTATGGTTTACGTATTATATTATGATGTTGTTTATGGAGTGGACATATGACTAGTATATTATGGTGTTGTTTATAGATCGTTGACATGTTCATTGATGGATGTAGGCTGATGATAGCTTGCTAATCAAACTCACATTTAGAGTAAAGGGGTCACACACGACAACCAGAGATATTGAGGGAGAGGTTTGGGAGCAGCCCCACCACAGCCTACTAGCACTCCTATCCTGGCTCGAACTGTAGGTTAACAATTACCTAGTTCAAGAGATCCACAATGTTGTGAGGGTAGATTGTGACAGTCACTCAAGATGATTCAAAGGGGCGGACAATAAGGCAGGGTCCTTATCTTTTAGAGGCTCTTAGTCTCCCACAAGGTCACCTAACGGAGTATTGACTCCAAGGGTTTTAAGTATACCAAAATCTGTCAAAAGGAGAGTGGGACCCTTAGAGCACATAGTGCATCTTGAAGGGCACGTCCTGTAAATGAAACATGAATGTAGGTGAGTTGCACCCTTAGAGAACGTAGTGCGTCTTGAAGCACATGTTGCAATTTTTAACAATGGTGAGTTAATGAATCTAAGTACATAGAAAACTATGTTTCCTTAGGACTTGGTCAACCTTAAAATGAATGTTTCATGAGTAAGATTAAGAATTCTAAAATTTCCCTTAAAAACAATTTTTTGCTGATCTTAAAGAATTTAAATCCTGGGTCTATGTAGGTCTTGAGAACTAAAATTTAATTAAGCAAGTAATAAAGGGGGATGAAGAAAATGGGGGAGAGCCTAGATAACTTTCTAATTTCGAAGTCAACTAATAACTAAGAAATGCGTCAATCATTAAAGGGAATGTAAGGGAATAAGGGGACATCAAGGAGTGTTTTTAGGAATGCTTCTAGGTGTGTGAGGGAAATAGGAAAATTAAATTAATTAATTAATTAAATTTCCGAGGAAACTAATGGATCGGGTGACAAGTATATGCGGGAGAATTTTTCTAATAATAAAGTTTAATAAAAAGAATATAGTATGGTTTTGGAAAAAAGTCACTAAGAAAACTCTATAAAAGAAATGGTGGAGGAGGAGAATGGATCACGTCTGGTATGCGTAAGGTTATGTTGATAGATTTTATTCTTGATTGTTTTTTCTTGTGGGAGTTGGGATACCCAACTTGGATAGAGAGTGGTACCTTGACCTTGCGAGGCAAGATGAGAGCTAGTTTTATTTGGTTTTTGTGTGTGGCCCCTTTGCAGTTCAGGGGGATTAGAGGAAAGAAAAGTACTCATAACATTGGCTGGGAGGTACCGGTGAGGTCTCAACGATTAGCAAGCGAGAGCGAGGAGGATCACCGATAGCCGAAGAAATTCATTAAAACAACGTGGGGATTACGGTATTCCTATTTAGTATGTCAATCACATTGAATGTAATTTTATTCTGGTGTGCTTATGGTTTCTGATAAAAAAATTCAATACACAAAATTTTAATTGCGCTGAATTTTCTTGTAAATGTGTTGCTGCGACATTTGAGTCAGATCGCTGGGTAAATCTTGGTTCATCATGGTACTCTGTTAGTAGTAAAGAAAGAACTATTTGGATGTATGTCGATCTACACCTTGGATAATTTGTATCTTTAGCGATAGACTCAATGTTTTTAAAATTCTGGTATGAAAGCTTCCAACATTGTTTCTGCAAGTACAGTTGGGTATGAATTTTTGTAAGAGTGTACGTTTTCAGTAAAGTTTTAGTTTTGGACAAGTGCAGGCTGTTTTTAAAACTTATTTCCATAGCCAAAAACCTTTCCTAGACCTGATAAACTCTGTATAGGTTTTTATCTCTAGATTTAAGCAACGCTCAATCCATTTAATTTGTTCCTTAATGTTATGCATTCTTGGCTGAGTTGAGTGGGTCCTGCATTGTTGTGGAGTTTAAAAACCATTCCTCAACAGGTCGTTGTATCCTTCTGTTCAGTAGACCTTTAACTCCTATGCGTTGCACCCAGGCCAGTTTGCTCTAGGAAGTTTTCTCTCTTCCCACCTTGCAACATAACACTGGCTATTTAAGTGGGCTCTGTTCTTGATATACGCAAGCTTCTTTTAATGTTGAAAAATGAAACCTTTTGATAGCCACCTGACCAAGCTTGAAAAACCATTTATCCACGCTGGGCTGGCATTGGAGACGATTTAAGACTAACAGGTTTCCGACAGTGAATATTCAACCAGTCGAATCAGGCACCTCACCAAATTATGTATATATATTCTAATTTGAGCCCCGAACAGAACCCAACCTCTTGGATGATGACTACTTTTCCCTCGCCACGATAGGAGAAGGGAGAACTCCCCAGACAGGGTTTAACTCGTTCTTTTTACTCGAGCCAAAATTAAGGAAGACAACCATTTCCAAGGAGCCATCTCCTTCTTCAAGGGATCCCCGAGCCAGAAGGAGAACCAACGTTCGATAGCCCTATCTCTCAGAGTCAGGGCTATTCGATAGCGTTGACCCTCTTCTTCAGATAGTTCAATAGGGATATTCGATAGTTCGATAGCGTTGACCACCTTCTTCAGATATTCGATAGCCCTATCCCTCAGAGTCAACGACCTTCTCCCTCCACTCCTACTGACGGTGACCCTCTGCGTTGACAGACCCTTCTTCCCAATGGATTTAACTCCTGCCACATCGTCGTGCCTCAGTGAAATTGGGGTGCTATTCTGGCGTTTTACTTTTACCTTGACAAGCTATTTTTAAACAGGATGAGAATCCTTACTCTGTGCGTCCTGGCAGTGAAAAGCCAAACCAAGAATTCTGAGCGTTAGCAGAGACAATTCCTTATACAAAACTGGGAACCTTTTAACAAGCCAGTTGAAGGCGAAATTTAGTATATAATTATTCGTGGACGGTTTCGTTAGTTGAAAAGAAAATACAACTAAAATTTTATTTCTAAAATAGTAAATGAAAAGGAAATTACCTTCTGGACAGTTAGCTTTACGCTAAGCTGACAAGCAAAAGTTTCACTTTAAACGCACGCTAGGAATTTCGCCTTGCAATTCCTTAGGAAGAGTTATGTCTCTCTATCTTGTTTTCCTTTCCACCTACAGCTTGATTGATTTCCTGTTGAAGAGCATTAAAACAATAAATTAAGGGACATAAATTCTCTTGTTATGAAGGTGATAATTCTTACTTTAATTTGTTGTTTGCACAGTAAAAGAATCTTTTAATGTGTTTAAACAATATTTTATATAGTAGAAATGTGTGACTACTCTTACTTTAATATGTTGTGTGTAAAGTAAAGGAATCCTTTAATGTGTTTAAACTATATTTTATACCGTAGAAATGTGTGACTACTCATACTTTAATATGTTGTTTGTAAAGTAAAGGAATCCTTTAATGTGTTTAAACTATATTTTATACAGTAGAAAATGTGTGACTACTCTTACTTTAAAATTTTGTTATACCGTAGAAATGTGTGACTACTCATACTTTAATATGTTGTTTGTAAAGTAAATGAATCCTTTAATCTGTTTAAACTATATTTTAAACAGGAGAAATGTGTGACTACTCTTACTTTAAAATTTTGTTTATATAGTAAAGGAATCCTTTTAATGTGTTTAAAATATATTTTATACAATAGAAATGTTAGAAATGTGTGATAACTCTTACTTTAATGTCTTATTTATACAATAAAGGAATCCTTTTTATGTGTTTAACTATATATTTTATACAGTAGAATGAATACATTGGTTAATGACTAAGTTTAACATTAGTAGCATTGTTGTATTAAATAGATTATGATAGGGAATTTTTTCTTTATTCAAGCACTTTAGCAGTGGGGAGGATGTTGTTTACAAGGAGAATCCCAATCCTTAATTGAGGAGGGTGATGAATTGTATGAAGGTGTAGGGGTAGGGGGTTGAATTTCCAAAAGTGGTCGGTTTTGTTGCCTAGCCGAGCCGTATTTGGAATTTCCTCGTAGTCTTGGCATGGATGAAGTGGAGAAAAGGAAAACAGGCTCGGGGAGAAGGAGAAGAATGCCAAGGAACACCGGAGTATGCCGCAGACTATGGCAAGACTCAACCAGAAATGAATAAAGACGAAGGAGAGGTTGGTGAGATACATGATGTAAAAATGATTGAGAGAAGAGGACGTACACAAGGAGAGTAATGGTAGATCCATCAGATGAAGCCATCGAATGGACAAGAGGCCAGAGTATAGCACACTAGGATTAATGGCGCTCTCGTAGTAATGAGGTTGCTTTAAATTCATGGTCTGGGAGGCAGGGAGGGGTACGCGCCTGTCACGTGGCTGATGCCTCGTTGGTCGTCTCCATTCCTTTCCATGCGACATTTGTTCTACACTATCACCCCATCCGAGGGATTCTAATTTGAAAATTTTATTATGAACTATTTGTTATTAAACTGTGAAAAGGTTATGCGAAATCATTCTAATAGTTGTAGGGATGTTTAGATTATGTTTTTTCATATTAAAATGTGATTATTAACTAGTGACATATTGTGCGTCCTTAGATCAATAATGTTTGATGGATTGACCAACTTTCATCTTGTGACTTGGAATGGTATTGAACCTTGAACGAGTGAATGATTTCCTCGTGCTACCAAGATATGTTAGTGCAAGATCATTAATTAAATGAGATTCTATTTCACCACCTTTATGTGTTGTTATATGATCGTGATATTACTTAGAATCTATTTCACCACTTGTATATGATGTTATGCGATCATTCTATTACTTAGATGTTACTCACCACCAATCTATGTTGAGTTAGTCCGTTGCGCGCACTAGTTTATATGTGTCACATTGTTAAGCCCTAATATTGGCTCATTACCCCTTAATTGGGGCATATTATATTAGTAATGTTATTTTATTTATGTCCTCTTTAGGCCATTAGTTGTAATTATCCTTCCTAGTCTCCCATATATACCAAGGAGACATTATCATTTTGAATCATCATGTACTTGAACATTTAAGTGGGGTAAAAGGAGGTTTCCCCCTCGAAGAGGCTTATTATCTAAAATTATCTCTTTTTCAAGGCGTTGAGTACTTTTTCTGAGGTTTTTCTATGCTATATTGATATTTGGTTCTTAACAAATGGTATCAGAGCTCAAGGTCTTGGGGTTTCGGTGCTATATCTGAGACACCTTGGCATTTTCGCTATAAATTTGTTTCTACAATGTTTCAAAAGGAACAGATTGGAGGATATTTAGTAGATGGATCAAGGTACGTTGGGTTCAAAACTCAGCTCATGAGGCCTTATGATTTCAGAGATATAACATGTACAATATGGGGTTCTGGAATCATCCTGAACTGAGTCATTGTGGAATTTTCGCTATAAAAAAAATTCTGTAATGTTTCAGACCCTTCACTTTGGAATCCATTTACGGAAATTAATAAGGTATTTGTGGTAAAAATTTCATCTTCTGGGTCATATTACATTTGTAGATACACCTTGTGTAAGATAGGGTATCTTCTAGGTCTCAAGAAGGTGTTCTAGGTAAAACAATCATAACTTCTTCCTAGAGTATCCAAATTGAGTGAGACTGGTTGCATTGGATCATGGATAGTCTGTATTATTTCAGGTGTGAGTTTCAGAATTTTATATCAATTATTTTGTGTGGGGCACGCTATACAAGTGAGATCTCCTGGAAAGGCCAAAAATCGATAAGTTGTGGGGAAGTTACCGTAAATTCCACTTGGCACATCCAATTTTGATTAGACCTGTGGCATTGCAGAGAAGAAATATCAAATAACTACATAAAAGAAAGTTTCATACCAAGAAGGGCTGAAACTTGGGAGATACAACAGAAGAAATATTGTCTAGCAGAACCACCTCAAAATCAAGGTTCAAAAGTGATACTTGGCCAACATGCCACCCAAAAAGGGAACTTCTACACCAACTAAGCCTCCAAAAAATCCTA
>ML776737.1:690011-707356 GCA_009831015.1 Picea engelmannii
TTTATTGAATATGTAAATTATATTGCATACAAATATCTAGAAGCATTAAATACTTCTTGACTTTGATAGATAGGTGGGTGTGATGAATTAAATGAGCATGGTGGAGTGTTATGTACATTTTGGAGAAAGTTATCAAATAACATCTATTATCTAGCATGAGAATAAAGACTTTTTATTTTATTTATTGTTGTTTAATGCAAGTCATTTATATTTAGTTTTATTTTAATATTTTCCCAAAATATATAGATAAGGGAGGTTGATGGATAATGATGAGGTGGTTGAGGAGACTTGGGAAAGTGTGTATGGAAACTTGATAAATAGGGAGAAAAAGTAGAGAGGAGGGGGAGTTTTTGGAGCATGATGAGAGGTTGTGAAATTCTTGGAAGAGATGATTCTTGTGATAGTTTTCTTTGAGCATTTGTGCTTTGTTGTTCTTGGAGTCACGGGCATGGAGGGCCAAGAAACTGAAAGGTTTCTTGGAGCTAGGAAGTCGGCTAGGCTCCTAGTTGGCAAGGAGGATTCCGTTGTTTCACTCTGGGCAAGCGGGAAAAAAAAATACTTGGAAGCACTCAGGACTACATTAGAACTGATGAGCTTCTACAAACTAAGGAGGAGGTATTTTTCAGTGATATTTTGTTATTGATATTTTGGGTATACTTATGTTTTAAGTTCTTAAATATTAAAGCTAGCCTACTACTTATTTCATCATGTTATTAGATTTATTATTGAGAAGTTGTAGAAAAAATGTGTAAATAAAAACCAATGAAATAATGCTAAAAAAAAGTTGTTAATGTGTAAGTATTTAAATAAATAGTTAATTGCTTAGTATCTTGTGGAAGGGTGCTACATAACTTCTGGAGCACGATAAATAGATTTCATAACCTACATACATTCATTACTACTATTTTAAATGTATTATAGCATCATTGAAGCTATTCTGTAATTGCACAGTTATGATGCCCATAACTTATAGATATTGAATAATGTCTTGAATTGTTTACATTACTGGTAACCTGATTGTTTACATTACATTAGTGGTAACTTACATTATATTTATGCTGAAGATGTTACCTACTTTATGTGTTAATATTTATGATGATGAAGATGTTACTTATTTTATGTGTTAATAAATGATTATTATAGTGATGAATCAACTTTCATTAAAAATAGTCACTATTAATTAACCACTTAATTATGATAGATTTTACAACCTATTTTGTGTATTAATTATGTATTAATAAGTGATTATTTATTTATGATGTTCTTTCATCCAGTTGATCC
Source organism: Picea engelmannii (assembly GCA_009831015.1). Lineage (NCBI taxonomy): Eukaryota > Viridiplantae > Streptophyta > Pinopsida > Pinales > Pinaceae > Picea > Picea engelmannii. The sequence continues at coordinate 691,293 of ML776737.1, forward strand.
CTAGAGTATTCATTAGAAAATGAGTGAGGTGAATTTTCTAAGCTAGTGAAACAACTAACACCTTTTTGAGATATGAAACTTATTTCTCACCTCCTCTTAGAGTGATGGATTGTACACTAGATATTCTATAACTTACATGTATATATATTTCCTTACAACACACATTATTTAGGATCTCAAGAAATAAATGCACAAGGGATTCCTTGATTTTATGATTCTCTTAGTGATTTGTTTTGGAGTGATAGGCATTATTATAATAATGACTTAATTAAGTATTTCAATTAATGTTTTCTCTTTCATTGATATATGGTAATCTCTCATGAGAGTTTATAAAGTGGGTTGCACACAAATAATAAATATGGAGTAGAAAATAATAGTTGTGGGCGCGTTGAAGAAGCTCATTCTTACCTCACCTGAGTTTTTTATATACATCAAGTTAGGGTAAATCTTTTAGTAATTAGTTGACCTTGCGCCCTAATTTTAGTGTGGATCTCTGATTGAGTAAGGAATTCTAACCTCTTGCACCCTTATAACAAGGCCGATTAACCTCATGCCATTAGATGGATGTAGAGATGCAAATTATTCAGTTAATAAATCGATTGCGCGCACTGACTTTAAAGTAATGTATGAAGATAGACAGCGGGGTTATCACCTGTATGAGACTTAAGGTCGTAATATAGAATCAATCGTTACAGTAAGTTTCATAGCGCGGGAAGTAAATAGCTAGAACCACCACGCATTACAATGAAATTTTGTTACTTAAGAAAGTCATTACCTAAGACCCACATTACGACCTTAAGTCTCATACAAGCGAGAACCCTACTGTTTATCTTCATACATTACTTTAAATTTAGTGTGCGCAATCGATTTATTAACTAAATAATTCACATGTCTACATCCATGTAATGGCGTGAGGGTAATCAACGTTGTTATAAGGGCATAAGAGGTTAGAATTCCTTGCTCAATTAGAGATCCACACTAAAATTAGGGTAGAAGGTCAACTAATTACTAAAAGCTTCACCCTAACTTGAAGTATATAAGGAACTCAGGTAAGGTAAGAATGAGCTTCTTCAACGCACCCACAACTATTACTTTTCCTTGGGTGGCATAACATAACCACTCCGTATTTATTATTTTTGTGCACACTACTTTATAAACTCTCCTTTACCATATATGAGTGAAAGAAAAAAAACTAATTGAAATACTTAACAAGTTAGTATTATAATAACACCTATCACTAAAAAAGTAGACCAATAAGAGAATCATATAAACAAGGAATCCCTTGTGAATTTATTTCTTGAGCTCCTAAATACGGTGTGTTGTAAGGAAATGTATATACATGTAAGTTCAGAAGATCTAGTGTATAATCCATCACTTTAAGAGGAGGTAAGAAGTAAGTTTAATTTCTCTAAAAGGTGTTAGTTGTTCCACTAACTTAGAAAATTCACCTAACTCATTTTCCAATGAATACTCTAAGGATCAACTGGATGAAAGAACATCATAAATAAAATAATCACTCGTTAATACATAAAATAGGTTGTAAAATCTATCATAATTCAATGGTTAATGGTTAATTAATAGTGATTATTTTTAATGTCAGTTAATTTATCACTTAAATAGTGATTCATTAACACATAAAATGAGTAAGATATTCATCATCATAAATATTAACACTAATATTAAAACATCAAGTAGGTAACATCTTCATCATAAATATAATGTAAGTTACCAATAATGTGTTGAAATAATGTAATTGCAAAGTGTATTCTAATGATTATTGTGGAATTATTCATTAGATCAATCCCCATTGCGGATTGATCATGTCAACTATTGTAAAAGACCAAATCCCCTTTTGCGTATTGGTCAAAACATAATTGTAATAGGCAGAATAAGAAGTCATCCCCAGAATATATTAAAGAGGCCCCAAAATATATTAAAGGTGGTTATAACCACCCAGATTAAGAAGTTGGCCTTGCTAGTGAAGAGACACTTCCACAAGTGCCAGAATTGTATAAATAAGGAGGCTAGCACCTCACTTAGATACACATTCACTTGTTCATTGAGAGATAGGTTTCGGAGATGTAGTTGGAGAAGAGAGAGAGAGGCACATTCTTGGGAGAGGACTTTATGTATTGTTTGATTTATCTCTTGGCATTGTTTTGGCTATCTATAATAAAGAAGTTTTGCTCGCTTTTCTTCCCCTTGAGAGTTTCCCAGGATAAATGATGTGTCTCTTGTGATTGTGGATTTCTTAGTGATCCTATCTTATGCTATTGTTATTTAATGAAATGAAAAGAACTCTAATAATACCTTAAACATTAACATGGTATCAGAGCTAAGCTAAAGAGAGCATCTTTCACAAGAGAAAGTGAAAATCGTCATTGTTGTTGTACATGCAAATTAGGGATTTTTGTTGGTGAAGTATTTCAGCCCTAAAACCATCTAGAAAAGTGTGTCCTTCCTCAAGGATCACTTTGGCATCCTCAAGGCAAATTTTCAGTGGCTAGATCTCCCGGAAAGTGAAACCCTAGTTTTACAAAGTACCAAAAAACTAGAAAACCAGAGTACCCGAAGTACCATAGTACCAGAAGTACTAGAAAACCAGAAGCACCAGTCCAGAAATCCACAGATCAAGTTTGGAGGGGTAAAAGTTGGATTTTTAGAAATCTGGCTGCACCATGTTACTCGCCTCAACCCAAGGCATCTATCCCCTGGATCAAAATTTCAAAATTTGAAGTTTGAAAAATTAGGGTTTCCTCATAAAAAACATAGTTACCAACTTAATGAGAAGTGTGACCTCAAAACGAGAACTCTAGCCCCCAAAACCCACATTTTTGCATAAAAAACATCGAAATCAAACCCCAAATAAAAAAGTAGTGCTACTGGTAGCACCATTTTTTTAAACGGGGTCAAAATTACAACATTTTTCAAACATGTCCTTCAAAACTCAGACAATAGCTCAAAAAACCCCTCAAATCAGCACTTAAAAAGAAAAAGATGTTAAAGATTTTTTTATTTTTTTTCAAAACGTTAAATTTATAGATATTTTCAAATTGTTTTTTGAGCAGTCGGTACCATTAAAACCAAAACCTCAAAATCAACCATCAAATTGAAATGTACTGCTACCGGTAGCACCCATTTTAAATTTGGGGTATTAAAATGACATTTTTTTTAAAGTGGTAATCAAAATCATCATTACTTCAAACAAAATCATTAAATTGACCCTTAAATCATTACTTTTAAAATCTTAGTTTATGACTCCAAATACAACATAATACATGATGTCATGAAAACAATACATTTAAAAATATATATTCAAAACCCAATTTTGGAAAAAAAAAACATTAAAAAAAAAGGTGGATAAAAACAAAAACTAAAAATAATGAAAAAAAATTAAAATTTTCCCCATAAAACAATGTTTTTTAAAAATATATATATTTATTTTTGAAAAACTATGACAAAAACACAAAAAAAAATACTAAAACCATGTCAAAATTCAAAAAAATCTAAAAAAAAATCTAAAATAAAAGAATATTAACAAAATATTAAAATTAAGAAAATTTAATTGCAAATCTCTATATATATATATATATATATATAGTCATGAAATATTTCAAAATTTTAACATGAGACCTGTATAACATTGTATAACTCTATGAAATATTAAATCGTAAACAAAAATCTTTGAAATATATTACCATGAAATATATGCCATTTAATATTTCATATAGTTATATGTATATTTGAAAGATTAAGATTAAAGTTATATAAGTGTAATTGTTTTTATATATTTTATAGAGTATATATATATATAGAGAGAGAGAGAGTAATAGAGCCTGAGTGGGCCTAATGGTTAATAACATGTGTTTCCTCTGAAGAGGGCATAGGTTCAAATCCAAAGGGGGGTAGGGTATGTATACCTTCGTAGACATTACCAGTCAAATCGCTAGGCAGAAGGGTGTCCCTTGTCTCACAAACAAGGGGGTCTCATACACCAATTTGGTGTGTTGGCTTGGCCGTGACCTTAAAAATAGATTATTATACAGGTTGAGTGGGCCTAATGGTTAAAAACATGTGTTTCCTCTTAAGAGGTCACAGGTTCAAATCCAGAGGGGGTTAGGGTATGTATACCTTCGTAGACTTTACCAGTCAAATCGTTGGGCGGAGGGGGGTCCCTTGTCCCACAAACAAGGAGGTCTCATACACCAATTTGGTGTGCTGGCTTGGTCGTGACCTTAAAAATAGATTATTATTATTATTATTATTATTATTATTATAATATATTTCATGTTATGCACCTTACTACATTAATTTATGAAGTAAATAAGCAATAAAAAATATCATGGTATGTTTAGGAATGGTTTTATAAGAGTTTTTTTATTAATGAAAAACTACATTTATTTATGAAGTAAATAAGCAATAAAAAAATTTAATTAAACAAAACACCTATTATATCACTAAAAAAATTACTCATTATTGTTTTGAATTCTTTCTATATAAACACCTTAAAATAAGATACCTTGTGGTTGCTAAAGAGGCACGCATTTTTTATGTAATTTTTTTATTTGAGTACATCACCTTCACGCCAAAGCTGCCAACTTAAATATAAATGTGGCAAGTTTGCACAAATAGAAGATATGTTAAATAGTAGAAACATATTGGAATTCAAAATCTAAATTTGGATATGTGGTAATTTGCAATAAAATAGAAGCCAAATCTAATGAGAAAAAAACATAAAATTACAACAAAAAAAAAAGTTTAATAAACAAATTAAAATTAATTAAAATTAAAAAAAAAAACCTAATATATAATTATATTATATATAACTATATATTATATATAATATACATATATATAATATATAGTTATATAATATTATAATATAACTATATATTATATATGACTATATATAACACGTACACTTATAACATGGGTCCCCAGCCCTCGCGTGGGCAAGCGCCCACGGGGGGCGATGCCCGACATCGCCCATGTTATACGTGTTATATATAGTCATATATAATATAACTATATATAATATAATTATATATTATGGTTTTTATGATTTTTTTTTTTTAATTTTAATTAATTTTCAGTTTTTTATTAAATTTTTATTTATTTATTTATTTTTTTCATAAATTTATGTATTTTTAAGGGTGTGTTTTTAAATTTTTTAATTTTTTAAATTTTAGATGTTTTAATTTGGTTTTTTTTAATTGTGTTTTATCAACTTTTTAAAAGTTTTTGGACTATAATTTTTATTTTATCCTTTTTTTTTTTCTAATTTCTCATTCAAGCTTAGTTTATATATATTTTTAATTTTTTCTGTTTTTTTTTCCACTTTACTTTTTTATAAGTTTTTTTTTTTTTTAATTTTGTAATTCTATAAATTTGTTTTTTAATTTTTTTTTTCTTTTTAAATTTCAATTCTTTTATTTTTCTTAGTTTTTTTTAGTTTTAATTTTTCAAAAAAAAATTCAATTATATTCTTTTGTTAAATGTTTAAAAATAGTGTTATTTAACTACAATGATTTTCTATTTATTAAAGTAAAGGTAAAAAATGTGTTAAAAATGATAATTTCCAATATATTTAAAAAAATATGGAACCATAAATTAATTAAGGAGAGGAAAAATGGTATTTAAAAGTGACTAAAAAACACTCTTGATTAAAAAATAAATAAAAAATTGATAATAAATGAAAAAACAAGCATTTAAAAAAAAAGTGAAAACATTATGTATCTGAAAATTTAAAATATAAAAAAAACACCTAAAAATGTAAGGGGCTGCTACTGGTAGCACCATTTTTAAAAACATGGTAAAATACTTGACCCCCCAAAAAACGAGAACTCTGTAGAGTTCTCATTAAGTTTGTAACTATGTTAAAACCCTAAGTTGCAGTTGCAGTTGCAGTTTCAGTCTTAGAACTAGTTGCAGTATCAATTGCAATTACAATATCAGTTGTAGTTACAGCCATAGTACCAGTTGCAGTCACCCTTGAAGCTCTTAAGAGTTGGTGATCATTACCATTTCTACCTGATGGGGCCTCTACTTGAAAATATTGTCAGAGGTATGTACTCACACATGTTTAAACAATTAATCTTTAAAGGGTATTTGCAGGAGAAGGGATCTCTTTCCATAGATCCAGAAGGATCTCAAGATCCAACACATTCAAATGAATGATGCAACCCATGTGTGATTATTTTGATATGCATCTATTTGTTATGACATTATTTTGATCAGTGTTGCATGTTGTAGCTATGACAATCATTTTAACCTTCGATCAAAATCCGATTCAAGGTATTAGATGGATCAAAAGTTGAGATCATAGAGCTTATCCTCTAACCCAACCTTTTGTCAAGATAGTGTATTATCTCAATACAGAAGATAGGTTGAAGAAATCACCCATCATCTTGAGTGAATGAGACTTGGAATAAAAACAAGCACTCATTCTTGAGAACAAGGCTCCAGGTCCTAGGAGAAACCTCGTGTGTTAGTTCCAGGTTTCCATGGAGGAATGTTTGATCACAACACTATCAGAGTGTTGACCTCATTTTCATATTGTATTCCTTACCTTTAATCTTTTCTTTAGACAAGTTACAAGTGATAGCTCTAAAGGATCTACCGTGATGATTGTTCATGTTATTGATTTATATTATCAAAAGGATATTAGTCTTTCTTCTTGTTTTGTTGACCTTGTTCCAGGTCATAGGTAATAAAACTGGGGAAGCTATAGTGAATGTTGCAGAAGGCAACGTACTAAAGGAGAAACCATAAAATAAGCAATGATCATTGGAAAAGAAGAAGGTGGCTTGTATAAAGCTAAAGGGTCACTCAAAAGATGCAATGGCCCAAGCCATTGAGAATCCATGTGAACTTCGGAATATAAGATTAGCCCACATCAACTACAAGGCACTACCATATGTATGCAAAGCATTCATAGGTCTACCAGAAGTCAAGGTTGACCATGAAGGCATGTGCAATGGATTTGCACAAGGGAAGAACATTAAGAACCCTTTTTCGAAGAGAGACAACAAAGCAGAAGGAGTCCTAGAACTCATTTATTTAGATGTGTGTGGTGCAATGCCATCATCCTCCATCAGTGGGTATGTATACTATGTATCATTTATTGATGATTATTCTCATAAGACCTGGGTGTATTTTTTGAAATCTAAAGATGAACTGTTCATCAAATTCAAGGAATTCAAATCCTTGATAGAGTATCTTTCTTAAAGAAATATCAAGATACTCAGGTCAGATAATGGAGGAGAATACACCTCAAAAGAGTTTGTGAACTTCTAAAAATATGTTGGGATCAAGAGGGAGCTCAGCACTTCCTATAATCCTCAACAAAACGATGTAGAAGAAAGAAACAATAGAACGATGATGGAAGCTGCGAAGAGCATGATCCATGATCAAGATCTTCTAATCTGCTTATCGACAGAAGCAGCAAGGAGAACTATATATGTGAAAAACTGATTGTCCCATAGTGCACTTGGGTTCAAGACCCTGAAAGAGATGTTCACTGAAAAGAAACTAGAGGTAAGCCATCTCAAAATATTTCGTTGCCTAGTATTTATACATATTCTTAAAGAGAAGAGAAACAAGTTGGAACCCTCAGGAAATAAGGGAATATTTGTGGAATACTGTGAGGTCTCTAAGCCCTTCAGGACTTATATACCAGGTCACCATCACATTGATATCATCAAGGATGTGACCTTTGATGAAGAAGAAGCACTCAAGAAATCAAGAAGATGGCATCTTGAAGAAGTATAGGAAGAGGAACTCGTAATCCACAGAATTGCAGAATCAGTGAGGGAGATTCCCAGAGCTGCAGAACCAGTGAGGAGATTCGTAACTTCCCTTTATGAAGAAAGTCTAGAAGATCATGACATAGTATAATTTCAAGAACCTCCTTAGATGACGATCTCCCATAAGAGAAAGCCCAATTGGGCAAGAGATCTTATTCAAGATGGAGAGAAGTATGGTGTTTCCGAAGGAACCATGAGACAGGTGAAGAGATCTAAGCCATTATTCAGCTATATGGATTTGATGTGTGATCTCCTAGAGAAAGAGCCTACATGATTTGAAGAATCCATTCAGAAGAAATAATGGGAAGGTGCCATGACAAAATAATACCAATCCATAATAAAAAACAATATATGGGAAATAGTTCCCAGACCGAAGAGCAAGGATGTGTTATCTTCCAAATGGCTCTTCAAAATAAAAAATGTTGATGATGGAAGTATTGAGAAGTATAAAGAAAGATTTTTTTCTCGTGGATTTTCTCAAAAGGAAGGCATTGACTGTGAAGATACATTCGCCCCTGTCACCAGATACACTTCGATCAAAACCATCATAGCCCTTGCAGCTAAGATGAAGTGGAAGTTACAAAAGATGGACGTAAAGACAACTTTCCTAAATGGTGTCATCGAAGAAGAAGTGTATATAGAGAAACCTCAAGGATTTGAAGTTGAAGACAAGAAGTCTCATGTCTGCGAGCTGAAGAAGGCCCTGTATGGATTGAAGCAATATCCTAGAGCTTGGTATGGCAGGATAGACGGTTTTCTGACAAGCTTGGGCTTTACGAAGAGTAAAGTAGATTCTAGCCTCTACTTCAAGGTAATGAATGATGAGGCAGTGGTATTGTTGTTGTATGTGGATGACTTATTCTTAACTGGAGAAGAAAATCTGATCACCGAATGTAGGAAGAAGCTCGCCTCAAAATTTGAGATGAAATACCTTGGCCTAATGAATTATTTCTTAGGTCTTGAGGTATGGCAGAGCCTAGAGAGAATCTTCCTTAACCAAGGGAAGTATGCAGTCGAAATCCTGAAGAGATTCAACATGTTGGAGTGAAAGTCCATGAATACACCCATGGAAACAAAGATGAAGCTACTGGTCGACACTTCGTCATATTTGATTGATGCCATGTTGTATACACAGATCATTGGATCATTGATGTACCTAAAGAACACTAGACCAGACATCTATTTTTCCATGAACACCTTGAGTTAGTTTCTCGTGGAACCCAAACACGTTCACCTAGTTGTTGCAAAACATGTGATGAGTTACCTTAAAGTTACATTATATTATGGTCTCAGCTATGATGGAGATCATGATTTCGCACTGAGTGGATACACTAAATCAGATTGAGTTGGAAGTGTCTCTGAAAGGAAGAGCACTTTAGTAAGTTGTTTCAGTTTGGGATCAGCCATGATCTCATGGCAGAGTAGGAAGCAATCCAACATTGCTCTCAATACAACGAAATCATAATACATTGTTGTGTGTTTTTCCAGCTGCGAAGCTATATGGCTTCATAAGTTATTGACTGGTCTATTTGACCTAGAGATGGAAGAAACTACAATCCTATGTGACAACTAGAGCTGCATAAAGATAACAAAGAATCATGTATTCCATGACAAGTCGAAGCACATAGATATCCAATATCATTTCATCTGTGACATGATGCAGAGAGGAGCCATAAAGCTCCAGTACATTAGCACGGATGAACAGGCTGCCAATGTGTTCATCAAGCCTCTATCTCATATAAAGTTTGAGCACTTTCAAGATAAGATTGGTATAGTCTGAAAGGACCTTCTTCGAAAGGGGGAGTAGTGTTGTGATGAGATATATCTAGTACTGTGCTTCCAGCTTAACTGCTATGATGTAAAGCCAATCTAGTTGTTGTGATGAGATGTGCCTAGTATTGTGCTTCCATCTTAACCGCTGTGACGTAAATCTAGTCTAGTTGTTGTGATGAGATGTGCCTAGTACTGTGCTTCCAACTTAACTGTTGTGACGTAAAGCAAGTCTAGTTGTTATGTTGAGAATTGTCTAGCAATATGCTTCCAGCTTAATTGTTGTGAAGTAAAGCCAGTCTTGTACCTTGCTTCTAGCTTTATAGCTGTGATGAAAAGCAAGACGAGTATTGTGCTTCTAGCTATATAGGTATGACGAAAATCAAGATGAGTATTATTCTTCCAGCTTGATTGCTGTGACAAAAAGAAAGACGAGTATTGTGCTTCCAACTTTATAGCTGTGACAAAAATAAATATGAGCATTGTGCTTCCAACTTTATAGATGTGACAAAAAGAAAGACAAGTATTGTGCTTCCAGCTTGATAGCTGTGATGCAAATTCAGTCCAGTATTGTGCTTCCAACTTGATTGTTGTGACGAAAAGAAAGATGAGTATTGTGCTTCCAACTTGATAGTTGTGATGTAAGCCAGTCCAATATTGTTATTCCAACTTAACCGTTGTCATGATGAGCCAGCCTCTTGCTGTGATGATGAGCCAGCCTCGTGTTGTGATGATGTGACCAGCCTCGTGCTGTGATGATGATATATTAGTTTTATACTAATCCATATTGATGTAGATGATGATTTCATTCCTTTGAGAATGACGATGTTTCCAATGAGAAAAACTTTCGATGATTTATAGATATGCCAGTCAGTGTTCCAAGATGATATTGATAATGCTATCCTCTCACCCACCTGATGCGGTTGATGATGTTGTCCTCTCTCTCGCCTAATGCTATTGAAGAATACCCTTATTGTTAAGGGGGAGTGTTGAAATAATGTAACTGCAAAGTGTATTCTAATTATTGTTGTGGAATTATTCATTAGATCAATCCCCATTTTAGATTGATCATGTCGGCTATTGTAAAAGACCAAATCCTCTTTTGCAGATTGGTCAAAACATAATTGTAATATGCAGAATAAGAAGTCAGCCCTAGAATATATTAAAGAGGCCCCAAAATATATTAAATGTGGTTATAACCACCCATATTGAGAAGTCGGCCCTTCCAGTGAAGAGACACTTCCACACGTGCCAGAATTTTATAAATAAGGAGGCTAGCACCTCACTTAGATACACACTCACTTGTTCATTGAGAGACAAGTTTCGGAGCTGCAGTTGGAGAAGAGAGAGAGAGAGAGAGAGAGAGAGAGAGAGAGAGAGAGAGAGAGAGAGAGAGAGAGGCACATTCTTGGGAGAGGAATTTTTGTATTTGTTTGAGTTATCTCTTGGCATTGTTTTGGCTATCTATAATAAGGAAGTTTTTCTTAGTTTTCTTCCCCTTGAGGGTTTCCCAGGATAAATGATGTGTCTCTTGTGATTGTGTATTTCTTAGTGATCCTATCTTATGCTATTGTTATTTAATGAAATGAAAAGAACTCTAATAATACCTTAATCATTAACATGGTATCAGAGCTAACCTGAAGAGAGCATCTTTCAAAAGAGAAAGTGAAAATCGTCACTGTTGTTGTACATGAAAATTAGAGATTTTTTTTGGTGAAGTATTTCAACCCTAAAACCATCTAGAAAAGTGTTCCCTTCAGAGAGACTTGTTCATTGAGAGACAAGTTTCAAAGCTGCAGTTGGAGAGGAGAGAGAGAGAGAGAGAGAGAGAGAGAGAGAGAGAGAGAGAGAGAGGCACATTCTTGGGAGTGGACTTTATGTATTTGTTTGAGTTATCTCTTGGCATTGTTTTGGCTATCTATAATAAGGAAGTTTTGCTRGGTTTCCTTCCCCTTGAGAGTTTCCCAGGATAAATGATGTGTCTCTTGTGATTGTGTATTTATCAGTGATCCCATCTTATGCTATTGTTGTTTAATGAAATGAAAAGAAATCTAATAATAGCTTAAACCTTAACATAATGTAATATAAGTTACCAGTAATGTAAACAATCCAAGACTCTTTTCAATATCTATAAGTTATGGTCATCATAACCATGCAATTACAAAATAGATTCAATGATTCTATAATACATTTAAAATAGTAGTACTAAATTTATGTAGGTTATGAAACAACAACAAAATCATACCTATCAACGTATTAATTGAAGTTCCTTAATGCTAGGTATGATCATTCCTCACAATTTATACAATTAACATCATCCCTAAGAGCTTACATGAGCTTCAATAGTGAAAGGATGGTATTCGTATTTCATATTATTTTGGTCATCCAAGTGGAAATATCATAGCAATTGAGTACCAAAACATGTGAAAATATTTGGCTTCACAAGTCTCACCCTATTATGAGGCTATTAGGAACTGGCCAAATATGATAAGGATGAAGGTGAGAGACCCACTTTCATTATGTTCTTCATGTATTTAAATAATTTACCTTCATTAGAATTGAATTGGTGATCACATGAAGGAAATTTCATTTTTTTTCTAAAATTTCATAAAACCCAAAAGGATTGCTAAAATCAAGTGTGTCTAATTAAAATCAGTAATTCATGTCGCAATTATTAAACATCTTGGGTAAGGAATTTCTTGTTAGTAGTGTAGGGGGGTGTTTAAAGATGTTCGAGGAAACTAGTCTATAGAAACTCCTTTGAGTGTTTTTAGGGATTCTTCTGATGTAGTTCTGAGAAAAAAGTAAATATATCAAGCTATGAATTGGATGTAGCTATGGCAAGGAATATCTAACAATCTAAAGTTAAATTACAAGAGCCATGAGTCTAATAATAATAATTTTATAAATTAATATTTATGAGATGAATAGTGTGTTGGTAAAAGTAAAGACAATATTGACATTGAGGTCGCTCGAGATTTATATGGTGTAAATTTCCTGTTATGTTTTGGAGTGATGATCCCAGTGGAATACTTCATGAGTTCATGATAAGTTCAAAATAGTCACCATCAACAACAAAACTCTTCATTAATAATTCCATGTGTTTCATCAGATTGTATATGAACTATTAAGTTAACCTATCACATCAAAATTCTACATGTCCTCAATTTATTGATACATTGCAATTAGGGTCATCTTATAAACCTTAGGATAGAATAAAATTGTCCATATTTTGAAGAATTTACTTATATATATTAAGAATATTATTGGATATGGGACATGAAATTATTGCTTGATGAATATGATCATTGAAACCTAGATTGAAAATGCTTTTTAATAACACTATGAATATTATTTACTTGGTTAAATTGCACCTCCTCTCCCAATTAATTACATTGCATATCCTATAAGAGTATTCATGAAGGAAATCGAGACATTTGGCATTACCATCATGATAACCAACTACTCACAAAAATGGATAAACCTATTAATCTATCTTTCCATTCAAATGTTTCATTGCTCAAACAATAGCGTTAGGATTTCTTGGAGGTGTAAGTATTTTTCACAAAAGGTGGATTCATTTCTTTCTACTAAAGATGTAATCATTTTATTCCATATGCGTTTTTTCATATATACCCAAAGTATATTACATTTATTATCATGTAATACTAAGTTATATGTGTTTTACTATGATGAGATTTTTATAGATAGGGGGAGTCAAAGGGTAGTCTGGATATAGTTCTATTCATAGATGCGAATGGATATTTTTCATAGTGGAGGAGAGGATCGTCTCTAGGAAAATAGTGCAGAATATATCTCGTTTATGGTCATATATCTGATCTATTCCAAGGGAGAGCAAGTTGTACATTTACCAAGGATTTTTTTATTAACTCATGTCCAATCAAAGGATGGAGACATTCGAATATTGGTGGACAAGTGGGATGCATTGAGAGTGTTGATCAATAGGAATTGATGTCATCGAATTGGGAAATGGATTCAATTAAATGGACCATGATGTGGTATACTACAGTCCATAATTTTTTAGTTCGGATGAAATCTTCCTCATAGATGAATATTTCATCCATTAGGTAGGTGATATGGGGGGTAGTTGACATGGAAGGGGTTGATTCATTAGATCCACCTATTCTTGGTGATCTCAGTGCATCCTCCTGTTCATAGGGTCTGTATGCAAATATCAAGAGCAGGCAAACTTCTCTAGATCTTTAAGGATTAGTTCATCCCATGCAAAGTGTGTCTAAGGCTATGGAGGGTTTCTTTAGCCCTCATTGTTTACATGGAGGATAAGTGCCATCGATTAATAAGAGATTTAGCAGCTCTACAATTCATGGAATGAGCACAAGCTCAAGGCCTTTCCACAAGTGAAGGAAAGAAAAACAAGGTGTTGGAAAGTTAGAAAAGAGAAATAGAGCATGGTAGTTGGAAGGTACATGGAAATATGGGATATCCCTAAGCTCCTGGTTCCTGTTGTGGTGGGTAGATTTTATGGGAATATTTTCTCTACAAATGCATTGATTTCATGGATGGATGAGAATTGATTGAAGCTCCTAGGCTATAGACCTGAATTCCACACCCTATCACAAGGTTGAATTTGTTTTAAATTTCACACAAAGGAGGATCTCACTATGATTTTTGAAAGTTCCTAGGGATGGGGACCTTTAGGATTTTAACTGAAAGAATGGGCCATTTTTTTCAACCGAAATCATGATTCCCTTTCTCCAAAAAAAATATGGGTGATTATCCTGAATCTATCCTTGGTTTTTTCGAATGAGTCAATCCTAGTATTAATTGGGAACATGTTAGGAAAATTTGTTGGACGTGAGCTAGTATGGGAGGATGAAAAAAATTAGAGATGGGAGTGGGACTAGATATAGGTGGACCTCAAGGATAGACTTATGGATGAAATTGAACGAGTGTGGGGAGGTTTCAATTGGTTACAAAAGGTTGATTACTGGAAGGTTCCATTATGTTGTTTTAGTTTCCATGAAGTTGTCCATCTACATTCCCAATGCAGATGGTTGATGAGTTATTTTAGTCCATTTCAAAAGATATAAAAGCATATTTTTTTTATCATTAGATTCATCAATTGGAAAAAAGTATGAAAATGGAGAAGAGAGAAGCAATGGGGAAAAACAACCCTATCAAAACCCTCCAGGTGTAATTTCCTCCTTGGTTTCTCCAAGTGATAAATATGGTAAGAATATTATTTATGATGATTTGTGTATCTTTAAAAACAAATTTGAGGTTCTTTTTTATGAGAAATCTACGCTCCCATGTCCCTTTATCCAATTTTTTTCGGTCTACAAATTTGAGTGATGCAAATGAGGGGGGGGGGATTCTCTTTCTTCTCAGAGGAGATAAGATTAGAACATGATCCTACCCCCCCTCCCTAACTATTTTGTTCCATCTCCCTATGCTAAGAGGGACCCCACATTCCAAGTCCCCCTCTCAAATTATTTTGCGAAGTTTTTCAGTACAACATCCCTCATGAAGTCAGATTTCCATCTTCGCTCAAAGTCAAAGAAAGGATGTGAGGACATATGTGGTAGAGTTTTTTCCTTGGAAAAGGGTTCAAATGGAATGTGGGTAGGAAATCATTAATTTAACTCACAAAAAATTAGGCTATGAAAGAAATAAGAAGTAGAAAATAGTCTGCCATAGTACTCGACCTTAGAGAGAGGACAATCCAGGTTAGAGGTTCCAAACGATCATCATCTCCCATAACATTAGAGGTGTAGGGGGCACCCAAAAATTCATCACTCTAAAACTACTGGTACATTAATACAAACTGGAAGTCATCATGTTGTATGAAAAAAATTGTAGTAGTGGTAAGTGTTGGAATATTGATTGTTGTCATTAATATCAACCCTAGTCATGGGTTTTGGACCGCAAGATTGATAAAGGTATTTGGACATGAAGGAAAATGCACATGCATATACAACACCCATGAATGGATACTATACATCATGCTGTTTCTGGTGGTATGTGACACATCACATGGATCCTCATGGTTGACGAGAAATAAATTTTTGAAGATGACAAAGTGAATTGAAAAAGGAAGTACATGTAGGCCCTGAAAATAATTAAAGAAAATAATTACAAAATAAGAAAGTGTCAGGTCGGCCCTAATGTTAAAAGGAAGTGACATAAATGGTATAAATAAATATCATTATACATTCATTTGATACAAGTCGAATTTCATAGGGAAGAAGAAGTAAAAGAAGGCTGGATTTCAAGGGAGGATGAAGTCTTTTAGTGATGTGTTCTAAGGTATGTTATTTTCAGGCCATCTTACCATTTTTTCTATAACTTTTTTTTCTAGAACGATTCAGATGGTGAAATCACTATGGTATTGAGAAGACATATCAAGGTACCTCTGGTAAAAATTTCAGCTCTTGATTCGTTATAATTATGGAGATACACTCTGTGGAATATAGGGTTTGTGACCAGTCCTGAAACTAGTCAATAAAC
>ML776737.1:711428-726088 GCA_009831015.1 Picea engelmannii
TTCATTGCTCATTGGATATAATTGAATGGTTTAAGTATAAGTTGAAAAAGGTTTTTAAATTGTACTTGATACTGATTCACCCCCCTCTCAGTATCAATAGTAAGGTAATTGAAACAATACATAACTTCCTCAAGGATTGGACATTTTATCTTAAAACTCTTCATGTATCTCCAAGGGTTTATTATCATCTTGGAGCCCATGTTTTTGATCAATTTCCATTGACTTGATCCCTTCTATATTACTGGTTGATTTGGATGACCCATTTCTCAACTCCTCATTCAAAATTGTAAAGTTGTATGGCCAGTATGCTGATCAGGTAAGGTTCTAGAAATATTTGGGTGACTTGGGGATAGTAAATGCTCCGAATATCATTTTGGGTGGGGATTTAAATTTTTACCTCTCATTATGAGAAGTTTGAGGTTCTTTGCCCCATAAAAAATCATAACATATTTTCTTATTCTTGATATTATGGTATTTGTGGGAGGTATTTACCTCCACGTGTAAACCTGAGGAGAATAGAATATTCCGGGAAGTAAGAAGAAACTGTAATTAATTGGTTAATAACCCCATAAGTTGGCTCAAGAGAATGACTTGTATTAGGTTATTAGCCTCCAAGAGAATAATTCAACTAAAGGAAATGTTATATACTAAAGAATTAGCACCCAGAATGAGAAGTCGGTCTAGGCAGTCTTCCAAAAATAGTATAAATATAGGAGGCCAGTATTCATTCTGGCCAGCATTATTAGATCTGCAGAAGCACACTTATGTGCACTGTAGTTGGCCAGTTTGTGCGCAAGTTTGGAGGAGAGTTGTTGTTGCAGTTGTTGCAACTAGTAGATTTTGTTTTTGGCTTGGACTCTCTCTTGGTTATGGTTTGGACTCTTTGATCAGCTCTTGTTATTCTTTCTTGGTACGCTATCCTTGGAGAGAGGTGCACCACCTTTTTTTGGCTATCAAGCCTAGGGTTTGCTTATGGAATCTATCTCTGTCAAGGTTAAGGTGCTCGGGGGTGGCTTTGGCCTATGGTTAGGTGAAAATATTGATATATTATCTATGGTTAAATGATCACATCCATTATATTCTAACAAGTTATGGGCCCACACTATCTTCAGACAATCTAATCGCTGGAAGATAGATTAGGAGGATTTGTTTAGTTACAGTTACAACCAGTTTTTGCTACAACAACAAAACCCTAAACCTCTTGTTGAGGAAACTTAAGTGAAGGGATCGAACTAATTCCTAGATAGACTAGTGCACCCTAGCCTAGCACATCTCTTATTACTCTCAGCAATCTAAGATGTCAAGTTTTTGTTTTTGGTCAAATCTAGGGTTGACCAACTCAAAGAAGCCATGACCTACTCTATGAAGTTAGAAAACAAGTTATAAGGGGATTCTAACTTCAGAGCATGGAAGAAAAGGATTGATCTCATCCTTTCCAAGAATAAAGTGTTGGATATCATGAAAGGAAAGATTGTGGAACTAGATTTTGAAGAAGGAAAAGAGAAGGAACCGCAAAACGTTGTAGTTATGGAGAAGTTCAAAGACAATGACATCAATGCCATGAGAATCATAGTGGATTATATAAAAGACCACTTGATATGCTACATCTCCCATATTGATTCGTCTAAGGAGATGTATGATGCCCTAACAAACCTCTTCTCAGTCATAAACATTGGACAAGTAATGAGTCTAAACAATCAACTCTGTGACATGAAGATGAATGATGATGACAACATAACATCATACTTTGTGAGAATCTCTCAGTTAAGAATTCAACTACAAGCTATTGAAGAAATCATTTAAGAGATGTAACTGGTAAATATAGTACTCAACAGTCTTCCCAAGACATGGGATGCATTTGCCGCAAGAATAAACACAAGGAAGGAGTTTCCTACATTTGAAAAACTTTGGACTTGCTTTGCACAAGAAGAATCAAGTATTAGTGCAAAAGATAAACCTCAAAAGAAATATGATGATCAAGTCTTCACAACAAGATTCAAGAATTTCGGGAACAAAAGGAAGTTTATCTCAAGGAAGAATCCAAATCAAGAGAAAGATATGTTAGAAATGCAATGCTTCAACTGTCGACAATATGGTCACTACAAGAATCATTGTCCCAAGCTAAATAAAAGGAAGGAGACACATGAAGCATCATTTCCGAAGAAAGGAAACCCTCAAATAAGACCAAGAAGGATAAAACACACTTATTCTTCTTAAGATAAGGTAATGATATTCTTCATAGTTCTTGTACATACCATGTTTACATAGTTTCTGTACATATCTTGCATGTCTATTTATCAGAACATAAGATCTTCAAAGATAAACTACACCTATGGAAGATCAACAAAATAAGGACTTGCTATCACATTGAATACAATTCAAGCAATACACATGAAAGGATGAAGTACATCAACAACCCATGGTAACAATTCATGTGGAATCTATTACATAAGTAACAACTGCAAGATAAGATGAAATCATAATAATTATTGAAGAAACCTAGAATAAGTAAAGACAGAAAGAAGTCAACATTTAAGAGGAAATTGGAAAAATATTTTTGACACTTTGCAGAATGTAATAAGGATGAAGACAGAAGCATGGAATCTCCTAGATGGAGGGAGACGATTATATATTTCCAAAAGAAAAGCATGTATTCATGCATGAAGCAAGGATTAGGAGGGAGCTAATCCTAAATAATATGATCCATTAAAGATGATATAGTATATATCCATGGTAGAAACCATGAAAAGAAGAGTGTGTTCAATGTGACTTTAGAAGAATCCTTAAAGTATCCTTGTTTTTCCATCCAGATCCATGATGAAAGAAAGAATTTGGAATATTCAGGGCATGGAATCTATAGAAAACTCCATGGACCCAAGATCTAAAGAGAAACATGAGGAAGAACATGAATATTCGAAGAGAGAAAGAAAATCCAGAACAACACCACCAGCCTGATCTGAACTCACTAAAAGCAATCAGGCAGAGGAATTGAAAGTTGTGATGAAGAACAGTGTAGGGAAGACTTATGAATATAATCATTGTGAGATCCAGAACTAGAGGTTCTCCCAGATGGAGGGATAAAACTATGATGATTTCTTTGTTCCAGTAAACCAGATATACCTCTACATGAGCCATTATATCTCTTGCAATATCCATGGTTTGGATTTCACATCAGATGAATGTAAGGATTGTTCTCCTCAACAGAGTAATTGAAAAAAGAATCGTATGCAGAGCAACCTCAAGGTTTTGAGGTATACTAGAAAAAGAATCTTGTATGCAGATGGAAGAATATCTTGTATGGATTCAAACAACTTGGTGAAGAGCCTCCAATGCATAGTAGAAGTGTGGTGAAAAACCTTATATAATAGAGATATTGTATCATAATGGTTACCCATAGCTCAGGGATGATGGATTGCCAATCCATGAAAAAGCTCTCATGATGGCAGAAGAAGTAACACTTGCATATGTTCTAGTTTGACCCTTGTCAGGATGTTATGAGCTAGCAGGAAACAAAATATGAGTCAGACAATGATATACTATATTGATCAGAGCTATATGAAGCCTTCAAAGAAAAATAGTGTTCGAGAAAAAATGAAGTACATTGAGATCAAGAATTACATTATCCGTGATGAGGTCTAGAGAGGAGAAGTGGTTCTCCAATATATCTCCATAGATGAGCAGATAAGAAGATATTTTGGTAAATCCTCTGTCCAAGATGAAAGAGTTTGCATACTCAAGAAATGAACTATAGCTTGTGGAGACAACTTCCTTATTGAAAAGGGAAGAGATGAATCCCAGGTTGGGAGGGAGCACTGATGTGTTATTGATTTATGGACAATCATTTTTCAAGTTCGAAAAATGGTCCAGGATGAGTAGTTCCTTTGAAGTTGTTTGAGATTTTTTATGGACAGGCATTTTCCAGTTCGGAAAATGGTCCAGATGGAATGGTCATTTTCATAATGAAAATGGTTCGATGGATTGTTGATGTACCATAGATAGTGATTCCCCTTATGGACAGTGTGGGGGAATGGTCTAGAACAGACTTTATTCTTCACGATCACGCTTAGTAGTGTTCAAGAAGACTGGTTTGCCTTGCAGATAGTCATTCTTTCAAAGCTCACAATTGTAAGCAGCTTCAAAGAATGGTTTGTTTTGGAGGTTGGTGCAGGATAATCATTTCCTTAGGAAATGGTCCGGATAGACATTCCCTAAGGAAGAATCATTCTCTCCAGGTTGCCGTTTGTTTAGTTCCAGAGGAATGGCCCAGATAGGTGAATGGTCCAGGTTCAACAATCAATGATAGGCATTCCCTAGGGAAAACTGATTCTCTCTAGGTTGCACTTTGTTTAGTGCTAGAGGAATGGCCCAGATAGGTGAATGGTCCAGGCTAAAAAATCAGGACAATTATTCTTACTTGTTTGAAAAGAATAGTCCACATAGCTCATCATTGATGTTTTACCTTATGAGGGAAGATGCTCTTCCAGACCTCACAGATGTGAGTGGAAGAATGGGCCAGATGATTCAATTTATATCATAACAATGTTTTCTGTGCAGGTTGATATCAAATGATATGATTGTTATGGAGAATGTATGTCTCTGGATAGTATATGTATGCTACTGTGGTGGATGTGTTCCACTAATTATGACTATATGTAACTGATCAAGTATCTATTTTCTACTTGGAGTGGTAGTGTACCATTGGATTGTAGTTATGTAGTACTATGGATACACATAGTTGTTTTCTATTGAATGACATTGTTTTGATTTCCTTGAATACTATCAGTAGTGTTGGAAATTATTATCAGCTATATGGATGATCAATGAACAAAAATTCCCCATATGGAAAATGGTCCAGGACATTTATTCTTCTAGGACATATGTCCGGATTAGAAGAATGGTTCTTGTGTCACTCTGTGGAGTGATTGACTTATCCATCATCATGTCTGATTGCTTAGATAGAGTATGGTTTTGAGAGATGTTGCAGTTGATGACACTGATAGTGATGATGGTTCTCATGATCTAATCATGAGATAATCTATACAACTATGTTGATGCTACAAGTTGAATGGTGTGTTTGTTGTCAAGACCATTACCTTCAATAGCTCCCTAGCTAGGAGGGAGCGTTTATATTATGGTAGCCGCGGGAGGTATTTACCTCCACATGTAAACCTGATGAGAATAGAATATTACTGGAAGCAAGAAGAAACCCTAATTAATTGGTTAATAACGCTAGAAGACAAGTTGACTCAAGAGAATGACTTGTATTAGGTTATTATCCTCCAAGAGAAGAATTCAGCTAAAGGAAATGTTATATCCTAAATAATTAGCACCCAGAATGAGAGGTCATCCCAGGCAGTTTGCCCAAAATAGTATAAATACAGGAGACAAGTCTTCATTCTAGCCAACATTCTCAGAATTGCAGAAGCACACTTGTGCGCACTGCAGTGTGCCAGTTTGTGTGCAAGTTTGGAGGAGATATGTTGTTGCAGCTGGTGCAACTACCATATTTCAGTTTTGGCTTGGACTCTCTCTTGGTTATGGTTTGGAATATTTGATCACCTCTTGTTATTATTTCGTGCTGCGCTATCCTTGGAGAGAGGTGCACCACCTTTGTTTGGCTATCAATTCTAGGGTTTTCTTCCAAAATCTCTTTCTCAAGGTTAAGGTGATCGGGGGTGGCTTCAGCCTAATTTTGGGTGACAATATTTCTATATGGTCTATGATTAAATAAACACATCCATTATATTATAACACTTCTCTCATTAGAACGGGTAATTTCACTTAATAGAATTGGAGCCAGCTAAATTGTTTCAAACATGGAGGAATGGGTGAAAACAAAAGGACTTGGTAAACAAAAGGCTAGATAAATTTATGATTCCTCAATTCAAGGGTGGTGATAGGAGGTAACTCAGATCACATTCCTATTTTTCTAGTGTTGGATAAAAAAGGCTCCATACCTCCTTCCCCGATGAAATTTAATCACACGTAGCTTTGGGAATCGAAATACCAAATACTTGTTTTGTCCACATGGACTATGTTGGTAGAGGAAGAAATCCATTCTAACATGGAACCATTTTCTATAAATATTTCCAACATAAAAAAGGAAACTTCAAAATGGGTGAAGTCTTTCTATAAGAAAGAGACTGAGCAACTTCATGAGGTGGAATCTAGTATTGGTTCTTTACTGATCGATCAGCTGGATAATTCTCTTTCTAGTGAAGAGGAAACCATGTTGGATGATTTATTAAAAATAAATAATGAGTTATTATCCAATGAGGAAAATAGATGGCATGTCAAAAGTCAGGCGACTTGGATATTGGAAGGGGACTATAACACAAAAAAATTCCACAAATATGAAAACTCTCAGAAGGAAGTTAACAAGACCAGTCAAATAAATGATAGGAATGGTTGACTAACGTCCTCCTTTGACATAATTGCAAAAGTTATAAAATACGTTTTCGCTAATCTCTTTTGGGAGTCGTCAGGTTTCCCAATTGGTGAGATGCTAATGGCTATAAATCATTTTCCAAGAGCCATCAATGAGGAGATGAATTTGTCTCTACAGGAAGAGATCACAGAAAAGTAAATCTTCGCAACTTTATCTTCCTTTAAAAAAATAAAAATATCTGGTCTTGATGGGATGTTAATTGAATTTTACCGTGGATTTTATGAATTTCTTAAATATGACATTTAAAAAGCGGTGAAGGAATATCAATCATCATGGAAAGTATGGGGGTATTTCAATGATACTTTCCTTTCTTTAATTCGTAAAAAGAAAGAGGAACTCTTCTTCAAGTAATTTAAACCAATCTCGTGTTTTAATATGATGTACAATCTCATAGAAAAAATACTCATCTCCAGTTTAAAGCCTATCTTGAGGGAAATTGTTTCTAAGGAATATTATGGTTTTCTGAACAAGTGTCAAATTCATGGTGTGTTTCAGGCTTGCACTCTATCAAGAAAAAAATTGTTTCCTCTATTATCATGAATCCTTACGTATCCAAATCTTATGATAAAGGAAATTGGATTTTCTTCAGGCTTTCCTTGATTCAACTGGGAATGAAATTAAACTCTATGAAATGGATTATGGGATGCATAAAATCTTCATACTTTATTGTGCTAATTAATGGATCTCTGTCAACTTCTTTTTTTTCATTCTTCCAAGGGTCTCCACCAAGGATGTCCTCTATCTCCTTTGTCGTTTCTCATAGTGGCTGATAGTTTGGGTATTCTCTTAAAAAATGATAGAAGCAATGAGATTTTCAAGGGTCTCAAAATATCCGATTTAGAAATTATTACCCACTTAATCTTTGTTGATGATGTCATTCTTTTTGGTGTAGGAATAGAACACGAACTTATTCACTTTAAATAATTTTTTTCCTCTTTCTACACTACCACGTGGATGCAATTAAATCATAATAAGTCAATATTACTGTTAATTAAGTGCAAGATGAAGTTTTATAGTAGGAGGTAGAAATATTTCCTTTTCAATGCAAATTCATCAAGGAGGGTCAAAATATTTGGGTTTCATGGTCAAATCAAACTCTTACTGTTTCAAACACTATCTCTAGCTAATAAAGAAAATTCAAGTGAGATTCTCAATGTGGATAAATCGTTGGCTATCGTGAGGGGTATTACCTTGCACAACTCTATTTTCACAAGAATTATAGTCTATTGGGTGTCAATGGAAAAATCCCAAAAGGGATTTTAAATAAGATAAGGAAGACTTGTTTCAATTTTCTGTGGTCAGGGCGAAAGGATGCAAGAGGCATCTTGCTGGTGAAATGAACAAGATTATCTATGCCTATGGATCTAAGTGGGTGGGGAATCCAAGATATTTTCTAGTTTTTCAAATCTCTATCTTCCAAAAGTTTTTGGAGGTTGGTTCATAATAAGAGATTATGGGGTAGAATAATGTCTTCTAAGTACTTACTGGGGATGTCCTTTGTAGACTGGTTTAGACATCCTCAACAATCCGTTGTGAATAGATAAGTTAGTTGGAAAGCTGTCGTCAATGATTTTCCATTGATTGGTGATTGGAAAATTTGGTAACTAAGTAATGGGAAAACCATTAGTATTGGAGAGGATCCATGGGTTAGTTCTGGAGCTGGTTACAAAAACTTCAAATATTTGGTGGTCGATTTTCACAATTGTTGCATATTCTCTATTTGGGATCCTAGGATAGGATAAGTAGACTATATTGGTAGAAGCACGTGGAAATTGATTGTACAGTTAGATCTAGAGGGTGATAAAGTTGTTGAGTGAGAGTATTTCATGGGTATTCTTTACTCAAACCTTATTTATTTACAAGAGGAGATAGACAACTATCTCATCTAAGAACAAAATGAAAACTATGGCCAATATCTACATAAGTGGGGATACTTGGTCTTAGCAAAAAAAATGGTGAAGGAAACATGAAATGGTGGTGGAAGTATATTTGGTCCATGCATGCTTCCCCAAAATTGAATATTCTAAGTTGTTTGTCAATGGAAAACATATTTCTAACATTAGAAAATGGGTTAAAGAGAGGTTGGATCGATCCTGGTATATGTGCACTATGCATGAATAATGAGGAATTGACTCTCCATATATTTGTTTTATGTTCATTTTAACAACAGGTGAGCGAAACAATTTCAAAATTATTGAAGGTATGTTTATAGGGGGATAATGATGAGCTTGAAGGTTGGCTAAGATGGTGGAAATAATCTCATATCTCCAAGGGTATTCAATTCATTCCTCCTTTTAATTATATTTTATTTGGTGGTCTAGGAATATCAAAATTTTCTAGGATTTGTATCCTCCTCTTGAGGTGGTGGCAACTTTAATCACAAGAATAACATTGGAGTTCAAATCAGAGATAAAAATTCATAAGAAAAGGACATCAATCATTCCTTATTTGGTCGAAGGAACAACTTGGGGTTTTTCAATGGGGCCAACCAAGGATATCCTTCATCTTGTAGAGGAAGGACGATTGTGTATATTTGAGCCTCTCATTTTTACAAAATTTGATACACCATAGGCTAAGGTACCAAGATGAAGGTTGAGCTCTTTGCTTTCTAGGAATTACTATTTGTGATGAGTACACTCAAGAAAGAAAAATTTCAACTACTAGGAGATTCAATGACTATGGTATATTGGGTTAAGGGTAAAGTTCAAATTCAGGTGTCGGGTATAAATCACTTGATGAGACAAATCTGTGCATTCTTCTATGTTTTAGAGTGATTATCAATTTCACATGTTTATAGTTATTTAAGAACTATTTTTGAATCCCTTTCAAAAGAGTCCCTCTCTTTGGACAAATGCACTCTTTGTATGCATGAATTTTTTGAGGGGAAACCCTATAAGGAGATGACTTTTAGGCTATAGAGACATAGTTTCTTTTTGTAATGGATGAAATGTGGATAACAAAAAGACTATAGAAATTTTTTGATACTCGTAACTAGTGAAGAAAAAATAAGAATAGAGAATATACATGAATAGAGATTCCTTTTATGGACTATAATATGTATATATTTTTTTTAATAAAATATATTTTTTTTCTTTCTCAAAAAAAAATGGTTTGTTATTATGTACATAAGCATTATAATGTAAATGATAAGTCATGGAATTTCCAAGAACATGAAATATCATTACCTATGTGTATTTATATACACACCTTATATCTTGTATGATGTTAAGTAAATATGTAAAAATTGTAGTAAATTAAAAATCATTTATTATAGATATATTGAATTATGTTATGTAGTCATGATGTTCTCATGAAGTGGACCCCCATATTCACTTCACTTGGTCAAGTTTTTTTTCGGTTGTTTTTTTTAGACATGGTGTTATGTTGCCATTGATGTCAATAGGGATTAATATAGGTCTATCATCCAGATAAGCCCATTCAGACTATAACTCTATTAAAATACCCTTCTATACTAATTCCAAAATAGATTTGCAAGAGTATTAAACTTGATGAGGCTATTGCATATGGAAATGCAGTGAAAAATGCTATTTTGAGTAGAGAAGAGCATATGTGAGCTCTTATAAATTGTGGAAGGAACTTGATAATTACAATATGGTATATAATATTTACCATGATCAATAAAACCTATGTTTTCTTATCAAGAGAAAGAGAGAGAGATTCTCAAATTATTTCTTCTAGGTGGATAATCATTGAAATCGTTAAAAGGAGGAAGCAATGGTGGTCAAACAATGAGGAATCATGCCATAGAGAGAGAGAGAGTCCTATCAGGTGTAATATAGGATAGAGAAGGTATTTGGAGCCTTATGTTATGAAATACAAAGCTCAGGAGGGAAGCAGATCAATTAATGCACAAAATACCTACATGCAGGAGGAGTGTGCAGTTATTGAGACCTTAAAGAGGTCGAAGGAAAATGTAACACCCAAAAATTTAACCCAATTTAAACTTAATAAGAATCGATTTTTTCATTTATAAGGACCAATAGATTCTCAATTATTAATATACATATAATGATACAAAAATCAATGCACAATAAAAATTTACCCTTCACCGGAAGATGTTGATTTTCCTCTTAGAGAAGCTCTCAACCATCAATCCATTGATTATACATCAAAACCTTTGTTACTCCTCCCCAATATTTCCATCCACTCAAGGACTCACCAGTACCTCCCAACCAATGCTAGGGGTACTCTTCTTCCCCTTTATCCCCGCGAGCTGCAAAGGGGTCACACACAAAATTTCAAATAAAAAAATAGGTCAATATTGTCCTCACAGGGAGAGGATTTCACCTCTCATACAAATCTTGCATCCCAAGTCACATAATTAAACTAGTCACATGAAAAATTTGACAACATTTCAGTCATGCCACAATTGGTCCCTTTCTTCTTCCTCTCACTTCTTTTTTTATAAGAAAATTTGTCTTGACACTTGTCAATTCATGCATAATCAAGTAGTTTTTCATAATTAAATTAAATATTATTCACCCTCAACACATGTCACACTTCCCTCAATTTGAACTTGTTTTATTTCTTTTTAAATAAATAAAATTTGAATTTTTCCTCACCTTCTTAATTAGTTCCTAGATTTTCTCCTAGTTGTTCCTTAGTTCCCCAATTTCTCCTTTATTGTGTCTCCTAACTAATTTACGGTTGGAATTTGATTAATAATCTTATCTTAGTTAGGTTTTAGAGTCTAGGTTGACTAAGGACTCTAACTTTAAGTTGACACCACATTTCATCATGAAAATAATTTCGCTTAATTAAAAATTCTTTTTATTTAATTCATGCACACATTGTGCACATGTCTTACATTTTATTATCCTTTTTCTAGATATTATTTAGTCTAATTTCCCCTAGGCCCATTATTATAATTTAACTAGGCATGAGCATTTAGACTTATGTTTTATTATGTTCCTATTCATAAAATAATATATATAATTATATTCTATTTTCCAACAAAATATAAGTATTCAATTTATCCTCTAAAGTCTTCTCAATTTTTATTAAATTATCTTCACATTTAATTTTCTTTATTTGCATTTTAGATTAACCTATGACGTGACCTTCAATATGCACCTATGTTCTCCAAGGTGTCACTCGCCATGTCGACTTAGTTTGGAAGTTGTCTGATATTTGGAGTCAATACTCCACTTGTTGACCTCGTATGAGACTAAGGGATTACTGCAGAATAAGGAATCTTCTGTATTGTGTGCCCCTCATAAATCCTCGTGAGTGAATGTCTCAGTCTTCCCTCATGACATCGTGAACCTTTTAGGAACAAGGTAGTTGTTAATCTTCAATTCAAGTCACGATGGGAGTGTTATTAGGCTGTGACAAGGATGCTGCAACACCTATTCGTAATCTATCTGATATCTGTGTATGACCCCTTTAATCCATATATGACTTAGATTAATAAGTATTACCATGCCTACATCCATTGATAAGAAATAATATTAATAACTCGTATACATGAAATTCATAACTGAAATCATCATCATAATATATCATAAATAAATCAAGTGTTCATAATCAATGTCAATAGTTCATTCCATGACTCAATTCAGAGTCCAAGGTATTCTTTCAATGCGATCAACATCCTCATCTTTTCATGTTTTCTTGCACACTCAAGAAACCTCATCATAATACTTGTTAATGCTATACATCAATATTAATAACATATCAAATTCAATACTCCATTATAGCATACATTTTTTTTTATTTCATAAATCAAATCAAATAATCATAAAGTACCATGTTTCACCTGATCACTTGCACACAAGTTTCCTCAAAGAATAATCAATGTTATGAAAATGTGTTCAGTGAAATATAGATGTTATGTACACCCCCTCTTGTTTTAAAATTTGGCCCAAAGTTTGTACAATTTAACAATGAAAACAATAGAAATAATTGCTACTAATCTATAGATCAAACTTTCAAAATAAATATGCAAACTACTGACACATCTCATGTGTGTCCTCTCAAGTGGAAGAATGTGGACTATACTATCCCCTTATAATTTAAATAAATTATACCAAGAATAGTGGAGTTGGCTAATACTATGATCTTGTATTGCTATTGGGTTGGTTGATAACTTTCTATTGTATAACCTATACAAAATGAATCAGTTTATTTCCATAATAAGGTTTTGAAATATAATGAAACATAATCATGAAACCCTCTTAGTCTCCTTTTCAGCTCCAACAATCATCAATAAATTTATTATTTTTTATTTTTATTTTTAGTCATAAACTGAATTATTGTTGGTGACATAACATATTTGAAAAATCATACATAACACCCCACATGGTTAGGATCTAGCAAAAAAAAAGTTTTTTACCACTCAATATCCTATCTCAAGTTTCTATGATTTGTATAAATACAAAGCAAGGTACCCATTTACATCCCCATCAAGTTCTACTAGCCTCTTTTAGTTCCACAAGAAAGTTGACAATTTAAGGGGTCGGTGTAGCCACTCTATCTAAATGCTAAAGTTTTCATATATTTTCCTTGTCTGAATACACTATTGAATTTCACATAAATATCATCATATAGAGACACAATATCTAGTTATGTATTCTTTCCCCCCATGGTGCAATTCGATGGATTCAACACTAACAAATTGTTTTCTTTACTAGCATGCCTCAAATCACTGAATTTCAAATTCTCGACTCTGTATCGTATTTTGATCATTTCCCATTGTTCTTACACCACAATTTTTCTTTTCTTTTTCTTTATTCATTCAAGGACCGCTATATGCAAATAGTATGTAAAGACTAGGTCATTATTATTTAATATTTTTGTAATGCTTAATCCTCATACATGAAGGAATAGATAGGCCCTAGTGATTTATCCATCACCTAGTAATTATCATTGTTTACCCTTACAAGAATTAGTTCATCTAATCCAAATACACAACCCATCATTAACATACTAGTTTCTTACTCTTCGTGCTAGGTGTTTTATCACTAGTCTCTAAGAATCAATCTATCACATGGTCTATTTCATTTGCCAAAATAGACAAATGTTCCTTTGAATATTTAAATCTTTAAACATTTCTCGATTCATCACATGTTATCATTCCAATTACAAGTGTTCTAGTTCATAACTTCTCACTTTGATAGTTTTAAAATTATATAGGTCATCACTATGACCTTTAGCAATCATCCTTATTTATAATTCATATTGCTCAATCCACTCATCAATGTCCTTAAGGTATATTTCCACTTGAGAGAGTCACCTCTTCATTATTGTTACATAAATTCACCATAGGATTTATTACAATTTCAAAATTTCCCTTTCCCCTCGAGGAATTTTCACATTTTCAACAATCAGCACAAATCTCTTCTATATATTTTTCAATCATCCACATCTTATCTTTCTAAATTCCTTAAAGTTATAATGTATCATTATTCCAATCATTAACTCACTTAGTTAATTGACAACATTTGCTTCCTGATAGTCATAGTCTTTATTTAGACTGTATAGTGATTTTTATCTTGTTTTTATGAGGGCTACAATAAGTTATCATCATTAAAAAATGTGCATCCGTCCTTTACCATTCTTCCATAATGCCACTTTATCGGATATATACTTATTACATTACTTAAAATCCTTATCTTTACTACTCATTTTTCCATCCTTTCATTCAATTAATAGATCAACTATTCTTCGAGGTGTAATTGAATACTATTTTAAAGTATATACACATTTCTTTCAATTTTGACTTCATTGATGTGTACTATCTGGTACTTGTACTACTATTCTCTTGAGTTATTCAGTTCATTGTGTTACCTTTCTCTCCCCCTGGAGAGGCGACGTCCTTGGAGTAAGACAACCAAATAATCACCATAAAACCATCCTATAAAGGTTTTGATAACTCACTCCTCTTTAACCCATTACATCTTTCATTGTTACTAGATTATCATTTCATTAACTTTCATTTCTCATGGTTGTCTAAATAATCAAATATGATCTCAATTCTTACATCAAATTTTCAATTACAAATGTCATTATGCAAAAACAAACCTTATAATTCATATACATTTCAAACTATCATTCATAACCAAAAAATTTTATTAATCATTTACATACTAATAAAACACTTTTACTTACTATTCAATAATTCTTTTATCATAAGTTGTCTCAAAATATAAAAAAATACTAAAAAGTATACAAATAAGATACTATATTTTTT
>ML776737.1:736904-752937 GCA_009831015.1 Picea engelmannii
TCTAGTCCTTCCTTGTTACACCAGTAAAACAATACTTGACCCTAAGCCAACTACACTTAAACCTCCTTGATTTAAGAAGCTGTAGACATGGAATTATCATTTATCACAGCGTGCCGTAAGAGATAGTAAACTACACTTAGGTTTAGGTCCATTCCCTTATATGATTTCAATGAACATTAATGGTTGTCTATGTAAACTTTTAATATCTTCCAACATCTTCTTTTAACAATGGCAACATCTCTTAAAATTGAGCGTAGGGTAATTTACTATGATACCAAGATGATATTTGTTGCTGGAGTAGTGGATTGGAAGAACAAACTAGAATACTTTATCCCTTGAACGTAATCTAAAAAGGAAATTTTAGTTGGGCTAAGTCATTAGAAGTTATGGATTATCAACTTTACTATTGGGAGCTTGTTTTTAATTCAGTTCTATAATTTATATCAATTTATACCACTCTTCATTTACATATGTTCTAAAGTTCATAAGAACAAGTATATTCAATGTGAAGTATTGTGGGAATATTCTAATAAGAATTAACTAAATGTAGTAATGATTATTCTTTATATAAAGATCATTATCCTTATATGATGAGCATTCTTTTTATAATAATGATTATTCTTTATATAATGATCATTCTTTATTATGGGTATTCTATATCATTAATTGTGCTCAGATGAATAATTGTATTGGTTCATGTAATTCATAGTTCAATTATAAAAAAAAGGTGAATGAATTCATTGCCTTTCTAATAGATTGAAATCTTTATGTAATTATTAAATAATGGATAAAAGGTTATACGGCTAAATATTCTATCCGTAAGATAAGATATATTGTATTAGTTTATGAAATATAATATTCAATTTTATGAGTTTTTCCTTAATTTGTTATTGTAATATTAATTGAAGAGTCTTACATCACAAATAAATTGAACGTACATTTATGAAAGTATGGGTGGTGCATAAGTAATGTATGTTAGTGAAGGATGTATAGATAACTATATTATTATTGAATGAAATTGTATAGATAATTTAAGACTATCTTAATGGAGGATTTTATTGTATTCATCCATTTATGTTTATATCATAGTGATTGGAAGGTTGTTCATTTGAATTATGAGTGCAGGCATGTAACTGTGACGAGGTAATTTAGTTCTCGAATTTAGATTAGGATTGGGGCAAGTATACATTGTTATTCTTGCTAACATTCATGTGATCTAATGTTGTTGGTTTTCCCATGTTATACCTATTAAAATTTTACTTGATAATTGTATCGTGACTTTGTTGAGATGTTTATTTTGATTAATAATAGATCAATTACCTATTGTTATCATTGTAACTTATTTGTCCTTGCTTATGTAATTGTCGTAATGAACATTCCTTAACTTGTTTTTTTTTTTTTAAATTATGTGCTACTTCGTTATATTAGCTTATCTTATGTAGTGTATGGAGGGGAAGTGACATATAGTATTAGAGTAGGTTCAACACTGAGACATTGGACCATTACACCTTCCACTATGTTAACTAAATGACTGAAAATATGTCACTAATTAAATTTTGAAAATTGTCCATGCAGGTAATCATGGTTATAGGATGTAAGGGAAGTAGACGTCGTGGTGTTAACGAAAGAGGTGGTACACCTCCATTAGTGTCCACACCAGACGGGTCTAACCTCGAGGGAGAAGAAAAAACTATTGAGGAGGAGTAGGTTGTTGTAGGAGATGTGATAGGTATGATGAGATCCTTCGAGAGGATGTCAGAGGAATTGATCAATCACGTGGATTGTGATGAGGGAAGAGTGTTTGTACACAATGAGGGTTCATAGCAGGCTCCAGTTGGTAGTAGCATTATACACAGAGGAATCAAGAAAGTGAAGTTTCATGAGTTATAAGGTGCCTCAGATGGCTTATCCTCTGAGGCATGGTTGGAGAACATGGCGATGTGCTTCAAACTTCGTGATTACACCTCCAACATGAAGCTCTGTATGACGGTCTTCCAAGTGAAAGGAAGTGCTCTACTTTGGTGAAAGACACTCCTAACTCAAATAAACATGGTCATTGAATATGTGTCATGGGAGTTGTTCAAGGAATGGTTCCAAGAGAGGTATTTATCTAAGGTATTCATTGAGAGCCAACTTAATGAGTTCAACACCTTACAACAGGGTGGTCATATGGTGTCGAAGTATGAGGTTAGGTTCATGGAGCTACTTACATATGCTCCACATCTAAACACGAAGAAGTTAAAGGTCAACAAGTTTATGTTCGACCTTAACTTCAACATTTGTGCGAAAGTGAGGATCCTAATGCCTAAAATGTTGCATGATGTAGTTTAGAAGGCTCTCATAGTTGAGGAAGATATGAATAGTGGGGGTCAGGGCATGAATCCTTCTAGATTGACTCGATAGATGACATTAGGGGCACATCGGCATCAAACACCAACTGGACAAACTTATGGGTAGCGAGATATGCCCATAGGACCTATGTTCACGACACCATGCCGACAAACTCATCAAAACAAGACCACAATAGAAGAAGAAATATCATCCACAACAACAACAACATTTTATGCATGTTCAACAGAACATACCACGATCACAGACTGTTAGGCCAACAAATTCTACTTCGTGTACCAGGAGTACTGAACCAAGGACTAGGTGTTGGACATGTGGAGAGCCACATTACCAACGAGATTGTCCAATTGAGAAGGACATAGTGGACAGATCATCAAGAACCACTACAGTTGGAGATTTGGGCAAGGCCCACAAGATAGTATTTTGATAGATCTAGGTGCTACAAAGAGCTTTATCTCTAGTGCGGTGCTAAATATAATTAAGTTAAACGTAATCGAGAAGGAGAAGTTCAGATACATAGAAATGGCATCGGGTGCCAAGCTAAAAGTTGGAGGAAAGGTTACAGACTGTAGCATTAAATTGGGTGATTTTGTAACAAAGACGAACTTATACATCATGATATTAGGATCTTATGACATAGTGATAGGCATGGATTGATTGGAATCTCATGATGCAATACTTAACTGTAAGACAAAACAATTAAGTTTAATAGATGATTTGGGATAGAGTAGAGTAATTGTAGTAAGAAACTAGAGAGTGTCCTTAAGGTTTATTTCTTCTCTACAATTGCAGAAGAGTATGTGCAAAGGAAGCAATGTTAGCGCTAAACGAAAAGGGAGAGGTAGAAGGATTAGAAAACCTTCCTTTAATACAAGAGTTTGTGGACGTATTTATAGAAGAATTACTAGGTTTACCAATTGAAAGAGAGTTGGCATTTATAATAAACTTAAAACCTGGAGCTAAGCCTATTGCAAGAACTCCTTACCGAATGTTGATATCAAAATTGCAAGACTTGAAAATGGAATTGAATGAATTGTTGGACTTGGGACTTATACATCCAAGTGTGTCACCTTGGGGTGCGTCAATTATTTTTGTGAGAATGAAGGATGGTGTGTGGAGACTTTCTATCGACTATCATCAATTGAACAAAGAGAAGATCAAGAACCAGTATCCGTTGCCAAGAATAGATGAATTGTTTGACAAGATGAAGGGAGAAACGATGTTTTCTAAGATTGACTTGATATCAGGATATCACCAGTTACATATTAAGGAATATGATATCCATAAGACCGCATTTAAGATGATATTGAGACAGTTTGAGTTTACAGTTTCATCATTCAGATTAACGAATGCCCCTGGGGTATTCATAAGTTTGATGAATGGGGTGTTTCGTGAATACTTGTACAAGTTTGTTAAGTCATCTATTGATGACATACTTATTTATTCTCGGACGAAATAAGAACATGGTGAATACTTGAGATTAGTTCTATAGTGTCTAAGAAAAAAAAAATTGTACGAGAATCTATTGAATTGTTCGTTTATAAATTGAAGATAAATTACTTGGAACATATCATATCTGGTGAAGGGATCGTTGTGAATACAGCTAAATTAGAGGCCATTATGGAATTGACAACATCGAAAAGTGTACAAGAAGTGTGTAGATTTATGGGTTTAGCAGGATATTACTGACGATTCATCGAAGGCTTTTGAAGATAGAAAATCCAATCACGAAATTGCAAAAGAAAAAGAGGAAGTTTGCATGGACCGAGAAATGCACAGAAGCATTTCAAAGGCTCAAGGATTTGTTGACAACAATGTCGATACTAAAGGTCCCTAACATGGACATACAATTCCTGGTATGCACAGACGCATCCAAGGAAGGCTTAGGTAGAGTTTTTATGCAAGATGATCGAGTGATTGCTTGTATTTAAAAGAAGTTGATAAAACATGAGGAGAACTATGCAA
This sequence comes from Picea engelmannii, assembly GCA_009831015.1. Classification (NCBI taxonomy): domain Eukaryota; kingdom Viridiplantae; phylum Streptophyta; class Pinopsida; order Pinales; family Pinaceae; genus Picea; species Picea engelmannii. Next base: position 741,219 of record ML776737.1, read on the forward strand.
CACACAAACATGAGTTATTAGCAATTGTATATTCCTTGAGAGTTTGAAGACATTATCTGATTGGATGAAAATTAGAATTAAAAGTATATCACTATGGATTGCAACATATATTTACTTAAAGTGACTTAAACGCACGATAGAGACATTGGATAGAATTGTTTAGTGAATAGGACTTTGAGATTTCTTACATTAAAGGAACAATGGATAGAGTGGAAAATGCATTGAGTCGAAGACCACACATATTCTCAGTAATACCTCTTAAGACAAATCTTCGAGAAAATATTATAACCTTAGAGATAGACATTGACTAGTATAAAGAAGTAAACGATAATATTGGATGAAATACCATGATGGTACCAAATTTTGAAGGTTACTCATTGGACAACGATGGATTGTTGATATTTAATAACAAAATTTACGTACTTCCTAACGATGAATAAAATTTTTGATTTTAAGCAAATCTCATTGAGAAGTATAACGACTCATCTAAGAGTCACAAAGATGAAAGAAAACCTTAAGGCTTTATTCTTCTGGGAATGAATGAAAGATGACATAGTTAGTTACATGGTGAGATGTCTAGAATGTTAGTATGTGAAGGATGAACATAGAAATCCAACATGATTAATACAACCATAGTTTATTCTTGAATCGAAATGGGAAGTCATTTCGATGGAATTTATTGTTGGATTTCCACTGATGGAAAGGAGACATAACTTGATTTTTGTGGTATTTGACACTCAGATGAAGAGTGAAAACTTTATTCTAGTACATACAATGTATCAAGCACTAGATATAGCCAGAGTTTTTGTTAACGATATTGTGAGGTTACATGGAGTACCAAGAAGGATCATATTTGATCGAGGATTGGCGTTTATAGGACGGTTTTGGACCAGTTTTCAAGAAGCATTGGGAACACAACTGAATTTTATTACAACTTATCACCCTGAGATAGAAGGAAAAATAGAAAGAATGAACCAGATTTTGGAGGACATGTTGTGTATGTATGTAATGGACCAACAAAAACATTGAGAATACTTCTTGCCATCGATAGAGTTTTCATATAAGAACAACTACCAGAATACGATTAAAATGACATCGTTTTATTTTCTTTACAGACGACTATGCCAGACACCATTGAAATTTGCTCAACTTGAGGATAGGGTCTTGATGGGACTAGAATTGGTCAAAGAAATGGAAGATTAGATGCAATCGATAAGAAATAGGATTAAAGAAGCACATGATTGACATAAGATCTATGTTTATGCACGTCGCATTGGCATCAATTATGAATTTTGCGATAGAGTTTTCTTGAGGTAAAACCGCACAAGAGTTCGATCAAGTTTGGAAAGGGTGCTGAACTCCTTCCTAGGTTTGTGGGACCTTTCGAGGTTGTGAAAAGGAAAGGAATCATGGCTTATCGACTAGCCTTGCTTTATTCTTTTAGGTGTATGCATGATGTATCTCATGTATCTATTTTCGACATTATGTTAGTGATCCATCACATGTTATTGGCATAAGTTCTTTCGAGGTGTCGAATGGGAGTTCTCTCATGACAGAGCCAATTAACATTTTGGGCCATTACATTCGACAACTACAATGTCAAATAGTTGATCAGGTCAAGGTCGAGTGGGACAAATATAGTCCACACTTGGCTACCTGGGAGGATGCATACAATATGCATGAACAATTTTCTTAATTGTTTGACAGATTATATATGTAGATCTATCTATGATACATTTATTTACTTGCATTTTTATGTTGTACAAACTTCCGGATGAAGTTTAAAACAAGAGGGGGTGTATGTAACATCCCACACTACTGAGCACACTTTTAATTACATATTATTTGATGACACTTGCGTGCAAGTGATCCTATTATGGTATATTACGATTTCATTTCGATTATGGGTTATATATGATGATGTTGTGTTGTGAATTATTGTTATTTTGATGTATATATATTAGCAGATGTTATTGATGAGATTTTTTAAGTGTACATGACACATGACATGTTGTGGATGTTGATGGCATCAATGAAATTTCTCGAACTCTATATTGAGTCAGGGAGTGGATTCTATTTATTTGAGTATTTCATTACACAAACATGTGATGAATGATTGATTTTAGTATGATTTATGTATATGGATTATTGACACTAATTTTGTTAGTTGATGCAGGCTTGACAATGCTTGATAATCTCACTCGCATAAGTAGTAAAGGGGCCATGCATGGAAACAAGACATTGAGGGAGAGGTGTGGAAGCATCCTTGTCACATCCTACTAACACTCATGTTGTGGCCTGAATGTTAGGTTAACTATTACCTAGTTCCATAGGTCCACTATGTCATGAGGGTGGACTAAAAAATTCGTTCATGAAGATTTCTAAGGGGCACACAATAAGGTAGAGTCCTTATTCCTTACAATCCCTTAGTCTGTCACAAGGTTGACCGAATGGAGTGTTGACTCCAAGGGTCAGACAAACTTCCAAAACTAGTGATGTTGAAGCATCGCCTCCAAAGTCAAAGACACAAGTGTGGAGGCAATGAAATGACATCTCAACATGACAATGTTTCAAATCAACAATTAACTCAGGAGTAAATTGAGTTGTTGAGATATTTTTGAAGACAACATTTTTAAATATGCCATGTTTGTAAAGTCGTGAAAGACTGTAAGGGGTTGCAAATATGGAGTCTTGACTCTTATTTGGCAATAAATGGGAGTTATTGTAATAGGACAAAGTAGGTAACTGCTAAGAGTTGGATAGTATAGGTTGCAGACAGGACGACGAGAGCTCGTGGAGCCAGTCCTTAGATAATTTGTTCTTGCATTGTAAAATTAGGATAGAGATGATGAGATAGAAATTAGTAGAGAAGAATACGGTAGAAGAAAGACGGGGTGGATAACTACAATATTATGTAATTTTTTTCATGAATGAATAGAAAAAATAGAATTGTCCCAAATCTTGGACTGTGTTCATTTTAATGTGTGATTGAATGAATTTTGTATTTTGTGTATGTGATTTAGTTCATTTTCATTCATGTCTGATTGTTCAAGAAGTTGAGCATATGAGTTCGTGACGAAACTGGATAAGTTTCAATTGTTTCTCTTTTGAAACTCGTATGCAAGGTGTACATTTCGAATGCAAGGAGTGCATTGATTGAGTCTCAGATTGAATCATAAGAGTTCAGAGAGAGAGCAGAGAGAACTTAGACCAGGTTCAAGGACTGCACATCGTCAAGAAGCGACCAAGCATTGAAAAACCAAAACAGAGGAACACTGGGAGGGGGAGAAGAATTTATTTTGAAGAAATCCTTCGAACTGAGTTATCAAAATCTTTGAATGCAAGGAGTGCATGGGAATTCGAAATCATTTAAGGATTAAGATCAGAAGAGATAACACTTTCATAACGATTTACGAGATCCAAGAGTCGGACTCATAGGAGGAGAAAAGTTCAAGACCTTTGAAGACTGATAAATCTTCTAAGTTGGAAGAAATTAGAAGCTCAAGAGGAGGAGCGACAGTGGTCATTGGATCACAGTGAAAAGAATCAACAACTGTTTGATAAAAGCAAGGTGTACGACCCTTAGCGCTTCACACATGCATGAGGGAGAACATACCAAAGTTCTAAAGTCCCGAAGTAGTTTAGGACCGTCCATCGTCGAGGATGACAAGTGGCGCAAGATCCATAGCTCCAGAAGTTTATGGACGAAGAGGAAGTGAAACACCTGAAGTAGGATCATGACCATTGATCACCAGGAGATACATGTCAGTAGATCAACACCTCCGAGAAATCTATTCGAGAGTTGTCCAATTGAGATTTGAAACTCCTGAAGTGCAAAGAGCCGAAGATAATCTAGACCAATTGATCCAGAAGGATACGTGTCAGTGGGCCATGAGATCCAGAGGAAGGAAGAGTTGAAATGTTGAAACACATGAAGCTCATATAACCGAAGAGTTGAGTGTAGTCGATATGCAAGGGAACACTTGTCAACATATCGCAAGCTCCAGGTAAATTATAGTAGAGTTTTGGTTGATAACTGAGACTGTCGAATCCCAAAGACTAGAAGTAAATCTGGAACACCATATCTAAATGAGGCGTAGCATGAATCTATGGACTCTAGGTAAAGTCCCAAAGTAATGCATAGCCGTCAGACCAAGAATGGATGTGGCATGAATATGTGGACTCCGGGTAAATTCCTGAAGTAATTCATAGTCATTAGATCTAGAGGAGATGTGGCATAGATCCATGCACTATGAGTAAAGATCTAAAGTAATCATCGATCGTTAGATCAAGTGGACATGCATCAGCAAATTATAGCCTTCGAATAAAATCCATTAGGAAAAAGGGTAAAGTTTGAGATTTGAGATCTCAGACATCCGAACACCCGAAGGAGATCTCGACCATTGATCTAGTTGAAAGGTCAAACACCCAAAGTAGAAGCAGGGTCATTGATTTAGGAGGACAAGTGTCCACAGATCATCAACTCCGGAAGATTGACGTATGCAGGAAAGCATGGATTGAGACTTGAAATGTCCGAAGTCCATAATCAAGAAGAAGATCACATCCGTTGATTCAAGAGGGGAAGATCTGGACCATGGATCAGAAAAGGGAAGATCTGAACCATCAGTTCATACAGTACCATCAAGATCGAGAGATTGACGGTCCTGTAGCATTGTGGGGACATGAGTTGTGTGAAGTTTAAAATGTTGAGGGCGGGCTGCAATCCAGACCATGGTTTTGGCAAGAGGACACATGGAGGCTCGAAGAGAATTGCGTGCTGAAAATTAGTTTGATCCCAAATAGCTTTTTGTCATGCCCGCAATCGCGTGGTCATGAGAGGTCATAACCTAAGGTCACATCAACAGGGGGCCTATCAGAAAAATGAGCTAATGCCCAGTACTCTGATATTTCACAGGAGAGCGAGAGGGAAGGTTGTGGGTACTATTAGACCTGCACCAAGAAGCTAAAATGGCCTGTGTTTAAATACATAAGGATACTAATAAGGTTTTACAGGGTCAATTGACTCAAGAATCAAAGATCCTTGACTGGGAGGTAGTGTATCCCTACGGGGGAGTAGGGGGGCTACATCAACTAGTCTAAGGCAAGTGGCACCTTTGGAGCACAGAGGTGTGTCTTGAAGGGTACGTCGTTAAATTAAAACCCAAGTCAATAAATCTAGGTGGCCTAGAAGTCATTGAAATGATTGGACCTTGTTAGAATAAATAATTAATTAAATAGTAAATTATGAATTGCAAATCCTAACAAAGGTCTAAGACTAAGTCTAAGTCTAAATTTAATTAAAGGACTAAATGAATTATGACATAAGTTAAAAATATTGGAGAATAATCAAACTCCAAGAAAAATGGGAATACAATTTAAAGGATGGATAAAATGCACATGTGTGCATCAAAATAATAAAAATGATTTTTAAAAAAATAGAAAGAAATAAAATATGAGAGAATAGGTGTACACATAGAATAGTATCTAGAGTCAAGCTACCACTAACTCTAACTAGAAGAAGACTCATAATCCAACTCTAACTAATATATAGTTAGGAGACACTCAGTAAATGATAATTTGGCGAACAAAGGGACAACTGAGAGCAAAAATAGGATCACATTGGGGAATGTGGGGGAAATTGGCATATTAAATAAAATAAAAATGGTAATTACTTGTGCAACTTGGGGAGAGGTGAAAAGTGTGTGAGTGAATAATCTTAATTAAATTAATTAAAAAGATAACTAATTGTGCATGAGCACATGTGTCGTTGGATATTTTTCTATAAAACAAATGAGGTAGAAGGGAAAGGGATCTGAATGATTCTCGGTAAGGTTATGCTGCCAAAATTATTGTGAACCGTGTTTTACTTGTGAGAGTTGGGATACCAAGCTTGAAGAAAGACTGAAACTTCTTTCTTGTGAGGAAATCTTGGGGCTATTGTTTGTTTTGGTTTATTGTGTGGTTCATTTGTGGCTCGAGGGGCTAAGGGGGGAGAAGAGTACCCCTAACATCGGTTGGGAGGTATCAGTGAAGTCTTGTGATTAGATGGTGAGGAAGACAGATGTGAGCGAGTGAGAAAGAAAAATCAACGTCGTCATCATCAACAAAAAATCAGTTAGGGTATTTGATTTTAGTTTTATTTATTTGAAATTTAAATCTGCATCTTGATTATGCATGACAATATGTTGAATTTTTAGGTAAAATAGAAAGGGATGAACTATTTCAAGAATGGTTCTATAGTAAATGTTAATGATATATTGCACAGATTTTATTTACTTGCAAAGCTCAATTTAGTGATTGGAAACAAAAGGTCGTTGATCCTTGGTAAAAGTTGTATGAGTTTGATGTATGAATGTTTTTAGATCTGTGATGGTTGTTCATTTTCTGTGCATAATGATGGGTGTTGTGATTTTACCCTATAAAAATATTTGTGGGAAATTGCTGCTCTAATTTGTGCAAGTGTGATTGATATAAGGTTTTTATCAGAGACTTTTCCTGGATGATAATTTTTAATACATTCATAACTTGGAAATTTCCATAGATGGTAGATCTCTACTGCAGAAGTTCCATTACAATTTATTATTGGTGATAATGAGAAACAATGAATTAATCTTGGTGCAGATGGTAGATACTTACGTAGTAGGGTTTCAAGGAGTTCTTCCTTCAATTAAAAGTTTGGGAGACCCGATAAGTTTGCCCCTAAAATTTTAGTTAAGTGTAACCAGTTCATAACCCGGATCAAGAGTTGTCTATCAAGACTCTAAATCCCTTCTTCTATTGTTGTACATAACTCATTTTTTTTTTATTTACCCTTAATCCACATTGCAGTACTCTCGGGCCTTCCAGTGAGTACTCGGATGATCTTCTGTTTACAAACAATAGTAAGGTAAAAGTGTCCCTCTGTTGATCATCCTTTCAGCTCTGTTAAGGGTACGTAAGATGTCTAATGTATTCGTCTATTCCTAAATAGGAACCTTCCACTCCGAAATTTGAACACGATACTATTGATCATGCCTAGTTCATATTTTGATAACTTGGGTTCTGTTGTTGATATAGCACGATGCCTACACTTAGGTTCAACTCCAGTCCCATATATGATTTCAATGAACATTAACGGTTCTCTGTGTAAAATTTTAACATGTACGAGCTACTTTTTAAGAATGACGACATCTGTTAAAATTTAACGTAGGGCAATTTACTATGATACCAGGACGACCGAAATCTAACGCTGGCGAATAATAATGTGTTTCTACTCTCTAGGAGTAGTGGATTGTTTGAATACCTCCTGTTGATTGATTTCAAACTCACCAATGTTAAATTATGAGCGCTTGAGAGTTTTTTTTTTTCAAAGAAAAAATGTTCTCAAATTTATATGGAGTATAAATTCTTTTACAATATGGTGCAACAAGATCAGTGTGCCAGCAATGAAGAAACTAGTACAAAAAAATAGTAGTGTTTCGAAGAAAACAAACCAAGAAAAGAAATAAGCAAAAGTGAAGACGGGAAGAGAAGCTAGCTAATGCTTGCATAGCTGCCGACTATCCACTTGAAAGGAACAACCATCATAATTCAAAGATATTAATAAAGGAGATGGGACTCTCTTTCCCACTATCATAGTGATAGACCAAAAGTCTCCCTACCACTTCATTAAGAGCCCTCTTTGAGAGAGCATCAACCTCTCTATTGTGAGTTTTGGAAATGTGATGGAAGCTGATATCAATGAAGTTTTTGGACAGATCCTGAGTTTTTTGCTTCCAACACTCAATATTGACTGAATGAAGCTTGCTATTATGATCTATCCAGTCAATAATAACTCTCGAGTCAGCAAGGACTTGTAAGTGGTTGATTGACCATAAAGATGCCAAAGTGAGAGAAGCCCATAAACCCATAAGTTCAGCTTTAGTATTAGTACCCGCTCCACAATTGATGAACCACTTTGTGATCCTTGATGAATGAGTCTTGAATATGCCTCCAACACCACAACATGAGCCATTTGACTGGGTTGAACCATCAAAACATGCTAAAGTGTAGCCTTTGGCCAGCTTAAACTCACAAGATTTAAAAGGGAAGGATTTAATAGTAGACAGCTGCCAGGAGAAGGAAGCCAAAATTCTGTGAACTACAACAAGAAGGGAGGGAGGATGATCATAAAAAAAACTTTATTCCTTTCGATCCAAATCTGCCAGCATGCCTAGATAGCCAAACAAATTGGAGCGGATTTTTCAGTGGGCCACACATTTAAGCATTCCGAGATGGTGGAGTTGTTCCAGAGTAAATTTAGAGAAAAATGCAGAAACAGTCGATGCCAAACAGCCTTCGTAAAAACACAATGAATAAGGATGTGGTGAATGTCTTCAGAGGAGCAGTTGCAGAAAAGGGAGATCCCAGGGCCTTCCTAGCCTTTCTTCCAGAGCATCTCCCAGGTGAGGACCTTCTCTTTTGTAGAGAGCCAGATGAAAAAATTGTATTTGAGTGGAATCAATCACTTCCATAGTCGATGTAACCAAGATTTGTCCACGTCGAGGTCCAGCAGTTGAAGGAGGGTGGTGTATAGATTTTTTACAGTGATGAAACCTGTGGCATCTCCTACAGCCCAAAGTAGAGAGTCTGGATCATCGTTGAGAGATATGTTGGCGCTTCTAAGAGAGACCGTAAATGAGTCCCAGTCGGTGGCATTCTATCCACTTAAGTTCAATTCACTACTGTCCAACCAGTTGTCCGGAAGAGGGAGGATGCAGATCAAACTTCTCACCTGCGCCAAACACAAAAAGTTAGAGGAGAAAAGTTGTGATCTCAGATTAGATGAGAGAATCGATTGTTCCTCCAGCCCGAGGATTTTGTCCCTAGCAATCAAAATATCACTGCCCAATCCTGGCTTCCATCAGAGCCAATGAAGGATCACCGAAGAGGAAGAGGTCAGACCCTTCCAAAATGAAGATGCCCCCTTCTGTAGAAGAGATGGCTTTTGTAACCGGGTGAGAAGAGGCAAACATCCAAGATTTTTGTCCATTATAATTCGGTGCCAGATGCTGTTATGTGTGAGCGTTCTCCAAAAAGAACTTGCCAAAAGGGTCGTGTTGAAGGTGGTAAGATTCTTAAGCCCCCAACCCCCTGCCTTAAAAGGTTTTGAAAATAATTCCCAGCTGCATAGATGGAAACAGTGCTTACCAGCTTGACCACTCCACAGGAAATTGAAAGAAAGCCTACGAAGAATGTTTATGATCTTATTGGGGATCTGCTGCAATGTCATCTAGAAGACAGGGAGGCTTTCCAAGACCGATTTGACCAGGTTATAATGCTCGCCTAGTGACAGACACTTGTTACACCAAAAACCAATTTTCCTTTCAAATATTGCCACAAGCCAACGCCAGTCTTCAGAAGAGGAAGCTCCAGGTTTCAGCTGGTAACTGAGGTATCTAAAACCTTTACTCAAATCAGAAAAGGAATAGGGGATGGAGTCTTTAAGGGGAGGGATATCGGCTTCATTAAGTCCCCAAAAATGGACTGTAGATTTTGAATAATTGATGTACAGACCTGAAGCAGAACAAAAAGTCTGAAACAAGTCCAGAATCACTAACCACTCTGAGAGATAAGCCTTTGTCATTAAGAGGACATCGTCAAAAAACATAAGATGAACAATCTTTAAGAACTTTGAAACCTTACAGTTATTGTGATGATGTTGAACGAACTTTAATTAAATACTTTTAGGCCTTAAAATATTCTAAGTTGTTTCTCGTTATATAAAGGAATCCTTTAAGTGGAGGATGGTAAGGGCGAACAAACTAGAATAATTTATCCCTTGAACGTAATCTAAAAATGAAATTTTAGTTTAGATAGGTCATTAGAACTTATGGATTATCGACATTAGTGTTGTTAGCTTTTGTTTAATTTAGTTTTATAATTTATATCAATTTCTACCACTCTTTGTTTACTTTTTCCACAAGAAAAAGTGCTCTTTATATTCATAAGGATATAAAATTTTACAAAATCTGTCTTCTCTAACAACCGAAAAACACGGTGGAACTGCACAATACTTAGATCAATCCATCAATCCCTACAATCAAGACGAAAAAAACCATCTAAACACAACAATCAGATATGAAGCATCAAATCAAATCTTAATCTTGTAGGCTCGTGCTTCGTTGCCATCCTCCCAAATTGTAAAACAAATTTGGCTCGATGGGAGGAGCAAAGCTTTTTTAGAGAGGGAGTCTACCTCATTGTTTTCCTCTCTAAAAATGTGCTTGAAGGTGAGCTTTCTAAAAAGATGAGTAGCCATAGGATGTATACCGTAATCATGGTCCTTTGTCTTTTCATCAACATCCTATTCATCCTTTCTGAAACTAAATTCTATTGAGGTGTGTATGGAGTAGTATTATACAATTCAACATAGCTTCAACCATAACAACATATCTTCCTACTCTCATAACAACATACTCTAGGGAAATCCTCTTCCTTCTTTCTGATCATTAATATTATTCAACAACTCAAGACTCAAAATCATGCTAAATTTTTTTTCATAGATGACTAATCCTTTGGTTGTATTTTTTATGAAGTTTAATTAATTACAAATTACAACTCTACTCTTCCATGCTAGGCTATCCTTAACCTGATTGCAGAATTGGGTCATCTAAGGGCTAGCCACAAAGTCAATCATTGAATTTTTGGTTGGACCCTCCCGTGAGTTGAATATAAAATCATATTAATTTTAGGTTTCATTCATACATTCTTAACCCAATTGTAGGTTTGGTTCATCTGAGGGACAACCACAAAATCAATCATTGATTTTGTGGTTCGACCCTCTCATGACTTGAATCTACAATCAAGTTAAGTTCAACTGCCATTTAAATATTCTCAACCTCAAATCTATATAATAGTGGTTTACATGGTGTAATAAATTAGATTTATAACATTATTTATGTTTTTTTTATACCTAAAATAAAATTATAAATTAATAAAAATGGCTCTAATAACTTTAGTAAAAGTTATTGAAAAATTAATTCAAATGAATGGAAAGTAAATTTAACATTTGTGTCTAGATTTTATGGGGAAACAAAATTCATTGAAAAGATGAACAAATATACCTTTATAAGACCTTAAGTGTTAACAAATCTTAATGAAATTAAATCCAACAAATCATGAAAATGAGTTATTCTGTAGTCATTTTTGAAATTTACTACTTACATATTATATGAACAAGATTTTCTTAAGAGTTATTCTATATACGTTTTGGAATATAATCCTTACGTAATATATAAGTAATATATTTTTAAATAGGTATATTTTTTTACAATAAAAAAATATTTCTTGTTATCCTTCTCACCTAAACTCATATCAAGCTTGTGAAGAATATATCACCCTTGTTAGCGGGAATCCCTAATTTCAAGTCAATAATAATCACCCACAATCATAACAAATATAATTTTAATAGAAGCAATTAAATTTAATCAATAGTATCTGGATTCAATTGTAATAACATATGTCAACAAAAGGTCAATGTGGTCAACCAACGTCCATGAAATTCAACTTAAAAAAACCATAGCCAACTAAATTAAATCGCAATAGAATATGGCATTCTTCTAGATTGACTTAAGTATTGAAAGTCATGATTTTATATATGACTCAATATTTCAAGCATTGAAATGAAATATAACCATATTTTATTTGGTATAAGATGTTGGGCTACTACATAATCCTTATTTAACATTTTTATCCCCTA
>ML776737.1:756029-767918 GCA_009831015.1 Picea engelmannii
GATAATGATAACCAATATACATATGCTTCTTAAATTATAACTCTTCAAATGTTGTAATGTAATGTAATATTGAAGTCAACCTTTTAAATTATCATCATATGAATGTCACAATGTGACAGAAATTGAATTCCACTATTATCAAGAATATGACTCACATGGGCAACAAGATTAATCACAAGTATTATCATACTATATATACCTTTTAAATTATTACTCTTGAAATGTCATAATTTGATGCAACATTTGAAATCAACCTCTTAAAGTATTATCAGAATGTCACAACGTGACAAAAAATTGAATTAAACCGTTATTAAGAATGTGATTCATATGGAGATCAAGCTCAATCACAAGCATGATCATACTCTATCTAATTTTAAAACTCATACTCTTGAAATGACATAATATGATGTAACGTTTGAGTCAAGCATATTGTTAGTCTTAAATTGCTGCAATATGACATAACATTTAACTCAGTCATATTATCACTTTGAGAAGCATCACATGTGATATAATATTGAAGTCAACCACTTCAACTATTTTTGTTGAAATACCACAATGTGAAATAATATTTAAGTCAACTATATTACCTACCTCAATCATAACAACGTATAATGTCTTGTACTGTGAATTAAAGTAATAAATAATAAATAAATGATCTTAAAATAATAAATAGGTAATAATAATTTTTAAAAAAGTAAATGATGTCAAATTAGTCTCGATGATGAATCCCTATTCAGATTCAAAACGTCGATGACGAAAATGACACCAACTATGGATTATCCAGATAACACCTGCGAAACGCCTCACCACATAAACTTGAAAATAGAATAAATAGGATAATAATGAATAATAACATGATAACAAAAAAAATAAGAAATAATAAAGGAAGAAAAAGGTAAAAATAAGAGAAATTACTAAAAGGGAATTAAAAGAAATGCTAAATCAAGAAAATATTAAAAGGTACATGATTAATTGCATGATGACTAGTGGAATCAGTGCATGGAGAATTTTGCATGGATGAACATGAAAAAATATATTTATTGTGTGCAAATTGTCATGGATATTCCACTAGAAATGCTCATCACAACGAATTTGATAAATAAAACTCAAATCTACATTATGGAGGTTAAATTCATTTAGATTATAGAATATTTAGTTACCAATTTTTTGATTATGCATGAAATAGATGAAATGTGAAAAAACAGAGCACATTAAAATAAAATCACGCACTGTCCACAAAATGACACAAAACTTTTCTTTGGGAAACCCTTATGGGAGAAAACCTAGCTAGAAGGTGAGGCTTCTCTGCTCTCTTTTCTTTGGTATGGAACTAATGCAAGTACAAAGGAGAGGGAAATCTTTATGGAGTCACCTAACACCTTTGGATAGTTAGGGTGATATAGAACATTAACCCTCACTATTATGATCTCTAATTTTCCCACTCGTGGTTTTTTTTCTTTTATATGAAACAAAATACGATAATATAGAATGGAGCCCTTTCTCGTCCTGGTAGTCTCATATTTGACATATCCTGATAGACATATAGGGTTAGGTTTTTGACTTACTTAACCCTTAATTGTGATAAGGTTTTGGAAATTAAAGAATATTCTTTAAATTCCTCATGTGGCTAGCCCCATATGCTTGAGTAACAATGGTTGATGTGGCATCCTCTCATAGCATGATGGTCAACACTATAGGTCAACTTGCATGAGGAACAAAAATTGAATATGAGCTTCGATTGATGTGATTTTTTCACCATTGGAAACATCTCAATATGTAGAATAGTTTCATGGGGTTCTACATATTGTTAATAATTGTTTTACCCCAAAATGTTATTTTATGCCTCAAAATGGCTCCATAAGGTTTCAAACCCCAATTTTCCAAATTGGGACTTGCCATTAAAATCAATTTGCAAGTGGATTCCTCTAAGTTTTTAACTCTAAAAGCATTGAGATAGATGGAAAATAATATAATGATCCAATATAGATCATACCTCCCCATTTAGGGAGGCTTTTGGTCCTCAAAATATTTGTTGAATGGGGTGATGAATTTCTTCCTCTACCTTCTCCCTAGAGTAAAACTTTTCTTTGATTGGAAGTTGTCCTTTCATCCCAATATGCCAAAAGTCATTCTTCACCTATATTGTAGTTTTGGAACTCTTTTGTGAAACTGTGTACTTTGGCAAATCTACCTAAGCATTTGGTGCTAATTTCTCTATGGATGTTAGGAGCTTCTCCTCCTCTTGATCCAACATGGAAGGCTCATATAGTTTGATATTATCCATATTCAATGCTTATTAAACGTGGATTTATGGGGGTATATTAAGTCTATTGGAGTTATCTATCGCATTTTACAATACCTCAAAAGAGCTATACCATAGATACTTAATCTTATTATCAATACCTTGTAGTATTTCCTTATTCAACTGTAACCATACTCCATCTCCCACACTAAATGTTCTCTCTATTTTCTGTTGGTCATTTCTAGCCTTGTTTTTTTCTTGTGACTGCTTTAACATCTCCTCTACTTGAAAATGGATATTCTTGATATTTTCAACAATTTTTTCTACTTTTAATGCATCTTATCTAAGGTCCACCCTCACTGCTCTTTGTTTTCCATATACAACATCTAAGGCTGAAGGTGGAAAATATCCAAAGCAAGTTTCAAAAAGTGACTTACGAGTAGAAGTGTAGATTTCTATATTAGAGTGTTGTATATAGGTCAATACATAGTGAGATTATATAAGAAAATACATAGTGCACTTAACTTGGTCCAAATATATTTCCATAAATGAAAGCCTTGGTGTGTTCGAAAAAGCACAATTTGTAACACATGTTGTTTTATATATCACATTGAGTATTGTTATTCTTATGATATATATATATCATGTATTGCATAACACCCTTGCGTAGGAATGCTCAGTTATATTGTCCTCATCATCATCTAGAGACTTTATTCACAACATCTTGTGTAAAAGGCCAAAGGATTGCACATTTTATCAAAATTATTTCTTAGATGGGACATGCCCTAGGTGCGGTGGAATGTCATTATTGAGAAAGTGAATCCATGTAAAAGATGAGTATAAATTGGGGAGGAAATAGGTTTCCTTTCAAATATTTAAATATGTTTCATATGATATTGATGGAGGGAGGGAAAGAAAAAATATACAATTGGTGATTTCCCAGGTACGGGTATGTGACTTCATCAAGGAATTCATTCAAAAGACATGATAATAAGTTCAACATGTCCATGTGGCTCGATGGTAGGATGAACATTTTAGAATATGAAAAGATACATTTTCCATTGATATTGTCTTATCAATGGTTTGTTTTGATGAGACCTACACCCTTCAACTACAAAATGAGATTCCCCGCCAATATTATCACTGATAATAGGTCAACATAATGGTCCATATCACATACAAAAATGGGTCGGATAGTAACAAAGAAAACATAGTTATATTGAAGGTGTATCACTTCTACATAAGTGATGATCGGTGCCATGAATTAACCTACGTACAACATTGCTTTAATTTTTTTTGCAATCACCTTAAGGAGAAGAACATACAAATGGATGGTTGCACGTGCCAGTTAAAAAATGCTCATGTATTTCAATGGTTGTGTATGTTGCACAAAACAATCAAGGTACCACATATTTGGAACTATTTTGAATGTGAGAATGGGAAAAGGGAGCATGATGGAGTAGGCTCGTGCATCAGAAGAGCGTTATGCAAAAAATAAATGAAGTTCACAACTACTGCCCTCATTTGAGATGAAAAATACATTATTGAATCACGTTGTTTAGTAATGGGAGAGGGAACAAGAACCCGTGAAGACCAATACCCAAGAAAGGATATGTACATAGATATTTTTTTTGAGGTATTAAATGTATATAAATCACAGTGGTATGAATGCAAAACAATTAAGGGAACTCGTGGATTCCATTCAGTTCGAACATCAGATAACATAATAGTTGAAATATCGATGAAAAAAACTATCTTTCTTCTGTGATCCATGTAGTAGTAATGAATGGGATGATTGTGAATACACATACTAAGTTGATAGATGGGATCATGTATCACTCCCCATTGGTCAATGTATAAATCTGTAATTATCCCAGTTGGAGGAGGAATAATCAAATATTTCAACAGATTATGATCACCTCTTAGATCTCGTACTACCAGGTTCGGTGAAACCTTCTATTAAATTTTGAATAACTAAAATTAATATTTTATTATTTGGTCATTTAGTGGAATCACATGTTGGAACTCCATTTTTTGCAGGGAACATATATGTAGTGGTTTCCCCAAGAGGTAATGAATGGGGAACTGACTATTGGTTGGGACATTGCTTAGAGGGAAATCAAACCCTCATGCTCTTAATAATAGACTCCAATGGCATTAAATTTCTCATTAGGTCGATGGTTATTAAAGGAGAATATTTGACATAGGATGAAAGAACATGAAAGATATGGTTATGTATTTCAATATCATATACTAGTGTAACATCCCGCTCTTGAGTGCACTGAGAAGACTTATTATTTTAGGACACTTGCATGTAAGTGATCTGGGTCATTATACTATTGGATATTTTGATTATCATTATGAGACATTGTGGAGGTGATGATATGTTATTTTTGTTTTGTTTACATCGATAGGTGCTATTGACTAGATTCTCGTGAGTGTGCAGGACTTTAGACATTGAGGATGCCAAGGCATTGAGGAAACTCCTGGGACTCGATATCGAGTCAGGGAGTGGATTGTTAGGGTTCGAATTTTGTTGATGTGACATTTGTACATATGATTAGATATTATGATGTTGAATGTTAGTGATGACATGATTTGTTGATGGATGTAGGCTGACGATATCTTGCCGACTAGACTCACATTTGGAGTAAAGGGGTCATGCACGACAATGAGAGACATTGAGGAAGAGGTGTGGCATCATCCCTGCCACAGCCTACTAGCACTCTGGTTGTGGCTTGAACTGTAGGTTAATGATTACCTAGTTCGAGAAAACTCATGACGTCGTGAGGGAACAATGTGATAGTCACTCACAATGATTCTAAAGAGCACGCAATAAGGGAGGGTTCGTATTCCTTAGAGGATCTTAGTCTCCCACAATATCACCTGACGAGTATTGACTCCAGGGGTTTGACGTCCACTAAATTAAGTCAAGAGGCGAGTGACACCCTTGGAGCACGTAGTGCATCTTGAAGGACACGTCGTGCAAAGAGAACAAAAAAAGGAAAGTCTCACCCTTGGAGTACGTAGTGTGTCCTAAAGAGCATGCTAGATTTTAATTGGTAAGTTAATAAACCTAGTTCCTAGAAAACTATACCTCCTTAGGACCTCGTTGGCCTTAAAATGAATGATGTGATAAGTAAAGTTTAATAACAATTTTTTCCCTTAAAAACTATCGCCAAGCCTAGTAAATTGAAAACCTAGGTCTGAGTATAACCTTTGAACACAAAAAAAAAAACTAAGTATACATGTAACAAGAAGGGGGTAAAGAAAATTCAAGATTTAATAATTAAAGCGGAAATTTTAATAAAGGTTTAATTAATAAAAGGGTTATTTGGTTGTTTTTGTCTAGACCTGCTAATTCTGAAATTAGTTATAAAAAGAGGAAACTTTAAGAAAAAGGGAAACTAAATAAAGGGGTAAACGTAAGGAAAAGGAGAAACTTAAAAAAAGGGAAAACTTAAAGAAAAATGGGACTTTCTAACTTAGTAAGAAATCTAGCCTTTGGAACTTTCTATTTAATAACTCCACTAGGAATTAAGTAAGGCATAAGTCATTTAAGAATTGTGAGGGAATAATGGGACACTGAGGAGCGTTTTTAGAAATGCTTTTAGGTCGGTGAGAGAAATAGACAAATTTATTTAATTAACAAAATTGATTTTTTGGTGCAACTAGGCGATCGGGAGACGTGTACGGGGGAGATTTTTCGAAATTAATTAAATGAAAAAGGAATCTAATGAGGGTTTTGGGAAAACAATGACTAAGAAAACTCTATAAAAATGATGGAGGAGGAGGAGTGTGGATCACATTTGGCTTGCCAAACATTACGTTGCCAGATTTTATCTTGACTGAGTTTCTTTTGTGGGAGTTGGGATACCGAACTCGGGTAACGAATGGTAGCTCGACCTTTCGAGGTGAGATGGGTGCTATAATTCTCTGGTATCATGTGTGTGGCCCCTTTTCACCTCGGGGGGCTCAGGGGAAAGAAGAGTACCACTAGCATTAGTTGGGAGGTACCGGTGAGGTCACATCGGTTGGCAAGTAGGAGCTGGACGGAGTGCACATGGGACAATGACTTTGGAGCATTCACATCTAGCTACAGTACACATGTGTATATTTTTATTGAATGACAGTTAAATTCCCTATATATGCATCTCTCTAACGTCGAAAACATGCATGCATCACTGTGTTAAAAAAAATTCAATTAATTTTCTAACTTCCAATTTACGCTTGTGAAATTGGGTTGAAGGGTGTTTAAATTATGATCTTGTGCCTTCAGTTAAGGTACTTCTATTGTGTTAAATTTTATGTTTTATTCAGCCTTATACTATCCAAAGATTTCATTTTTCTTTCAATGAATTTGTCTTGATGAGCCCAACATTTTATGATCAGAGAATTCAAAGTTATCCCAACCTTATGCTCATTGTACTTTTGATTTTATTTCCAGTGGAAAATCAAAATTCTATATGAAAATTACTTCTCTGCATTTTTATTGTTTTTAGTACAAGGTAAATTTGTGTTTTTCTTCTGTTCCTTTCCCTTTAAGTTATTAGTCCGTTCTTGAGCAGTGGGCCAGCAGCCGAATTGACTGTCTTTCACTCCAATGTTAAATATTTAGATTCAAATGTCCTGCTTTCCTATGCATGGATAATAAGTGTGGGATACTTTATCTGCCCAGCAAGGAATTCTCTTCTGGGCGTTTATTGCCTCCTTAGACTCTACGATGATTGTGATCTACAATTTGCATTTTTGTTTTCTCAATTCTCCCAGAATTCATGATCTTCCCACAATGAGCTTATTAACTAACTTTTGTGTTTTCCCTTGCATATGTTTCCTTCTAGTCCGTCCAAATTTTTATAATATTACATTTCATGAAAGTAGACCCTTAAATTTGGAATCCTTCTATTTCAAATTTCAAGGATCAGTATGTCACTGAGCAAGAACTCACTTAGATATGTGTAAACCTAGGTTACACATTCATTCTCAGTAATATTCTCCTGTGAATGTAAATTGTCAGTACCAATTCTGCTAAATTAGAATCACTATGTTAATCGAGCCGATTAGATACATAATTAGTTTCTGACCATTATTGTACTCAATATTCATCTGGTCTATTTTTGAATGAAAAATAAATTTATTTAATGTTTCCAGTTGACAAATTTGTAGCGTATTGGTTAATGTTTTATTGGTAAGAATTACGTTTGTAAATTGAAATTTCTTGTCGGAAGTTGTTGACTATATAGTTAGGGAAAGACACTCGGAGCTCTTCTACATTTTGTGTCCGGATGTCTAAATTGTGCCCCCACAAAAGGCAAATGGAATACATCGATTGACAAAAAATACATCGATCCAGTAAGTCTAGGGTTCTATTCCTGGGTCCTTCAATTTTCTTTGGCAGATGGTAAAGGGACGAGGTGAAGGCCATTGATTTATTTCCACCTCGATTATTCTTTCGATGGAAGTGGTTTCCAATGATAGACAATTCGGTAATCAACCTTTTTACGAAACAAATTTTGTCCCTCTTCTTTCATTTCCCATTCCTTATCAGTATGGAGATGCCAAAAAAAAAATCAATCTGAACATTGACATTCCTTTTTGTTTTTTTTTGAAAGAAATGTTTTAATGTTTGAATTTTACAATCTTGATGTCGGGATTTGTACCATCAAGGTCTAGATCTGCATGGGATTTATGTTTATAGCATGGAATGCTTACAAAGTTGTTTTTGTTCATTAAATGTTAGTGAACATTACCTAGATGAGTCACACTAAACAATAAACCATGGAAGAAAACCTACTCATTTTCTTAATGTGGCATTTTAATCCGCATTTAATATTAGTTATCTCCTGGTTGAGATTCTCCCTCACTGACCACTGGTAAAGGTAATTTTTGAAATCCTAGAATCTTGGTTGACTGCACCTAGATTATTCTACCCTGTAATAATTACCAGAGATTTTAATGAATTTCACTGCGATTTAATTAACTACATCGAGACTTAACGATTCACACAAAGATTTATATTATTAGGGGTTAGTGTTGGCAGGTTGAAAATTAGGAATGTTTTATGTAATGGCTTGGGCAGCTGAAATTGAGGCAGGGGACCCACTATTGTGGTTAAATCATATAGATTAGTTATTGTTTTACAGTTAATATATTATTATGAACAGGTGGTATCGCTCACTAACTTAATCTTACAATAGTTTAGAAATTCTTTAGGTTGCAGCTGTCATAATGGTTTACTTTTAATAATGCTACTTTTATTAATGTTTTCGCATATTAATTTTGTTAATGTGTTAGGCATATTTACTTTTATTAATGTGTCATCGCAAGGATAGTTCACTCATTTTCACTTAGTCATAATGGTTTAACAACTAATGGTTTATGGTATATTTGTGTGATAGTTTAATGGCTTCTGCAAGATTATTGGTTGAGGGTTTAATAGTTTTTTTAGCTAAAATGATTAATAGATTAACATTTAATTGGTTACTATGTGCCTTGTTCTTTAATTTGAATTGTAAATGGTGGTTGGTCATAGTTGTTAGACCACATATGATTTCCTTGTAGAAAAACAAGAAATCCTTCGTTAGTTGCGCAATTTAAATTTGAATGATGTCACCTTGTGTCTTGTTGACTTGTTGATTGGGTGTTTGGGTATAGTCTTCGTGTATTTAGTGACAGTTAATTTGGGCTCCTAGCATGTGGGATTTTGCTTGGGTTAAATATATAGATATATTATGTTGCGTTATGGTTACAGTCACGCCTAACTCCATGTGACAACATGATTCCTAATGATGGGATCATTGTGTGCCCTGATTAATAGATGTGAATGATAACCTGGCCAATGTCTTGTGCTTCCCGATGTGGGTGTATTGTTCGTTGTAATTGATCTTGGTACTTGTGTCCTGGAAGTCCTAAACTTGTAGGGTAGGATAGGTGGGTAGTTGTTTTTATTTTTCATCTGTTGATTATCACATATTTCATCCAGTTGCATGATGTGATAATATGTTGGGTTGTTGTTGTTTGTTTCTTGAATTGAATGTGTTGTGTTCTTTGTCAAGTTGTGTTGATTAATTTTTGTCATTGTTACTTTCCTGCTTAACAACAACAACAAAAAAATCTTTGCACTTGCTTGGCATCACATGTAGTCCTAATGACGAGGATCGTTACAACCAGGTGAAGTTGTATACCACTTTACAAACTTGGTTGTTGGAAATTTTCATTTCATTAACTTTCCCATCCTAGACTTTCTTTGCCTTTCCTTTCCTTCCCATGTCTTTCCATTCCTTTCCTTGTCTTTCCAAGCCTTGCCTTGCCTTGCCTTGCCATTTGTTTAATTTTCTTTCTTTACCTTGCCTTTGTCCCCATAGTTTAAATATGGTTCCTTGAATCCAATGCAATGGACAGTCCATCCATCCAAGGCTTGATTAGAGTTTTATCACGAGTCTCAACTTACCTTCTCAAGTCATTTAGGGACATGTTGGAAATTTGGTATGGGGGCACAAAATCTAAATCAAGTGGAATAACATAGTTTTGTAAGATCACATATGTCTCTTTGATAAGGCCCATGCAACTATGTTACCCATACTTTCCTAGCACAATGTTCTTCAAAACAGACTACTTGTTCATAAATTGCATTGTGCCTCACTTAGTAAAACCCTAGTTCCAGAGTCCTCCAACAAATGTTTTTTAAGATAACATAATGATGGTGGAAGGGTCCCCCTATATGAAATAGGGTGCCCCAAATCCATTTCAATTGATGGTTCATTTATCTGAGGCTAGGTTAGAGTTTTATTGTGAGTTTCAACTCACCTCCTCAACCCATTTAGGGACATGTTGGAAATTTGGACTGGGGGCACAAAATCCAAACTGAGAGGAACCAGACCACCCATAATATCCTGACACCATTTTCTTCAAAATCAACCACCTGTCTAGAAATTGCATTGTGCCTCACCGAGCAAAACCCTAGTTCCGAAGATCCTCCAATAAACACTTTTCAGGCAAATGGAATGACAGTGAAGGGGTACCCCTAGTTAAAATCAGGTGCCCCGAATCCAATCTAACTAACAAATTTTCAATTTGAGGCATGGTTATATTTTTATTGTGAGTTTTAACTCACCTCTTGAAGCCATCTAGGGACATGCTGGCAATTTGATTCGGGGGAATAAAATACAAATCGAGTGACATAATGGAGTTATGAAAGCTCCCACATGTTTATTTGGCCAAGCAACATGCAACCATGCTAGCCATAATTTTTCGACACAAATTTCTTCAAAATCAACCACTTGTTTAGAATTTGCATTGTGCTTCATTAAAAAAAAAAACTGGTTATGGAGATTCTCCAAAAAATGCTTTTTCGCGCAACAAAATGACGACGAAAGGGTCCCCGTAGATGAAATTAGTTTCTCTGAATCCATTGAAACTGATGATTCATGTCCATTCGAGGCTCGATTATAGTTTTATTGTGAGTTTCAACTTGCCTCCTCAAACCATTCAGGGACATGTTAGTAATTTGTTCTGGGGGCATAAAATAAAAAACGAGTGACATAAAGATGTTCCATAAGATCCCACATGTTTTTTTGGCCAAGGACCATGTGACCATGCTATCCATAATCTCCTAGAATAGTGTTCTTCAAAATCAACAACTTTTTCATAAATTGCATTGTGCATCACTAAGAAAAACCCTAGTTCTAAAGATCCTCCAAAAA
The DNA here is from genome assembly GCA_009831015.1 of Picea engelmannii. Classification (NCBI taxonomy): domain Eukaryota; kingdom Viridiplantae; phylum Streptophyta; class Pinopsida; order Pinales; family Pinaceae; genus Picea; species Picea engelmannii. The sequence goes on from ML776737.1 coordinate 766,974, forward strand.
TCTTTATTATAGGAAATGGAATGATTGCAAAGGGGTCACCTTAAATGAAACTAGGTTCGCTCTATCCAATTCAATTGACTATTCATCCATCCAAGGCCCAATTAGAGTTTTATCATGAGTTGGATCTCACCTCCTCAAGCCATTCAGGGACATGATGACAATTTGGTCTGGGGCATAAAATCCTAACCGAGCGGCAAGGTAAGGAAAGAAATGGAAAGGCAATGCAAGGAATAGAAAGGAAAGGAAATGCATGGCAAGGAAAGGCATGTCATGACAAGTCAATTCAAGGAAAGGAAAGGAAATGCAAGACATGGAAAGGTAATGCAAGGTAATATGAGGCATGGCAAGGAAAGGAATTGAAAGGAAAGGCATGACATGGGAAGGCAAGGCAAGGAAATGGAAGACATGGAAATTATAGGAAAGGATGTACATGGAAAATAAAGGCAAGGCAAGGCATGGGAAGACAAGGTATAGGTATAAGTATGATAAGGAAAGGAAAGGAAAGGAAATGTAAGGCATGTCAAGGAAAGGCAAGGCATGGAAAGGTAAGGAATGCCGTGACAAGTTAGGGAAAGGCAAGGCTATACATGGCATGACTTAGACCTACACCTAGATCATGATCTAGACCTGGACCTATACCTAGACCTAGACCATGACATAAAACTAGACCTAGACCTAAAACATGACCTATACCTAAAGCTAGACCTACACCATGACCATGACATATACCATGACCTATACCATGACCTAGACCATGACATATACCATAACCTAGACCATGGAAAGATAATAAATGTCAAGGAAATCTAAGGAAATGAAAGGCATGGAAAGACAATGCATGACAGGACAATGTAACATAGGGCACAATAAGGAAATGAAAGAAATGGAAAGGAATGACGTGGAAAGGAAAGGCAAGGCAAGGAAATGCAAGGAAAGGAACAACAA
>ML776737.1:784915-803540 GCA_009831015.1 Picea engelmannii
AAAATGCTAGAGGTGCCTTAGGAGGGCTCTGCACTCTGTGGAACACCTCCAAAATAGATCTGATCAGCTCTAACACATGCATGCACTGGATTCACACCAAACTCCTCCATAAAGACTCGGGTTATTAGGTAAGCATCTTCAATATGTATGTGCTGCAACATATAGAGGAAAAAAAACACTGCTGGGAATCCCTAAAAAACCTCTTGCAGCAAAATGAACTTGAAAACATCATTCTCGGTGGGGATCTAAATGTAACCCTGGCTCAGGAGAAAAAAAGAGGGGGATCCATCATGATCTAGTCTCATCCTGGGACCTTATAGATATCAAGTTTGCCAAAGGACTCTGCACGTTGACAAACAAAAGGGTAGGCCCTGGGCACATTGCTGTCAGACTACATAGATTCCTAGTCCAAATTTCCTTTCTTTTACTGGGTCTCACAGCCACTGCCGAGATCCTGCCTCACAGTTTCTCAGATCACAAGCCCATCCTCTTAGAGATCATAACCGACCAAGTTCGAGGACCCATGCCTTTTAGATTTAACCTGACTTGGATCCAAGACAAAGACTTTCTCCCTCTTGTTTCCAAAATGTGGACTAGCATTATTAAAGGCTCAGCTTTTTATGTCTGGGAAGAGAAACTAAGAAGGCTAAACAGATATCTAAAACTTTGGGCAAAGATCCAACCAAATCCAATCGCCTCGCACATAGAAGCCAAACTGCAAATCGAGAATCATCAGCTAGAAATGGAAAACAAAGAGTTCATCCAAGAAGTGTTGCAACAAGAAGATGGCCTTCAAAGACAATGGCATAGAGCCTGCAGGGAGGAGGAAAGCTACTGGAGGAAAAAATCAAGAAGCCTTTGGCTGAAAGAAGGAGATAGAAATATAAGCTACTTCCAGAGGTAGGCAGAGGCAAGGAAACACTACAAAGCAGTGACAGAAATATAAGTCCAAAACAAAACAATTGCAGACCTAGAAGGCATAAAACAAGCAGCCTTTGAAGCCTTTGAGGCACTCTACTCAGAACCGCAAGGAACAAAAATAGACCCATAGATGTACCCTCTCTCCATTATTCCAAGCCTCATAACGGAGGATATCAACTTCAAGTTGATTAAGGATGTATCATAGTAGGAAATACAGGAGGCTCTGGACCAAATGAACCCAGATAAGGCCCTAGGCCTGGATGGTTTCACTGCCAGATTCTTTCAGCACTGTTGGGAAATAATCAAAACAGATCTAACCAAAATGATCAATAAATCACAACAGAGAAGCAAGCTGGGCGGCAGCACCAACTCGGCCTTCTTGGTGCTCATCCCGAAAGAGAAAGGAGCAGTCTCCTTCAACCGTTTCAGGCCAATCTCCCTGTGCAACACAAGCTACAAAATTCTCACAAAAGTTGTAGCCAATAGACTCAAAACAATCCTTCCTCTCATCGTCCCCGAAAACCAAAGAGGCTTCATCAAAGGCAGACATATTCCTGACAACATCATCCTAGTTCAAGAGGCCCCACACTCAAGTGTCCGGAGGAAAGACAAAGGTATGATAATCAAACTGGATCTTGTTAATGCCTTTGATAGAGTTAGACACAAATTTTTATTTGAAGTAATGAGAAAGTTTGGTTTTGACCCGTCCTTTGTAAATTGGATAAAAGCTTATATTGGATCACCATGGATAGCCCCGATAGTGAATGGGAAAGTAACAAAGTTCTTCCAAGCCTCCAGGGGCTTAAGTCAAGGGTGCCCCCTCTTGCCCCTCCTCTATGCAATCCAAGCTTCAGTCCTAAGCTATCATATAGGAAATTCCGAAGTCCAAAATAACCTTCAGGGACTAAGAATCGCGCAAGGGTTGAAAGATATAAATCATGCGCAATTTGTGGATGATACACTACTTTTGGGAGGGGAAAGTCCTATAATAGCAAAGAAGTTTAAAGAAGAGTTAGAAGCTTACGCTGCAGTCTCAGGTAGTGAAATAAGCCAGACCAAAAGACAAATTTATGGATGGAATATTACGCCAAATGAAATGTTGGGAATCACAAGAGATTTTGGGATGGAAGGGCACATCAACTGGGAGGCCTTCAATTACTTGGGAATTCCCATATTCAAATCTGCCCCAAGAGCTTCTCACTGGAACCATCTGATAGACAAACTAAAAAACAAAATTTCCTCCTTGGGGGCGAACTGGTTAAACCTAGCAGAGAAAGCTATCCAAATTAAATCCATGTTGACCAGCATCCCCATCTATCAGAGCTCGCTGCTATTAGCCCCTGCCTCCATCATCCAAAAAATCAAAGCACTACAAAGACGCTTCTTGTGGGAAGGTGGAAAATAGTCATGAAGGAAAATGCATCTGATAAACTGTAGGAAAACGTCAAAACCCTTTTGGGAATGTGGCCTTAACTTTAGAATAACCCAAGCTCAAAACCTGTCTTTGGGATCAAAGTTGCTTTGGATGATGGTCACTTGCAAACCAAATTGGAGCAAACTGGCACTTTGGAAAAAATACTTTAGGGGGCCTAGAGACCATTGCTTAGACTTTCCATGCAGGGAATCAAAAGGATCCCCTATTTTCACTCTCTGCAAAAATCCATTGCCCCACTTCAGCCCTCATCTCAAATGGGTGCCAAGAAACGAAAAGAAGATCAAAATTTGGCAAGACTCAATTATGGGAGATCCCCCCCTAGAGCTGAGATAGGATCTGATTCGCCTTAATGTTTGGATGGAAAGCCAAAACATAATTACTCTCTTTGACATTTCAATTTGGGGGGAGGACAAGTTTAAGACTTGGCAAGGGTGGGGAGTGCCCAACAGACCCCCTGATCTTGAAAGGGATTGGTGTTCCCTACAACACTGTCTTCAAGGGAAAGCCCTCCTAAGAAAAAAAGGAAAGGACAAAAGAGGCTGGGGAGTAAATTCCAAGGCCTACACCACAACAGAGGGCTACCACCTCATCACCAACGTCCCCATTGTCCTTCCCAACCCGGCCATCTGGAGAGCAATCTGGTAGTCCACGTCCAATCCAAAAATTGACTTTTTCATTTGGACTCTTTCATAGAACAGCATCCAAACAGGGGAAAAACTCAAAATACATGGTTGGGAAGGTCCCTATAGGTGCCCCTTATGTCTACTTGCTGAAGAATCTACAGACCACCTCCTTCTCAACTGTGCTTTCTCCAAAGGAGTCTGGAAGCTAGCAATAGGAACACAAAGTGTCCTGAGCCTCCCCCTTGACATAAAAAGTCTCCTCCTCCAATGGGACTCTCATTAGCCATTCAGTTTTAAAAAAAGAAGCCAAGCCTTTGCTATGTGTAAAGTTCTCCCAAAGTTCATCCTGTGGAACCTATGGCTGGAATGGAATAACAGACTATTCAGGGACAACAAAAGAAGCATAGCCCTTGTCGTAACCAAAATTCACGCTCTCTTTGGTGAATCTGCACCTTACCTATGCAATTCAAAGAACAACCACATGTTGGAAGCATTAGAGGAACTCCGGTTAAGCCAGTTCAAAATCTAAGGGCACATGGGTAGAAAAGCTAGCACCCCAATCAAAGAGGAATGGAAGATCAGGAAAGGCAAACAAAATTTTGCAAGTTGGAAAAGAAGGAGGAAAGCCTATATCCTATCCTTTGATGGGGCTTCAAAAGGGAACCCGGGCCAAGCTGGAGGAGGGTGGATAATTGAAAATCCCCTTGAGGCTACGACAATAAACTTTCCATTGGGTTTAGGAATACAATCCAACAACAGAGAAGAGGCCTTAGCTCTCTAGCAAGGCCTAATTCAAGCAAAATTACTCAGGATCCAGGACCTAATTATAATTGGTGACTCCAAAGTGATAATACAAGCAATAATTCATCATTCTAAAACTCAGAGTGCGACCCTCAATAATATTGTAGATAGAATTCATCTCCTGTTAAGGAACTTCAACTCTTATAAGCTTTATCATGTGTTAAGGAAACTAAATGGGAAAGCAGACGAGGAAGCTAACAGAGGCACACTATTGGAGCAAGGAATTTTGAAAGTGAATGAAATGATTTCTAGTCCGGCACTTCCTTGAAACATGACAGTTTCCCTCCTAACTCAAAATCAAAGGCAATCTAAGTCAGTGGACAGGAAAATCAAGGAAACCGCTCAGGTCAAGTCGCGTCAGAGAAAATTAATGGATGGGGGGGACAAGGCATGGTACCATGAGAAAGAGAGCTGCAGATATGGTGGAGAGAGGGAATCCTCTCGACCATGCCTCACGGATTCAGAAAATCGAAGGGAAATCATGAGAATGGATGCAGGAGGAAATAAAACGAAGACGCCCCCTCAGTCTCATTCCACTCTAACGCAGCGATTTCATGAGTATCCTCCACTGAATATCAGGGAGCAAGCAGAAGGGGAAGTAAAAAAGGAATGGCTTCAAGTTCGAACAACAAGTTGAGCACCGAGGAGAGGCTCAAAGCGATGGATAAATCGCTGGAAAATTTAAAACAGCTGGTACAATTTCAGCTGGATTTTCTTGAGAACTTGGATTCAGAAGCAGGAAGGTGAATGGAGAAGTTGGAAGAAGACATCACCATTGCCAAACTTGGGTTTACAGAAGAGCTGGGTAAACTACATAGGGAACTCAAGAACCCCCAAAAGGAGTTTGAAGAACGAATTGATCAGATGGAGGCAAAAATGGCTCAGCCCAACAGCGATTGGAAGCAAGACCCCATGAACTAAACTAGTCTGTTAGCAGTCTTTTAGCAAGATCTCTCTTCAACAAGTATGACATTTTGTATATAAGCCAATGCTGTAAATAACTCTGTACCTGGTTAAGTTCATGATAGAATTTTAGTTCAAGATTATAGCCTACAACTATAGGATTAGGGGGACTCTCCAGAAAGGCAGGCACAAAGGCAATCATGGCCTATTTTGTAACCGAATTTGTGGCTAGTCCACCGTTTTTTATGTAATATCACTAATCATTTTTGTAAAAAAAAAAAAAAAACATTGAGGTCAATAATATTATCGACCTCAAACTTAACCATTCTAAAACTTATGGCATGATTGATACCTCTTAACTTATCATTTATAGTGTAACATAATATTAAATTGAGGGAAAACCCTAAGTAATTTCCCTCATTTTGAGGATGGTACGAAGGGTAAACCCTATACTCTTTAGGGAAAAAAACCTGTCAATAATAGGTATTGAAGACATTACAACAATATATTCATTACGATCTCAACATGTCAGCTATGGGAATTGAACCCAAGTGGAGACGATAACAATAGTTCCTCCCAACCACCCAAGATAAACCCCAATTGACAATAACCAATACATATCTACTTAATAAATTATTACTCTTCAAACGTTGTAATCTAATGTAATATTGAATTCAATCTCGTAAACTATTATCATATGAATGTCACATGTGACATAAATTGAACTCAACCTCTTAAATTGTTACCAGAATGTCACAATGTGACATACAATTGAATTCAACCCTTATTACGAAAATGATTCATATGGACAATAAGCTCAATCACAAACATGATCATACTATATCTACTTTTTAAATTCTTACTCTTGAAATTTCATAATATGATGTAACATTTGAGTCAAGCATATTGTTACTCTTAAAATTTCAATCAAGCATATTGTTACTCTTAAATGGTTGTAGTATGGCATAACATTGAACTAAATCATACTATCACTCTTGAAGCATCACATGTGGTATAATATTGAAGTCAACATCTTCAATTATTATTATTGAGATTCCACAATGTGACATAATATTTAAGTCAACCATATTATCTACCTCAAGCTTAAAAATGTTTAATGCCTTATACTTTGAATTAAAGTAATAAATTATCTTAATATAATAAATAGGTAATAATTGTAAAATCCTACTCTTGCACACACCTGATTGGACTTATTCTTTGAGGACACTTGCGTGCAAGTGATCCGATTCATTATATGATTGACTGTTTTGATTACGGATGATGATGATGTTATGGATGCGATGATATGCTATTTTATTATATTTGTATCAAAATGTGTTATTGACCGGTTATTCTCGAGTGTGCAAGAATCTGGATCGATTAAGGATGCCTATGACATCGATGGACCTCCTTGGACTTCGGATCGAGTCAGGGAGTGGATTGTTTATGGTTTGCATATTTTTGATATTGCATATGTAACATATGACTAGTATATTATGATGTTGTTTATAGATCAATGACATGTTCATTGATGGATGCAGGTTGATGATAGCTTGCTAATCAGACTCACATTTCGAATAAAGGGTTCACGCACAACAACTAAAGATATTGAAGGATATGTGTGGCAGCATCCCTGCCACAATGTACTAGCACTCCTGCTATGGCTCGAACTATAGGTTAACAATTACCTATTTTTTAGAGATCCACGATGTTGTGAGGGAAGACTGTGACAGTCACTCAGGATGATTCTAAGGGGTGTGCAATAAGGTATGGTCCTTATTCCTTAGAGACCATTAGTCTCCCACAAGGTCGCGTGACAGAGTATTGACTCCAAGGGTTTGACGTCTACCAAAATCAGTCAATAAACGAGTGGTGCCCTTGGAGCACATAGTGTGTCTTGAAGGGAACGTAACACAAATGAAACATGAATGCAGACGAGTGGCACCCTTGGAGCACGTAGTGTGTCTTGAAGGGCACATGACGATTTTTAACATTGGTCAGTTAATGAACCTAAGTACCTAGAAAACTATGTCTCCTTGGGACTTGGTCAGCCTTAAAATGAATGTTGCATGATTAAGATTAATATTTATAAAATTTCCCTTAAAAACAATTTTCTCCTCAGCCTAAAGAATTTAAAGCCTAGGTCTAAGTAGGTCTTCAAAACTAAAATTTAATTAAGAAAGTAATAAAGGGGGATGAAGAAAATGGGGTGAAAATTAAATTAAAAATAAATATTAATGGAGGATTAAATTATTTAAAAGATTAATTGTTGGCTAAGTACAAAACTTGCTAATTTAGAACTTAGACAAAAAAGAGGGAACTTAAGGAAAAAAGGAATGTCGAACATAGAAGGGTATCTAGTCTAGCAAACTTTCTAATTTTGAACTCAACTAAGATTTAAGAAAAGCGTTAGTCATTAAAGGGAATGTAATGGAATAAAGGGTGAGAGAAAAAAAAATTTAAATTAATTAATTAATTAAATTTCTGGTGCAACTAATAGATCAAGGGACAAGTGTACAAGGGAGTATTTTCCTAATAATAAAATTTAATAAAAAAAATTTAGTATGGTTTTGGAAAAACTTCAATAAGAAAAATCTATGAAAGAAATGGTGGAGGAGAAGAATGGATCACGTTTGGTATGCATAAGGTTATGCTGTCAGATTTTATTCTTGACCTATTTTTCTTGTGGGAGTTGGTATACCCAACTCACATAGAGAGTGGTAACTTGACCTTGCGAGGCGAGCTGGGAGCTAGTTTTCTCTGGTTTGTGTGCGTGGCCCCTTTGTGGCTCGGGGAACTCAGGGGGAAGAAGAGTACCCCTAGCATTGGCTGGGAGGTACCGGTGAGGTCTCAGCGATTAGCAAGAGAGAGCAAGGAGGATCGCCGACAACCGAAGAAATTCATCAATACAATGTTGGGATTACGGTATTCCTGTTTAATATGTCAATTGCATTGAATTTAATTTTATTCTCTAGTGCTTATGGTTTCTAATAAAAAAAAATTGAGCAAAATTTTAATTGCGCTAAGTTTTCTTGTAAATGTACTCCTGTAAAGAAAGAACTATTTGGGGTACTAATCTGGCATTTTACTTTTACTTTGACAATATATTTTTAAATGGGACGGGAATCCTTACCCTGTGCGTCCTAGCAGTGAAAATCCAAACCCAAAATTATGAGCCTTAGCAGACACGTTTTTCATTATAGAAAACTAGGAACCTTTTAACAGGCCAGTTGAAGGAAAAATTTAGTACATAATTATTCGTGGACGGGTCCGTTAGTTGAAAAGAAAATACAACTAAAATGTTATTTCTAAAACAGTAAATGGAAAGCAAATTACCTTCTAGAGAGTTAGCTTTACGCTAAACTGACAGTTAGCTTTACGCTAAACTGACAAGTGGGAGTTTCACTTTAAACACACGCTAGGAATTTCACCTTGCAATGCCTTTGCAAGATTTATGTCTCTTTATTTTGTTTTCCTTTCCACTTGTTGCTTGATTGATTTCATGTGTAAGAGCGTTAAAACAATAAATGAAGCGACTTAAATTCTCTTGTTTTGAAGGTGACAATTCTTACTTTAATATGTTGTTTGTACAGTAAAGGAATCCTTTAATGTATTTAAACAATATTTTATACAGTAGAGATGTGTGACTACTCTTACTTTAATATGTTATTTGTAAATTAAAGGAATCCTTTAATGTGTTTAAACTATATTTTATATAGTAGAAATGTGTGACTAGCGATACTTTAATATGTTGTTTGTAAAGTAAAGGAATCCTTTAATGCGTTTAAAGTATATTTTATATAGTAGAAAGGTGTGACTACTCTTACTTTAAAATGTTGTTTATAAAGTAAAGGAATCCTTTTAATGTGTTTAAAATATATTTTATAGACAACTCTTACTTTAATATGGTGTTTATATAGTAAAATAATCTTTTTAATGTCTTTAACTATATTTTATACAGTAGAAGGAATACACTTCTTAATGACTAGGTTTAACATTAGTAGCATTGTTGTATTAAATAGATTATGGTATGGAATGTTTTCTTTATTCAAACACTTTAGCATTGAGGAGGATGTTGTTTACAAGGCAAATCTCAAGCTTTACTTGATGAAGAATTTGTTATTTCGCTTTTAATTTGAAATTTTTATTCTAAACTATTTGTTATTCAGTTGTGAAAATTTTACGTAAAATCAGTCCAATAGTTGTAAGAATATTTAGATTATTGATTTTCATATTAAAATGTGATTATTAACTAGTGAATTCCCATGCTTCCTTAATTCATTAATGCTTGATGGATTGACCAACTTTCATCTTGCGACTTGGAATGGTATTCAATCTTGAATGAGAGAATGATTTCCTTGTGCTACGAGGATATGTTGGCGCAAGATCATTAATTAAATGATATTCTATTTGCCACCTTTAGGTGTTGTTATATGATCACGATATTACTTAGAATCTATTTCTCCACTTGTATATGATGTTATGTGATCATTTTATTACTTAGATGTTACTTGCCATTGATCTATGTTGATTTAGTCCTTTGCGTGCACTGGTTTATATGTGTCACATGTCGATGTGGAGTTGACTTCTTTCCCTTATAAATTTTGATGGTTAGATTTTAGGTCTTTACGCAATTGAAAGTAACACTTTTGGTTACCCTATGTCGATGCTTAACTTGATTAATAGTAGGGTGCCTTTGTTAGTAGAATTCTTATAATAAAGTTTGGGACCTCATGCGCTACAAATTTTATGTCATTCTTGATGATTTATAGATTGTTTATATGCGCGCCTTAGTTCACCATTGCATTGTCAGAATGTGGCAGTATGATCCCTTGTGATTGGATCATAGCACACATTGATCGACAAGTGAATTTGTAACCATGAATTGGTTCATATGTTTATGTAATAATGATGTTGTCTATTTTAATCGGTGAAATACTTAATCACTCGCTATGTAATTTATGTGTTACATGAATTGGATTAATAGAATTCTTGCATCTGTAGGTTCATTGATGATGTTCCTTAGCTTAGACAATTATATTCTTTGTCAGAGTAAATGTTTGTAAATTGCTTCAAGGTTCTTGGTGTGCTATTATGATGTTCCTTTTATGTTCATGTGTTGTGTGAAATTCATTCATTGTGATATCGTCGAGTTGTGTCGATGCAATTGATTGCTGATGTTATTGTCCTTTTTTTTAAAAAAAAAAAGTGTTACCTATTGTACATCATATGTGTTGTAACGTTGAGGGTCATTACATACGGTATTAGAGGTTCGACCCGCGACTTGGGATCATCACAACTTCCACTGAATAGATGCATGATTGTAAAATGTCGCTAATTAAATTAATTTGTATTTATGCATGTAATCATGGTTAGAGGATGTTTCTAGTAGCATCAACGCCCGAGGGGTCTAACCCACAAGGAGAAGAATAGGTTGTTGGATAGGAATAGATAGTTGTGGGAGATGTGGTTGGGTTGATGAGGTCCTTTCAGAGGATGTAAAAGGATCGGATTAGTCGTTTGGATAGAGATGAGGCTTGCGCACTGACACCTCTTGACGGTCCACTGCACTCCCCAACTGGTATTGGTAGCATTCACCAAGAAATTGATAATATCAAGTTTCTCAAGTTCTTTGGTGCCATGGATGGTGGAGCCACCGAGGCATGGTTGGATAATATGGCGATGTGATTTTCACTTAGCGACTATACCTCCAACTTGAAGGTCTGCATGGAAGTCTTCCAGTTGAAGGGGGGCACTCTTTTATGGTGGAAGACACTCTTGTTAGAAGTGAACATGGTCATTGAAGACATGTCATGGGGATTTTTCAAGGAGCGGTTTCAGGAGAGGTATCTGTCTGAGTAATTCATCGAGTGTCAGCTCAATGATTTCAATGCCTTGCAATAGGATTACCATACGGTGCCCAAATATGAGGCATGTTTCATGGAGCTGCTTCGATATGGTTTGCACCTAATTAACAAGAATATTAAGGTCAAAAAGTTCATGTTTGGCCTTAATATCAACATTCGTGCGAAGGTGAGGATTTTGATGCCTCAAACATTGCACGATGTTGTCCAGAAGGCCCTCATAGATGAGGAGGATCTCATCAGCAGGGGTCAGAGAGGTACCCTAGCGAGACAAACAAGACAGAAGAAATATAGTGTGTAGCAACATCAGACATTAGCTAGGCATCCATGAGGGTATCGAGGCACTCCAAGAGGATCCACTTTTACTACACCATCACGATTGATGCCTCGGCAACACACTCCATATAGAAGACCACAACACCAAAAACAACGTCGACCACAACAGTAGCAGTTCAGGCCTGTTCAGCAAAATAGACTAGGGTTTCAGGCTTGTGAGCTGTCAACTTCTACTTCGGGGACCACGAGTACTGGACCAAAGACTGGGTTCTGGACATGTGGAGAGCCACATTACCATCATAACTTCCCAGTTGAGAGGGATAGAGTAGTCAGATTAGTCAGATCCACTACCATAGGAGATTTGAGCAAGGCTCATCGGATTCATGTAGCGGTGAATAACCACCAGGATGAGCACCAGTCCATAGTGCTCGAGACTTCAGGTACCATCGCTTACCAAACCATTAATATTTTGATAGATCTTGGTGTTACAAAGATCTTTATTTCTGGCGCAACTCTAAAAATAATTAAGGTAAAGGAAGTCAAATTGGATGAGTTTAGCTATGTAGAATGGCTTCGAAAGACAAACAAAAGGTTGGACAAAAGGTTATGGTTTGTATCCTTAACTTGGAGGATTTCTTTATGAAGGCCAACCTATCCATCATGATATTAGGATCTTACAATGTCGTGACTAGTATGGATTGGTTGGAATTGCATGAGGCGATACTCAACAATAAGACAAAATAGTTGAGTTTGGTCGATGATGAGGGATAAAGATGAGTGATTGTAGGTACGAACTAGGGATTTTCCTTGAGGTTCATCTCTTCCCTAGATCTACAAAAGAGCATGTGCAAGGGATGCAAGCTATATGTGATCCTTGTGTTAAACAAAAAGGATGTGGCAGAAGGACTAGAAAACCTTCTGGTAGTACGGGAATTTGTGGAAATATTCCCAAAGGAGTTACCAGGGTTTCTCTCAAAGAGGGAATTGGAATTTACCATCGACCTAAAACCAGGAACAAAACCGATAGAAAGAGCTACTTACCAGATGTCGACCCTTGAGTTATAGGAGTTGAAAATGCAACTAAAGGAGTTGCTATATCTAGGGATTATATGTCCAAGTGTGTCACTATGGGGTGATGCTATTATTTTCATATGGAAGAAGTATGGGTCGTGGATACTCTGCATTGACTACAATCAATTGAACTAGGAAACAATCAAGAACCAGTATTAGTTGCCAAGGATTGATGATTTGTTTGATCAGACAAAGGGCACGGTAGTGTTCTCGAAGATCGACTTGAGATCAGGGTATCAATAGTTACAGATCAAGAAGGAAGACATTCCTAATACTACATTTAAGACGAGATTTGGAAATTATGAATTTATTGTTTAACCTTTTCGACTAACAAACACCCCAGGGGTATTTATGAGCTTGATGAACGGGGTGTTCCACAAATACCTGGACAAGTTTTTTCAACTATTCATTGACAATATTTTCATATATTATCAGATGATGTAAGAGAATGAAAAACACTTGAACTTGGTACTATGGTGTCTATGAGAGAAAAAATTGTTTGGGAAATTGTCGAAATGCTCATTTTATCAATCAAAGATTCATTACTTAGGGCATGTCATCTCTGACGAAGGTATCATTGTTGATCCAATAAAGGCGGAGGCTATTATGGAATTTCCTATGCCGAAGAATGTCCCATAAGTGCGTAGATTCATGGGTTTAGTAGGATACTATCGACGATTCATCAAGGGTTTTTCGAAGATAGCAAATATGATTACTAAATTGCAGAAGAAGAACTAGAAGGTTGTTTGGACTGAGAAATGCGCGGAAGGATTTTGAAGGATCAAGGAGATGTTGACAATAGCGCATATAGTATAAGTCCCTCACATGGATGAGGAATTCTTAGTATGCACTCATGCATCCAAGGATGGCTTAGGTAGATTCTTGATGCAAGACGGTCGAGTGATCGTTTACATATCGAGAAATTTAAGAAGGCATGAGGAGAACTATGCGACAAACAATTTGGAGTTGTTAGCCATTGTATATACCTTGAGAGTTTGGAGACACTACCTGCTTGGACATAAATTCGAACTAAAAATTGACCACTGTGCTGTACAACACATTTTTACACAAAGCGACTTGAACACATGACAAAGGTGTTGTTCATAATTGCTTAGCGAGAATGATTTCAATATTACCAACATAAAAGGAACAATGAACAATGTGGTTGATGTGTTGAGTCAAATACCACACATATTTTCGGTGATGCCTCTTATAAAAAATCTACATGAAAAGATTCTAAATTTACAACGCGACGACTATTGGTATAAAGAGGTTAAGGAATTTATTGAATAAAAAAACATGATGGTACCAAAGTTTGAGGGATTTATTGTGGACAACAACGGATTAATGAGATATAATAACCTGATATATGTACCTTTCAATGATGAGTTAAGGTGTTTGATCTTAAATGAATCTCATAGAGTAGTGTACATGGCTCATCCAGGAGTCACGAATATGAGGGAAGACCTTAAACCTTTATTGTGATGGAAAGGAATGAAGGTGGATATAGTCAACTACATGGTGAGATGTATAGAGTGTTAGCAACTAAAGGTTAAACATAGAAATACAAAAAAATTACTACAACCACACGCTATTCCAAAATCTAAATGGGAGGTCATTTCGATGGATTTCATTGTTGGATTACCACTGACGGTAAGGAGACACAACTCGATTTTTGTGGTAGTTGAGACTATGATGAAGAGTGCTCATTTTATCCCTATGCATACGAAGTATTAGGCACCTAAAATAGCTAGAGTTTCATCAACGAGATTCTGAGGATGCATGGCATGCCTCAGAGGATCATATCCGATCAAGGCTCAACGTTTACAAGACGATTTTGGACTAGTTTCCAAATGGCCTTGGGAACCCAACTTAACTTTAGTACTGCATATCACCTGGAGACAGATGGGAAGACTAAACAAACAAACCAAATATTGGAGGATATGTTGCGTATGTATGTGATGGACCAACGTAAGCATTGGTAAGAGTTCTTGCCACTGATAGAATTTGCATACAACAATAGTTATCAAAGCACCATTAAGATGGTGCCATTAGAGTTTATTTATGAGAGACCGTGTCAGATGCCTTTGAGTTGGCATCGACTTGAGGATAGGGTCCTGGTAGGACCAGAATCGATCGAAGAAATGGAAGATCAAATGAAAAAAATAAGGAAAAGGATGAAGGAAGCATAGGATTAACATAAAATTTATGTTGATGTGCATCGTGTCGACTGTAGTTATGAAGTTGGGAATCGAGTCTTCTTGCAGGTGAAATTGCACAAGATTTCAATCAAGTTTGGAAAGGGTGATAAACTCTCTCCTAGGTTTGTGGGACCTTTCAAGGTTGTGGAAAGGAAGGGGCCCATGGCCTATCGACTAGCCTTGTCTGATTCTTTGAGGTGTATGCATGATGTTTTTCACGTATCTTGTTTTAAACATTATGTTAGTGATCCTATGCATGTGATTGACATGAGTTTCTTGCAGGTATCAGACAAAGGTGCACTCATGGTGAAGCCAATCAACATTTTGAACCATCGCATTCGGCAACTACGATCTCAAATAGTCAATCAGGTCAAGGTCCAGTGGAAATATTATAGACCAAAATCGGCTACCTGGGAGGACGCATATGATATGCGTCAGGAGTTTCCATTTTTTTCTAATAGCTAGACCTTTAGATATTGTGAGATACTTTATTCAACACTTATATAATGTAAAACTTTGGGATGAATTTTAAAACAAGAGGGGGTGTATATAACATCACACTCTTGTGCACACCTGATTGGACTTATTCTTTGAGGACACCTACATACAAGTGATCTGATTCATTAAATGATTGACTGTTTCGATTATAAATTATGATGATGTTGTGGATGTGATGATATGTTATTTTATTATATTTGTATCGACAGGTGCAATTGACTAATTTTTCCTAAGCATGCAGGACTCTGGACCATTGAGGATGTCAATGGCATCGATGGACCTCCTTGGACTCTCGATCAAGTTAGGGAGTGGATTGTTTATGGTTTGCGTATTTATGTTATTACATATATGACATATGACTAGTATATTATGATGTTGTTTATAGATCGTTGGCATGTTCATTGATTGATGTAGGCTAACGATAGCTTGCTAATCAAACTCACATTTGGAGTAAAGGGGTCACACTCGACAACCAGAGATATTGAGGGAGAGGTTTGGGAGCAGCCCTACCACAGCCTACTAGCATTCCCATCCTAGCTTGATATGTAGGTTAACAATTACCTAGTTCAAGAGATCCACGATGTCGTGAGGGAATACTATGACAGTCGTTCAAGATGATTCAAAGGGGTGGACAATAAGGCATGGTATTTATTCTTTAGAGGCTCTTAGTCTCCCACAGGGTCACCTAACAGAGTATTGACTCCAAGGGTTTTAAGTGTACCAAAATCTGTCAAAAGGATAGTGGGACCCTTGAAGCACGTAGTGCATCTTGAAGGGCACATCCTGTAAATGAAACATGAATGTAGGTGAGCTGCACCCTTAGAGAACGCAGTGTGTCTTGAAGAACATGTTGCGATTTTTAACACTGGCGAGTTAATGAATCTAAGTACCTAGAAAACTATGTCTCCTTAGGACTTGGTCAACCTTAAAATGAATGTTTCATGAATAAGATTAATAATTATAAAATTTCCCTTAAAAACAATTTTCTGCTGATCCTAAAGAATTTAAAGCTTGGGTCTATGTAGGTCTTGAGAACTAAAATTTAATTAAGCAAGTAATAAAGGGGGGGATGAAGAAAATGGGGGAGAGCCTAGATAACTTTCTGATTTCAAACTCAACTAATAATTAAGAAAGGCATCAATCATTAAAGGGAATGTAAGGAAATAAAGGGACATCAAGGAGTGTTTTTAGGAATGCTTCTAGGTGTGTGAGGGAAATAGGAAAATTAAATTAATTAATGAATTAAATTTCTGGGGAAACTAACGGATCGGGTGACAATTATATGGGGGAGAATTTTTCTAATAATAAAATTTAATAAAAAGAATTTAGTATGGTTTTGGAAAAAAGTCACTAAGAAAACTCTATAAAAGAAATGGCGGAGGAGGATAATGGATCACGTCTCGTATGCGTAAGGTTATGCTGGCAAATTTTATTCTTCACTATTTTTTCTTGTGGGAGTTGGGATACCCAACATGGATAGAGAGTGGTACCTTGACCTTGCGAGGCAAGATGAGAGCTAGTTTTATTTGGTTTTTGTGCGTGGCCCCTTTGCAGTTTAGGGGGCTCAGGGGGAAGAAGAGTACCCATAGCATTAGCTGGGAGGTACCGGTGAGGTCTCAACGATTAGCAAGCGGGAGCAAGGAGGATCGTTGATAGCCGAAGAAATTCATTGAGACAACATCGGGATTACGGTATTTCTATTTAATATTTCAATCACACTGAATTTAATTTTATTCTCCTGTGCTTGTGGTTTCTGATAAAAAAATTTAATATGCAAAATTTTAATTGTGTTGAATTTTCTTGTAAATGTACTGCTGCGGCATTTGAGTCAGATCGCTGGATAAATATTGGTTCATCATGGTACTCTGTTAGTAGTAAAGAAAGAACTATTTGGATGTATATCCATCTACACCTCGGATAATTTGTATCATTAGCAATAGACTCGATGTTTTTAAAATTCTGGTATGAAAGCTTCCAACATTGTTTCTGGAAGTACAGTTGGGTATGAATTTTTGTAAGAGTCTATTTTTTCAGTCATGTTTTAGTTTTGGACAAGTGCAGGCTGTTTTTAAAACTTATTTCCATAGCCAAAAACCTTTTCTAGACCTCATAAACTCTGTATAGGTTTTTATCTCTAGATTTAAGCAACGCTCAATCCATTTAATTTGTTCCTTAATGTTATGCATTCTTGGCTGAGTTGAATGGGTCCTGTGTTGTTGTGGAGTTTAAAAACCATTCCTCAATAGGTCGTTGTATCCTTGTGTTCAGTAGACCTTTAACTCCTATGCGTTGCTCCCAGGCCAGTTTGCTATAGGGAGTTTTCTCTCTTCCCACCTTGCAACATAAGACTAGCTATTCAATTGGGCTCTGTTCTTGATATTTTACTGTTGACAAAGCTTGAAAAACCACTCATCCACACTGCGCTGGCATTGGAGACGATTTAAGACTAACAGGTTTCCGACAATGAATATTCAACCAGTCGAATCAGGCACCTCACCAAATTTTGTATATATATTCTAATTTGAGCCTCGAACAGAACCCAACCTCTTGGATGATGACTACTTTTCCATTAAGGAAGACAACCATTTCCAAGGAGCCATCTCTTTATTCAAGGGATCCCCAAGACAGAAGGAGAACCAATGTTCGATAGCCCCATTTCTCGATAGCGTTGACCCTCTTCGATAGCGTTGACCCTCTTCTTCAGATAGTTATTCGATAGTTCGATAGCGTTGACCATCTTCTTCAGCTACTCGATAGCCCTATCTCTCAGAGTCAAAGACCTTCTCCCTCCACTCCTAGTGACGATGACCCTTTGCGTTGGCAGACCCTTCTTCCCAAAGGATTTAACTCCTACCGCATCGTAGTGCCTCAGTGAAATTGGGGTGCTAATCTGGCGTTTTACTTTTACCTTGACAAGCTATTTTTAAACAGGATGAGAATCCTTACCCTGTGCGTCCTGTTAGTGAAAAGCCAAACCAAGAATTCTGAGCGTTAGCAGACACATTTCCTTATACAAAACTGGGAACCCTTTAACAGGCCAGTTGAAGGCGAAATTTAGTACATAATTATTCGTGGACGGTTCCATTAGTTGAAAAGAAAATATAGCTAAAATTTTATTTCTAAAATAGTAAATGAAAAGGAAATTATCTTCTGGACAGTTAGCTTTACGCTAAGCTGACAAGCAAGAGTTTCACTTTAAACGCACCTTGCATGGGAAGAGTTTCACCGCTTGATTGATTTCCTTTGTAAGAGCATTGATTTCATGTAAGAGCATTGATTGATTTCCTTTGTAAGAGCATTGATTTCCTTTGTAAGAGCATTTCCTTGGGACATAAATTCTCTTGTTATGAAAGTGATAATTCTTACTTTAATTTGTTGTTTGTACAGTAAAGGAATATTTTAGTGTGTTTAAACAATATTTTATATAGTAGAAATGTGTGACTACTCTTACTTTAATATGTTGTGTGTAAAGTAAAGGAATCCTTTAATGTGTTTAAATTTTATTTTATAGCGTAGAAATGTGTGACCACTCATACTTTAATATGTTGTTTGTAAAGTAAAGGAATCCTTTAATGTGTTTAAACTATATTTTATATACAGTAGAAATGTGTGACTACTCTTACTTTAAAATTTTGTTATACCGTAGAAATGTGTGCCTACTCATACTTTAATATGTTGTTTGTAAAGTAAAGGAATCCTTTATTATGTTTAAAGGATATTTTATACAGTAGAAATGTGTGACTACTCTTACTTTAAAATTTTGTTTATAAAGTAAAGGAATCCTTTTAATGTGTTTAAAATATATTTTATACAATAGAAATGTGTGATAAGTCTTACTTTAATATGTTGTTAATACAATAAAGGAATCCTTTTTATGTGTTTAACTATATTTTATAGAGTAGAATGAATACATTGGTTAATGACTAAGTTTAATATCGGTAGCATTGTTATATTAAATAGATTATGATAGGGAATGTTTTCTTTATTCAAGCACTTTAGCATTTTAGCAGTGAGGAGGATGTTGTTTACAAG
>ML776737.1:862655-883819 GCA_009831015.1 Picea engelmannii
ACAATGGCGACAACTCTTAAAATTGAGCGCAGGGTAATTTACTATGATACCAAGATGACCGACATCTAACGCTGGCGAATCATTATTTGTTGCTGGAGTAGTGGATTGGGAGAACAAATTAGAATAATTTATCCCTTGAGCGTAATCTAAAAAGGAAATTTTAGTTGAGCTAAGTCATTAGAAGTTATGGATTATCAACTTTACTATTGGGAGCTTGTGTTTAATTTAGTTTTATAATTTATATCAATTTATACCACTCTTCATTTACTTATGTTCTAAAGTTCATAAGAATAAGTATATTCAATGTGAAGTATTGTGGGAATATTCTGATAAGAATTAACTAAATGTAGTAATGATTATTCTTTATCTAAAGATCATAATCCTTATATGATGAGCATTCTTTTTATAATGAATATATTTTATAATAACGATTATTCTTTATATAATGATCATTCTTTATTATGGGTATTCTATATCATTAATTGTGCTCGGATGAATAATTGTATTAGTTCATCTAATTCATAGTTCAATTATAACAAAAAGGTGAATGAATTCATTGCCCTTCTAATAGATTGAAATTTTTATGTAATAATTAAATAATGGATAAAAGGTTATATCGATAAATATTCTATCCGTAAGATGAGATATATTGTATTAGTTTATCAAATATAATATTCAATTTTATGAGTTATTACTTAATTTGTTATTGTAATATTAATTAAAGAGTCTTACTTCACAAATAAATTGAACGTACATTTATGAAAGTATGGGGTAATTTGCTAAATGATAGATGCACAAGTAATGTATGTTAGTGAAGGATGTATAGATAAGCTGTATTATTATTGAATGAAATTGTATAGATAATTTAAGACTATCTTATCTTAATGGAGGATGATTTTATTGTATTCATCCACTTATGTTTATATCATAGTGATTGGAAGGTTGTTCATCTGACTTATGAGTGCAAGCATGTAATTGTGACGAGGTAATTTAGTTCGTGAATTTAGACTAGGATTGGGGCAAGTATACATTGTTATTCTTGCTAACATTTTTGTGATCTAATGTTGTTGGTTTTCACACGTTATACCTATTAAAATTCTACTTGATAATTGTATCGTGACTTTGTTGACATGCTTATTTTGATTAATAATAGATCAATTACCTATTGTTATCATTGTAACTTATTTGTCCTTGCTTATGTAATTGTCTTAGTGAACATTCTTTAACTTGTTTTAAAAAAAAAAAAAAATTATGTGCTACTTCATTATATTAGCTTATCTTATGTAGTGTATGGAGGGGAAGTGACATATAGTATCAGAGTAGGTTCAACACTGAGACATTGGACCAATACACCTTCCACTATGTTAACTAAATGATTGAAAATATGTCACTAATTAAATTTTGAAAATTGTCCATGCAGGTAATCATGGCTATAGGATGTAAGGGAAGTAGAGATCGTGGTGTTAACAAAAGAGGTGGTACACCTCCATTAGTGTCCACACCAGACTGGTCTAACCCCCAGGGAGAAGAAAAAATTGTTAAGGAGGAGCAGCTTGTTGTGGGAGATGTGATAGGTATGATGAGATCCTTCCAGAGGATGTCGGAGGAATTGATCAATCATGTTGATTCTGATGAGGGAAGAGTGTTTGTACACAATGAGGGTTCATAGTGGGCTCCAGCTGGTAGTAGCAGTATACACAGAGAAATCAAGAAGGTGAAGCTTCATGAGTTCTACGGTGCCTCAGATGACTTATCCTCTGAGGCATGGTTGGAGAACATGGTGATGTGCTTCGCACTTTGTGATTACACCTCGAACATGAAGCTATGTATGATGGTCTTCCAAGTGAAAGGAAGTGCTCTACTTTGGTGAAAGACACTCCTACCTCAAATAAACATGGTCATTGAAGATTTGTCATGGGAGTTGTTCAAGGAATGGTTCCAAGAGAGGTATTTATCTGAGGTATTCATTGACATCCAACTTAATGAGTTCAATGCCTTACAACAAGGTGGTCATACAGTGTCGAAGTATGTGGATAGATTCATGGAGCTACGTACGTATGCTCTACATCTGAACACGAAGAAGTTAAAGGTCAACAAGTTTGTGTTCGGCCTTAACTTCAACATTTGTGTGAAAGTGAGGATCCTAAGGCCTCAAATGTTGCACGAAGCAGTTTAAAAGGCCCTCTTAGTTGAGGAAGAGATTAATAGTGGGGGTCAGGGCATGACTCCTTCTAGATTGACTCGATAGATGGCATCAGGGGCACATCAGCATCAAACACCAGACATACAAACTTTTGGGCAGCTAGCCCATAGGACCTATGTTCACGACACTGCGCCAAAAAACTCATGGTAACAAGACCACAATAGAAGAAGAAACATCATCCACGACAACAACAACAACATTTTATGAAAGTTCAACATAACATACCACGATAACAGACTGCTAGGCTAACCAATTCTACTTCGAGGACCAGGAGTACTAGACCAAGGACTAGGTGTTGGACATGTGGAGATCCACATTACATGCGAGACTGTCCAACTGAGAAGGACATAGTGGCTAGATCATCAAGACCCACTACAGTTGGATATTTGGGCAAGCCCCACAAGATAGTATTTTGATAGCTCTAGGTGTGAGAGATTTATCTCTAGTGCGGTGCTAAATATAATTAAGTTAAAGGCAATCGAGAAGAAGAAGTTCAGATACATAGAAATGGCATCGGGCGCCAAGATAATAGTTGGAGGAAAGGTTACATACTGTAGCATTAAATTGGGTGATTTTGTAACAAAGATGAACTTATACATCATGATCTTAGGATCTTATGACATAGTGATAGGAATGGATTGGTTGGAATCTCATGATGAAATACTTAACTATAATAAAAAACAATTAAGTTTGACGGATGATTTGGGATAGAGTAGAGTAATTGTAGTAAGAAATTGGAGAGTGTCCTTAAAGTTTATTTCTTCTCTACAATTGCAAAAGAGTATGTGAAAAGGATGCAAGCTATATGCAATGTTAGCGCTAAATGAAAAGGGAGAGGCAAAAAGATTAGAAAACCTTCCTGTAATACAAGAGTTTGTAGATGTATTTCCAGAAGAATTACTAGGTTTACCAGTTGAAAGAGAGTTGGCATTTATAATAGACTTAAAACCTGGAACTGAGACTATTGCAAGAACTCCTTACCGAATGTTGACATCAAAATTGCAAGACATGAAAATGGAATTGAAGGAATTGTTGGACTTGGGACTTATACGTCCAAGTGTGTCACCTTGGTGTGCACCAATTATTTTCGTGAGAATGAAGGATGGAGTGTGGAGACTTTATATTGACTATCATCAATTGAACAAAGCGATGATCAAGAACCAATATATGTTGCCAAGAATAGATGAATTGTTTGACAAGATGAAGGGGGAACCGATGTTTTCCAAGATTGACTTGATATCAGGATATCACCAGTTACATATTAAGGAATACAATATCCCTAAGACTACATTTAAGATGATATCTATATAGTATGAGTTTACAGTTTTACCGTTCATATTGACGAATGCCCCTGGGTATTCATGAGTTTGATGAATGGGGTGTTTTGTGAATAATTGGAAAAGTTTGTTAAGGAATCTATTGATGACATACTCATTTACACTCAGACAAAGTAAGAGCATGGTGAAGCTAAGAGAAAAAAAATTGTATAGTGTAAGAGAAAAAAAATTGTATGAGAAGCTATAGAATTGTTCTTTTATAAATTGAAGATAAATTACTTCGGACATATCATATCTGGTGAAGGGATCGTTGTGCATCCAAGTAAAGTAGAGGCCATTATGGAATGGACAACACTAAAAAATGTACAAGAATTATGTTGATTTATGGGTTTAGCAAGATATTACTGATGATTCATCGAAGTTTTTTTGAAGATAGAAAATCCAATCACGAAATTGCAGAAGAAAAAGAGGAAGTTTGCATGGACCGAGAAATGCGCAGAAGCATTTCAAAGGCTCAAGGAGTTGTTGATAACAATGTCGACACTGAAGGTACCTAACATGGACACACAATTCCTGGTATGCATAGACACATCCAATGAAGGCTTAGGTAGAGTTTTTACGCAAGATGATCGAGTGATCACTTATATTTCAAGGAAGTTGATAAAACATGAGGAGAACTATGCAACGAAAAACCTGGAGTTATTAGCAATTGTATATTCCTTGAGAGTTTGGAGACATTACCTAATTGGATAAAAATTAGAATTAAAAGTATATCACTATGGATTGCAACATATAATTACTCAAAGTGACTTGAACACACCACATAGACGTTGGACATAATTACTTAGCAAATAGGACTTTGAGATTTATTACATTAAAGGAACAATGGATAGAGTGGAAGATGCATTGAGTCGGAGACCACACATACTCTCGGTAATACCTCTTAAGACGAATCTTCGAGAAAATACTAACCTTACATATAGACGAGCACTAGTATAAAGAAGTAAACGATAATATTGGATGAAATACCATGATGGTACCAAATTTTGAAGGTTACTCATTGGACAATGATAGATTGTTGAGATTTAATAACAAAATTTACGTACTTCCTAACGATGAATAAAAAGTTTGATTTTAAGCAAATCTCATCGAGAAGTATAATGACTCATCTAGGAGTCACAAAGATGAAAGAAAACCTTAAGCCTTTATTCTTCTAGAAATGAATGAAAGATGGCATGGTTAGTTACATGGCGAGATGTCTAGAATGTTAGTAAGTGAAGGATGAACATAAACATCCAGCATGATTAATACAACCACACTTTATTCTTGAATCGAAATGGGAAGTCATTTTGATGGAATTTATTGTTGGATTTTCGCTGATGGAAAGGAGACGTGACTGGATTTTTGTGGTATTTGACACTCGAATGAACAGTGAAAACTTTATTCTAGTACATACAATGTATCAAGAACCATATATAGCCAGAGTTTTTTTTAACGATATTGTGAGGTTACATGGAGTACCAAGAAGTATCATATTTGATCGGGGATCGATGTTTATGGGAAGGTTTTGGACCAGTTTTCAAGAAACATTGGGAACACAATTGAATTTTAGTACAACTTATCACCCTGAGACAGAAGGAAAAATAGAAAGAATGAACCAGATTTTGGAGGACATGTTGTGTATGTATGTAATGGACCAACAAAAACATTGAGAATACTTCTTGCCATCGATAGAGTTTTCATATAAGAACAACTACCAAAGTATGATTAAAATGGCATCGTTTGATTTTCTTTACGGACGACTACGTCAAACACCATTGAGATTTGCTCAAATTGATGATAGGGTCTTGATGGGACTGGAATTGGTCAAAGAAATGGAATAATAGATGTAATCGATAAGACATAGGATTAAAGAAGCACATGATTGACATAAGAGCTATGTTTATGCACATTGCATTGACATCAGTTATGAATTTGGCGATAGAGTTTTCTCAAGGTAAAACAACACAAGAGTTCGATCAAGTTTCAAAAGGGTGCTAAACTCCTTCCTAGGTTCGTGGGACCTTAGAGGTTATGAAAAGGAAAGGGCTCATGGCTTATCGAACAACCTTGCTTGATTATTTTAGGTGTATGCATGATGTATTTCATATATCTATTTTCAACATTATGTTAGCAATCCATCACATGTTATTGGCATGAGTTCTTTCGAGGTGTCGAATGAGGGCTCTCTCACGGTGAAGCCAATTCACATTTTGGACCATTACATTCGACAACTACGATGTTGAATAGTCGATTAGGTCAAGGTCGAGTGGGACAAATATAGTCCACACTCGGCTACCTGCAAGGAGGATGCATACAATATGTGTGAACAATTTCCTTAATTGTTTGATAGATTAGATATGTAGATCTATCTATGATACATTTATTTACTTGCATTTTTATGTTGTACAAACTTTCGGATGAAGTTTAAAACAAGAGGGGGTGTATGTAACATCCCGCACTACTGAGCACACTTTTAATTAAATATTATTTGAGGGCACTTGCGTGCAAGTGATCCAATTATGGTATATTACTATTTCATTTCGATTATGGGTTATATATGATGATGTTGTGTTGTGAATTATTTTTATTTTGATGTATATATATTAGCAGATGTTATTGAAGAGTTTTTATAAGTGTAGATGACACATGACATGTTGTGGATGTTGATGGCATCAATGAACTTCCTCAAACTTTGTATTGAGTCAGGGAGTGGATTCTATTTGTTTGAGTATTTCATTACACAAACATGTGATGAATGATTGATTTCAATATGATTTATGTATATGGATTATTGACACTATTTTTGTTAGTTGATGCATGCTTGAAAATCTCACTCACATAAGTAGTAAAGGGGCCATGCACAGAAAGAAGACATTGAGGGAGAGGTGTGGAAGCATCCTTGTCACATCCTACCAACACTCATGTTGTGGCTCGAATGTTAGGTTAACTATTACCTAGTTCCAGAGGTCCACAATGTCGTGAGGTTGGACTGAGAAATTCTCTCATGAATATTTCTAAGGGGCACACAATAAGGTAGAGTCCTTATTCCTTAGAAGCCCTTAGTATCTCACAAGGTTGACAGAGTGGAGTGTTGACTCCAAGGGTCAGACAAACTTCAAAAAATAGTGATGTAGGAGCATCGTCTCCAAAGTCAAAGACACAAGCATGGAGGCAAATAAATGACATCTCAACATGATAGAGTTTCAAATCAACAATCAACTCGGGAGTAAATCAAGTTTTTGAGATATTTTTGAAGACAACATTTTTAAATATGCCATGTTTGTAAAGTCTCGAAGGACTGTAAGGGGTTGCAAATATGGAGTGTTGACTCTTATCTGGAAATAAATGGTAGTTATTGTAATAGGACAAAGTAGGTAACTGCTAAGATTTGGATAGGATAGGTTGCATACAGGACAATGAGAGCTCGTGGATCTACTCCTTAGATAGTTTGTTGTTGCATTGTAAAATTAGGATAGAGATGATGATATAGAAATTAGTAGAGCAGAATAGGGTAGAAGAAAGATGGGGTGGATAACTACAATATTATGTATTTTTTTTAATGAATGAATAGAACAAATAGAATTGTCCCAAATCTTGGACTGTGTTCATTTTAATGTTTGATTGAATGAATGTTGTATTTTGTGTATGTGATTTAGTTCATTTTCATTCATGTATGATTGTTCGAGAAGTTGATCCTATGTGTTTGTGACGGAACTGGATAAGTTTCAATTGTTTCTATTTTGAAACTCATATGCAAGGTGTACATCTCAAACGCAAGGAGTCCATTGACTAAGTCTTAGATTGAATCATAAGAGTTCAGAGAGAGAGCAGAGAAAAATTAGACCAGGTGCAAGGAATGCACATTGTCAAGAAGCGACTAAGCGTCGAAGAACCAAAATAGGGGAACGCCAGGAGGGGCAGAAGAATTTATTTTCAAGAAACCCTTTGAAATGAGTTATCGAAATCCTCAAACGCAAAGAGTGTGTGAGAATTTGAAATCCTTTAAGGATTAAGATCAGAAGAGATAACACTTTCATAACTGTTGACGAGATACAAGAGTTGGAGTCGTAGGACGAGCAAAGGTCGAGACCTTTGAAGACTGATAAATCTTCTAAGTCGAAATAAATCAGAAGCTCAAGAGGAGGAGCGAAAGTGTTCATTGGATCATAGTGCAAAGGATCAACAACTATTTGACTATACCAAGGTACATGACCCTTATCACTTCGCACACACACGATGAAAAAATTACCAAAGTTATGAAGTCCCTAAGTAGTTTAGGACCGTCCATCATCGAGGAATACAGGTGGAGAAAGATCCATAGCTCCAGAAGTTTGTGGACGAAGAGGAGATGAAACACCTAAAGTAGGATCATGACCATTGATCTCCAGGAGATACGTGTCAGCAGATCAACACCTCTGGGAAATCTATTCAAGAGTTGTCCAGTTGAGATTTGAAACTCCCGAAGTGCAAAGAGCCGAAGAGAATCTAGACCGTTTGATCTGGAAGGATACGTGTCAGTGGGCTGTGAGATCCAAAGGAAGGAAAGGATGAAATGTTGAAACACCCGAAGCCCGAATAACCGAAGAGTCGAGAGTCATCGATATGCAAGGGGACACTTGTCAACATATCGTGAGCTCCAGGTAAATTGTAGTGGGGTTTTGTTTGAGAACTGAGACTGTCGAATCTTGAAGACCTGAAGTAAATCTGGACCACCATATCTAGATTAGACATGGAGTGAATCTGTGGACTCTGGGTAAATTCCTAAAGTAATTCATAGCCATCATATCAAGAAGGGATGTGACGTGAATATGTGGACTCCGGGTAAATTCTCGAAGTAATTCATAGCCATCAGATCTAGAGGAGATGTGGCATAGATCCATGCACTATGGGTAAAGATCCGAAGTAATCCTCAATCATTAGATCAAGTGGACATGCGTCAACGAATTATAGCCTTCGAATAAAATCCATTGGGAAAAAGGGTGAAGTTTCATATTTTAGATCTCAGATGTCTGAACACCCGAATGAGATCTCAACCATTGATCAAGAAGAGGGCCACAAGGCCATTGATCTAGTTGAGAGGTAAAACACCTGAAGTAGAAGTAGGGTCATTGATTTAGGAGGACAAGTGTCCACAGATTGTCAACTCTGGAAGATTGACGTATGGAGGAAGGCAGGGTTTGAGACTTGAAACGTATGAAGTTCAGAATCACGAAAAAGATCACATATGTTGATTGAGGAGGGGAAGATCTATACGGGGGATTTGAAAAGGGAAGATCTGAACCATCAGTTCAGAAAGTACCATGAAGATCGAGAGATCGACGGTCCTGTAGCATTGCGAGGACATGAGTTGTGAGAACTTTAAAATGTTGAGGGTGGGCCGCAATCCAGACCATGGTTTTGGCAAGAGGACACATGGAGGCTCGAAGAGAATTGCATGCTGAAAATTAGTGTGATCCAAAATAGCTTTTGGTCACGCCCACAATCGCGTGGTCACGAGAGGTCATCACCCAAGGTCACATCAAGAGGGGGCCTATGAGAAAAATGAGATAATGCCCAATACTCTGATATTTCACACGAGAGTGAGAGGGAAGGTTGTGGGTGCTATTATACCTACACCAAGAAGCCAAAATGGCCTATGTTTAGATACAAAAGGATAATGTTAAGGTTTCAGAGGGTCATTTGACTCAAGAATCAGAGATCCTTGATCGAGAGGTAGTTTTTAGGTTGTTATATTAAAGATTTTTAATTACCTGAAAACACTGAATTGTCAAACTAGGGTAAGTGAACTTAGAGCTGCTACATTGTATGTGTTGGTAAGATTATAATTCCTATCTAAAGGTTATTCTGAGAAGAAAACACAAACTCACTCTTAAAAACTGAACCCTAATGATTATCTTGAAACTAATCATATCTTGTTTAATTCATCAAAGGAAAATCGTTATGAGCTTAAGTACAGGTACTTCTATTTCTGATCCAATGTAATCTCCCAAGACTATCTACCATTATCTTAAACATCTAATCATCATCATATCTATCTAAGCCACAAAAGAAAGATCATTTTTGAAAACCTTTTAATCTAAACATAAAAAATAGTTCTGAATCTATCCACAGCTAGAACAAATAAATGTCCTTTTTACCCTACTGGTACTGGAAGCTTCCTTTAATCTCACTGTAAACTAACTACCCTAACCGAACAGAGTAAATCTAAACTCGCACTCCTTCTAAATCATGTTCAAATTGAAAACTAGAAACAGAGCAAATCTAGTTCATTCTTCAAGTTCTACAGGAATAAATAACACATTCAACATTCATCAATCTATGAGATGATATCACATTGGAAATGATCCAATCCGAAGAATGGTTAAGAAAGAATCTGACAAAGTAATTCCCAAACTCAAATAAACTAACTTACATGTAGATTCTAAGATATTGAAATAAACTAACTCTACTATGGAAAAGAGACAATGACTTGAATCTGTTCACAGGCCCAACCAAGAGGTGCAATCACCAAAAATGAAACCAGAGCTACTCAGATCATTCCATGCAAAAATTGTTCATACTTCACGCTCCATAATTCATAAAATGACTCAAATCATTTAACAACAAATAACATAACGCATAGAAAAATTGTATTATCATAATTCATATCACATAGCATATTGTAACCAACGTTTCTTGAGAGCAATCCTCAGTTTATATAGATCCTCTCCAAAGTATTTTTAAGCATAGGTGCATTAATCTAAATGGATCTCAGATCCAAAAATGACTCATAGTCAATTAAAATGAACTTCACAACTTCATGACACACAGTGTCAACAAGTGTGGATCATAAAGCATTCTAATAAATTGGTTCTACAATCTTTCCCTGAGTCAGCAGATTGAGTTATGACTCAATTAATCATATGAATCAGACTATTAATCCACTCTGTCCATATCGTGCAAGTCTTCAACAGCTTCTTTGGTATCTCCACTAAGTGCAAGCTAGTACCTGGTACTGATAAGTTTTGTTTTAAAGGAACACTACCTAAATCATGTCACATTAGTATCAACATTAGTTTAAAATATCAAAATACAGTAAAAATAACTTGAATCATAACAATACCTTGAATAGCCCCGTTTAGTTGTAAAAGGATGTCAAATGTGTCATGGTAAGGCCAGAAGGAAATGATACTAGATATGAGAATGGAGGTATATTTAACATGATATAGGAAAAAATATAGTCAAAACTCAAGACTAACATTCCCCCAAACTGAAGTCTTTACCTGTCCTCAGACAACAAAAGTCAAAAACTGAGATTCATCATAGTGTTGCAATAACTGCAACCAACATTTGCAATTTCTCATGTTTCTTCATGCTTCTAATTTCATTCTTAAGAACTCGATTAATGGTGATGTGCTTCCTGGCAATCTTCTGCAGTCTCATATTCCTCTGGAAAAGACCTTTATTCTTTCGTTTTAATCGTTCAATCTTGGACGAGAAATGAGTTTGCCTGAGTTTCATAAGTTCATTTTCTGTTTTGATGTGCCAATCCAATATGGTGTATTGATGTAAATTCTCTTTCAACCTGTGATTCCTACTTTCTAATCTGGCTACCATTGGTCTCAAGGATTTACTGGAGGAAATTTCACAGTAAGATTCAAATGTTTTACCATGTCCTTGTTGTGTTTGAGGACTGGACGCGTGAGTGAACTCATCTAGTCTTTGATCATGGGTGTCAACTGGACTAGGTTGAGGAGTAAACTCGTCATATACTTGAACAGGGTTGTCAACTGGACTAAGTTCAGGAGTAGGCTCATCATACACTTGATCAGGGTTGTCGACTGGGCTGAGTTCAGGAGTAAACTCCTTATACACTTGAGCAAGGGTATCCACTGGCATGTGAATTGGCTTGTCCTGCTCAATTTCTTTGGGTGCAGTAGCTTTCCCATTGGCTTTACAGACTTTTCGAATTAGTTGGGAAAGATTCCATGTCATTTCAGAGGACTCCAGGGCCTCCTCATGATCATCCACACTTTTTAATCTTTCTTGTGGTGGGTAACTAGGCACACAGTCATCCATACCTGACAGTGTGTGTGTTCATTTTCATATGGTATTTCTCTGAGGTTTGTCAGTTAACTCTTCCAGTTGTTCCACATCAACAATATTTGTAGCAGTTGGAGGAGAAATCAGAATTTCAACATTCGCTTCTGTAGGAACAGTGTTTTCCACTCTGTCATGGTTAGTTTCCACACCATCGGAACCATGGACATAAAATTAATGTTTTGTATCAGGATTATCATCACTGGCTTCAATTGTGCAGTCTGGTGTATTCTTAGGGTCATCACAAATTTTGGTCAGTGTTTTAACACCTTTTTTCTTAGAGTTCATCTTTTTCTATGGAGGAGTGGACTTAACATTTCTATCTCTAGATTTGCCAGAGGCTAGGGTTCTTACAATGAACATATCCCAAGTTTCTTGTTTATGGGATAACGTAGACTTAATCAATATTTTGACAAGACCAAAATGAAATAAGATATCTCTAAAATCTTTGGCTTTGCTGATCTGTTCTGCCATTTTCTTTAAACTCTTCAACAAAAAATAGGGTATGTTCAACAAATAGTTAGCTTTGAAATGTAGAAGGAGTCATAAATGACATGGAAAAACGATTGTATATCGTCCTTCGCAAGTGAGGTAGCGTTGGAGAATAGCTAGCAACTGAGCCCATTTTGGTTCTAGCCATGACCTTGATGTGCCCTCTGATCATTGTAATTTCCGATACTGTGGTTGCAGAAGCTGCGTGAAAATATTGTTGTCGACGGGCTGACCCTTCATCCATTTCTGACCAGTGTTGGTTAATTGAATTTCTTCAGAGATGATTTTTTCTGCGACTTCAAACTCTAGCTCACCCACCTTAGCTAGTCCACCATGAAAATGTAGAGCGAACTGAAGCGTAATTGAATCATCATACTCATCAAATTTCTTGAAAAAAAACTCCCATCCATATTTATGAAAAATGTGTTTGGTGGCTTCATACTCAGGAAGAGCCTCCAAGTCTGCAAAGGTCTCAGGTTCGTGACGATTTTCCACCATAATTTCACTCGGTATCACAGGAAAGGTCCACAGGTGAGCAGCGGAATTAGATGAGGGCAGCAGAGGAATAGAGTATGTTGTGGGAAGTAGTCATGAGAGGAATCATAGAAGAACGTTTGAATTGTCATGAGGATTGATAACATGTAAGGAAATGATGATGGTCGTACACATTTGCATAATATTATCATATATGAATCATGTCAAATTCATCCAAGACAACATAGTGCATTTCCATGATATGAAATTTCGAGACGGATTGGTTTATTGGGTATAGAGTATAGGTATAATGAAACATTATGGAGTATCAAGGCATTCCCAGTTCAAATTATTAATATGTAATTTAATACATTAAACCAACATGAAACTAAGCGTACCTGAATTAGATTACCTATTCCCTTATTATGCACTTCTTACTGTAGAGATCTTTGAAGTCAAGTCTATATGTGGAGAGCGCAAAAATTGTAATTTGAATTTGTATTTCTGATGACCACTATAGTTGATGGATTCTATTCTGGCACTGACTGGTACTGATGAAATAACCCGAAACCTGCAAAGAAACTTGAACCAATAATATCTTGCTGAGAAAAAGACTTCCTGTTTATGAAAGCAAATTATCTGATGGTTATCCCTAAACTTGACTTTTGTTCATTCCTGAAAGGGATAAACTAAAATCATGTCTTCAACATCTTCAAAGATTTAACCCATGGTACAATTCTTATTTGTGTGAATAAATGTTCTATAGTCAAACACATAAAGAAATCATTGGATTACCGACCATTAATGAATGTCATTAACCAATGCAAGATGACCCACCAATGATGTCAATGGGCCTCAAGGTACCTATAGTACATCCTAACAGGTATGAATAAAGGTCTTGGTGTCGAATCACCTGTAGGATCTATCAACCAAGAGACATTGATGTATTCCCATGGTTGTTAGCAAGGAAATCTGCCATTGAGGCATGCAGAGTCCAGGGTACTAAATAATCTCTAATCTCTACTCTAGATAAGGTGTTGGTGTCGATGGAGTGAGACTTGTTGGAAGGTGGACCTTAACGTATTCCACATCATCCAATGCGAGAAAAGATAGAAATCTTGCAGACATAATTTTTGGAATAGTAATCACTTACTTGTGGATTTTATGAGCCCAAGTTAGTATATGCTCATTGCTTTCTCATATTTTGAGAGTCTGAGAAAATGCTAAAAGAAAACTCTAGGGGGGTTTCTTTCCCATCATAGTTCATCAGGCCTAGTAAAGAATAATCCTATGCCTGATAAATGCCCCTTTCATACTTTAATGAGCAGTCAAAGGGAGCAAACAAGCTCAAATTTATTCATTTCAAAACAAGTCAGTGTATATTGATAAGAAAATTTCATGAAATAAAATGGTCTTACATTCTTACCTATTGCGAGAGAGTGATGAAGTTCAATTCTGTACTTGCTTTGAAAAACCTATAAAACCAAAGACAATATATCAACATATCCAAAAAGAAATGTTTTTTTATATATATTTTTTATTATTTGATTTTTTATTTTCTGGTAAAATTTTATTATTTACAAAATCTTAAAACAACATAAATGATCAAGGATTAGCAGGAGGAGAAGACTCTTCTCCTACCATCTTTATTTTTGTTTGTTTGGAAATTTCCTATAGAAAATCATCTTTTGACAAGGGTTTGTTATATACTTTTAATCGATGTCCATTTACTACAAAGGAATTCTCAGAGTCATCTATGGCCTTGATTCTGACAGATCCATTCTCAAAAACAATTTCTACTTCATAAGGTCCCAACCACCTTGTTGTAAGTTTTCCTTTGAAAGTTTTGTATTTGGAATCGAAAAGCAATGCCCAATCCCCTGGTTGAAAATGATTTTTCTTAATGTATTTATCATGCCATTTGCTATGTTGATTTTGTACAAGGATAGTTATTTGAAGAACATCTTCCCTAATTTCTCCCAATTCATTTAGTTGCATGACTCTCTGCTTCTGTGCTTCATCCAAATTCAACCCCAACTCTACTTCTAGGTGGAAGGTATGAATTTGAAATTCTATGGGAATGAGAATTTGCTTGCCAAATACCAATTCATAAGGGGTATGACCAGTGGTATTTCTCCATGTAGTTTGGTATGCCCATGAAGCCTCTGGAAGTCTATCTACCCAATCTTTGTGATGTAAATGTATTGTCTTGGTCAGAATAGCTTCTAGAACTTTATTCGTGGATTCCATTTGCCCATTGGCTTGTGGATGGTATGGGGAAGACTTACAGTGTTTGATCCCATATTTATCTGTGAGTTCTTTCATCAACTTCGAAGTAAATTGGGCACCTTGATCAATAACAATCTCTCGTGGAACACTGAAGCAGGTAAAGATATCTTCATAAATAAATTCAACCACCGATTTCTCAGTTTCTTGATATAAGGATTTTGCCTCTACCCACTTGGTCACAAAATCTGTGAAAACCAAGATGTACTTCTTCTTCCTCGACATTGGGGAAATTGGTCCTACAAAATCAATTGCCCATTTATCAAATGGTTCAATCACAACCTAGGGTCATAAGGGCATCTCTTTTTCTACGGTAGGTATTTCCATCCTTTGACAACTATCGCAACTTCTCACATATTTTGTTGCATCCTTAAACAATGTCAACCAATAGTATTCTGATTGTAAGAATTTATATGCCATTCTCTTATTAGAGAAATATCCTCCACATGGACCATCATGACAGGCCTAAAGGATATCGAGAATCTTGTCTTCTTGGACACAACTTCTAATGATCATATCAGGACTTGTATAGAAAAGATCACTTCCTACCCAAGAGTAGTAAGCCCTTTGCTGAATAATTCTTTTCTTTTGTGGTGGTGACAAATGAGTTGGAAATCTTCCTGTAGCGAAGTAATTTGTTGTATCTACAAACCAAGGGGTCTTAACAGCTACTGCAAACAGATGTTCATCATGGAAATTATCATTCACTAGGATGTCAATACTATCTTGAGGAATACGAGAAAGAAAATCTGCAACTACATTCTCTTTCCTGGCCCGATAAACTATAGTGATGTTAAATTCTTGAAGAAGCAAAATCCATCGTGTGATTCTTCCAGTAGTAACTGGTTTGTTCATCAAAAATCTGATAGCAGAATGGTCTGTATGTACAAAAACCTCAAATCCAGTGATGTAATGATGAAATTTGTTAATGGCATGAACTACTGTTAAAAATTCCTTCTCTGTTACAACGTAGTTCAATTCAGGAGGAATAAGGTTTTTGCTAGTGAAGTAAATTGCAAAGTTTTGTTGGTTTTCGTTTTGTCCAAGCACTCCTCCTAAAGCAGTGTCTAAGGCATCAGTTGAAATATGGAAAGGAAGAGACCAATTTGGTCCTCTTAGAATAGGTGCCATGGATAATTTTTCTTTCAAATTCTCAAAAGCATTCTAACAATTGTTATCCCAACAAATTTTTTCATCTTTGGCTAACAGTTTAAACATGGGGCTGGTTATCTTTGTAAAGTTTTCAATAAATCGATGATAATATCCAGCATGTCCCAAAAAACTTATCACATCTTTTTTGGTTTTTGGAGAGGAGAGATTAACTATCACTTCAATTTTGGATGGATCAACTTTAATTCCTTTGCAGACAAATGATGACCCAACACTATTCCCTCAGTTAATAGCATTTTACATTTTTCGTGACTAAGGGATAAATTTGATTCCTGACAGTGAATCAAGACTTTCTCAAGATTACTTAAGGCTTCCTCCAAAGTGTCACCATAAACAGTAAAATCGTCCATGTATACTTCCACACAATCATGAATTAAGTCAGCAAAGATCCCAAGGACTGCTCTTTGAAATGTCGCAGGAGCATTGCATAGTCCAAAAGGTAGCACATTATAAGAATAAGTACCCCAAGGACACGTAAATGTTGTTTTGTCATGGTCTTCAGGAGCAATTTGAATCTGATTGTATCCACTATATCCATCGAGAAAGGAAAAGTATCTTTTTCCAGCCAAGGTATCCAAAACCTGATCTATAAAGGGAAAGGGAAAGTAATCCTTTAGGGTTTCCTTGTTCAACTCCCTAAAGTCTACACACATTCTCCATTTCCCTGTCATTTTCTTAGGTACCAGAACAAGAGGTGAAACCCACTTGCTGTCAGAAATTGGATAAATGAATCCAACATTTAATAATTTCTGTAATTCTTCTTTCACAAAATCTTTTAGGATTGGATTCATACGCCTTTGTGGTTGTCTTACTAGGGTTATCCCTGGTTGGATATAGATGTCGTGAATGCAGGTGTCAGGATGCACTCCTCTCATATCAATGTATTCGCATGCAAATTCCCCTGATTGTTCTTTCAAAAGGTTTGTTAATTGTTCATGTTCGTTGAGACTTAATTCAGAGTTGATGTATAGACATTTTCCTAGGCTAAGTTCTACTGGAATAGTATATGACCCTGGATGCCCATCAATGGTGAAAACCATAAATGGTGAAAAAGAGGAAAATAACTCACTTCATTCTTGAAATTCCTCTCTGAAAATTTGATCGTATTGAAAATATGTTTGTGGGAACTAAACATTTTTTGTCATAGAAAGAAATTAACTTAAAATATCATCCTCTATAGGTTCTTGTAGTGTGTGAAACCCATCAACAGAGAATAAAGATTCTTCATCATCATTCTCATGATAGGGTCATTTTAGCCACCATAATTCTTTTGTAACTGGTTGAGCAGGTGGAAAAAGAGTAAGTTTCTGTGAAGAAATGCCATCTTAGATGAACATATCCCCACCACAACATACTATGAAAGCATTGGTCGCGGCCAACCAAGGTCTCCCTAGAATGATTGGATGGCCTTTCGTGGGGTCCTTTGAATGAATAATCATGAAGTCAACAAGATATTCCCACGAAGCTAATGTCACAAGGATGTCATCAAGGACTCCAACAGGTTTTATAGTTGTTCTGTCAGCAAGTTCAAGAACTGTAGGAGTAGGGTGAAGCAATTGACTTAGTTGTAACCACTCCACTGTATTGATAGTCATTATATTAATGGCTGCACCTATATAGACTAAAGTATTACCAATTGAAACATTGTTGATAGTCACTGAAACTATTGGGTTCCCTGGGTTGGCATACTTCACAATTTTAGGCATTTCAGAAATACAATTTGATGACTGGCCTACTAGGTGTATCATGCGTGGATCTTTCTGTTTCCAACCTAGTTTTTTAATGTAGATTTCTTTGATGGTTTTGGCATATATGGGAACATCTCTGATCACTTGTAACAATGGAATATTAACACATACATTTCTTAGTTCATTCATTATGTCAAACTCAGATTGAACAATTGGTTTTTCAATGAGCAACCTTTCAGGAAAAGGAGGTGTTTGGGGAACCTGAGTTTGTATGTTACACTGTGATTCAGATACTTTATGCTTTGGAATGATAACATATTTCAAAGATGCCCCATTTCATAAATCATCTATAGGTTCTTCCTCATGTTCTTGGATAATTACCTTTGGTGTTGTTCTTGTTACAGGATGAGTTTTATTTAAAGTTTGTCCATATCTCAGTTGTATTTCTTGTATATAAATGGGGTTTATGGTGTAAGCTGGGTAATTTTGAAAATCATCATTATGGAATGGCAGAGGTGGTCTATGGTTAGGATTTGGAATGGGTTGAGTGGGAAAAATGGTGGGGCGAGGTGGATTCTGAGGCTGCTGAGGAGTTTGTTGAATGGGTGGTAAAGAAGGTGGAGTAAAACCAGGCAATAAATGATTTATGTTTGGAGGATACTGAGTACATGGATTCTAGGGAATTGGTACCACATGCTATTGTTGGTTATTTCCAAAATTTGAGTCTCTCCATCCTTGATACCAAGGTTGAGCAGGGACATTTTGCGGAGGCCAATTTGGCTAGTTCCATGGATATTGTTTTTGTTGAGAGAAGGATGGATAGTAGCTGGAAGGTTGTGAGGATGGTTCTCGATACGTATTTGAGTTCCTAGGTTTCCAAGGCCTCTTATGTGTAGATGGAGTCCCTGGAGCTTCCCCTCCCTTGAATATTGCTTGCAATCCCGGTAAGGATGGGCAATCTTATGTTTTATGATTTTCAGTAAATATTGCACATACAAAAACGTTGTCCAAAGGACATTCTCGTAAAGGATGCCTTTTTCTACATTTTGGGCAGAATATGCTTAATACAAGGTTTTCCTCTTCCTTCTTTCTCTTAATCTTCAGAGTGTCTAATTGAGAGCCAATTGTTCCTAAAATGTTTGTTTTAAAATTTTCCAAAAGGTTTCCCAATTCAATTCTAGTAACTCCACCAGATGTGGGTACTTTGGTGTTTTTGTTGACAGGTTCTCTCACACTTTTTGCAGTTTCCCCTCTACTTCTTGAGTAAGTTCTACATAGTTCACTGATTGCTTCAAAGTCTTTTTGATAAATGTCTCCTGAAGCCATTAAATTGAGAGTGTCAATATATTCATCTGAAATCCCTTTTAAGAAAAGAGTCTTGATTGCTTCATCTTGGAGGTCATTATATTTAGATTTTTTAAGGGTATATGTAAATCCTTCTAAGAAATCCTCAAGGCTCTCTTCATTTTTTTGTTGCATTTTAAAAATATCATTTCGAGAATCTTTCGGTCTACAATAGTCCTGGTACTTCTTTAAAAATTTTGCCTTCATATCTTCCCAAGATCTAATGTTGTACTCTCCTAAACTCATGAACCAACGTAATGAAGAATATTTTATGGTAGCAGGAAACAACTTCAGTATATGTGCATCCTAGAGATAGTTATAACTCCTGCACAGGATGTCAAACTCAAAAATAAAGACATATGGGTCTTCACTACTTTTCCCATAAAAGGTTGGTAGTGTCGAAGGTGGTATATTTTTCATATTGACATTCTAGACCAAATCCAAAATAGGAAATCCAAAGGTGGTTTCTAGTCTTAGCTCAGTCTCTACTTGTTCTTGTTCTTCATTTTCAACATGAATTTCTCCTCATTCTCTTCTATCCAATTCTCTCCCTCTTTCTTCCATGTTAAAAGGATTACCAAAAATTGTATATGCAATCTGATCTTTCTTTGGTGAGGGTGTGAAATCCCACCTCTCTGTATTCTTTTTGACAGAATTGATATCTCCTATTGGTTCTTTTGAGGATCCTATTACCTTTGATTATGACAGTTGGAGTTGTTATTTGTGAAACTATAGTGTCAAGGTTCCTGAGAATAGCTTGCACTTCTTCTGGATTAATTGTGTCAACCAAGTTTGGATCACCAGGAATTTGAATTTGTTGGTATGTGGTGTTTCTTGGTTCCATGTTTTGTTCTATGGTTTCCTCATCTAGATTTCCAGTATCAGTTTCTATTTCTTTTTGGGTGGAGGTTTCTTCTTTTTGTTGTTTTGTATTTCCCCTAAATCTACCTCTATGATCTCTATTTCTCATGAAAACATACTAGATGAAAGAAAAACTAAGATTGAGTTTCATAGGAACCTGTGATAACTAATATGTCGGTTCTCACCCTTCGTTTCACAGCTCCTCTTTCATCAACCTCCTAACATACCACACCAAACCAAATACATTTTAAGAAAATAACCAAAACAATTATCTAACTTACCTTCTAAATAGCTCCCCGACAATGGCGCCAAAAATGTCAGGCTGCTATATTAAATATTTTTAATTACCTGAAAACACTAAACTGTCAAACCATCGTAAGTGAACGTAGATCTACTACACTGTATGTTCTGGTAAGATTCTAATTCCTATCTAAAGGTTAATCTGAGAAGAAAACACAAACTCACTCTTAAAATCTGAACCCTAATGATTATCTTGAAACTAATCATCTCTTGTTTAATTCATCAAAGGAAAACAATTCTGAGCTTAAGTACAGGTACTTCTATTTCTGATCCAATGTAATCTCCGAAGACTATCTACCATTAGCTTAAACATTTAATCATCATCATATCTATCTAAGCCACAAAAGAAAGATCAATTTTGAAAACCTTTTAATCTAAACATAAAAAATAGTTCTGAATCTATCCATAGCTAGAATAAATAAACGTCCTATTTACCCTACTGATAATGGAATCTTCCTTTAATCCGACTGTAAACTAACTACTCTAAACAAACAGAGTAAATCTAAACTTGCACTCCTTTTAAATCATGTTCAAATTGAAAACTAGAAACAAAACAAATCTAGTTTATTCTTCAAGTTCTACGGGAATAAATAACGCATTCAAAATGTTAAGCCCTAATATTGGCTCATTAACCCTTAATTGGGGAATATTAGATTAGTAATGTTATTTTATTTATGTCGTCTTTAGGCCATTAGTTGTAATTATACCTCCTAGTCTCCTATACATACCAAGGAGACATTTTCATTTTGAATCATCTTGTACTTGAACATTTAAGTGGGGTAAAAGGAGGTTTCCCCCTCGAAGGGGCTTATTATCTGAAATTATCTCTTTTTCAAGGTGTTGAGTACTTTTCCTGAGGTTTTTCTATGCTATATTGATGTTTGGTTCTTAACATATGGTATCAGAGCTCAAGGTCTTGGGGTTTCGCTGCTACATCTGAGACACCGT
>ML776737.1:895087-920874 GCA_009831015.1 Picea engelmannii
AATCATCTTGTACTTGAACATTTAAGTGGGGTAAAAGGAGGTTTCCCCCTCGAAGAGGCTTATTATCTGAAATTATCTCTTTTTCAAGGCGTTGAGTACTTTTCCTGAGGTTTTTCTATGCTATATGGATGTTTGGTTCTTAACACAAAATTCATCAATCTATAAGATGATATCACATTGGAAATGATCCAATCCAAAGAATGGTTAAGGAAGAATCTAACAAAGTAATTCCCAAACTCATATAAACTAACTTACATGCAAATTCTAAGATATTGAAATAATCTAACTCTACTATGGAAAAGAGACAGCGACTTGAACCTGTTGGTGGGCCCAACCAAGAGATGCAATGGCCAAAAATGAAACCAGAGCTACTCAGATCATTCCATGCAAAAATTGTTCATACTTCATGCTACATAATTCATAAAATGACTCAAATCATTTAACAACAAATAACATAACACATAGAAAATTTGTATTATCAGAAATCGTATCACATAGAATATTGTAACCAACGTTTCTTTAGAGTGATCCTCAGTTTATATATATCCTCTCCAAAATAATTTTAAGCATAGGTGCATTAATCTAAATGGATCTCAGATCTGAAAATGACTCATAGTCAGTTAAAACGAACGTCACAACTTCATGACACGCAGTGTCAAGAAGTGTGGACCATAAAGCATTCTAATAAATCGGTTCTACAATCTCACCATGAGTCAATATATTGAGTTATGACTCAATTAATCATATGAATCAGACTGTCAATCCACTCTGGCCATATCGTGCAAGTCTTCGACAGCTTCTTTGGTATCTCCACTAAGTGAGAGCTAGTACCTAGTACTGATAAGTTATGTTCCAAAGGAACAGTACCTAACCCATGTCATGTTAGTATCAACGTTAGTTTAAAATATCAAAATGCATTAAAAATAACTTGAATCATAAGAATACCTTGAAAATCCCCATTTAGTTGTAAAAGGATGTCAAATGTGTCATGGTAAAAACAAAAGAAAATGATACTAGATATGAGAATGGAGGTATATTTGCCATGATATAGGCAAAAATATAGTCAAAACTGGAGACTAACAGTACTGTATCCCTATGGGGGAGTAGGGGGATTGCATCAACTAGTCTAAGGTGAGTGGCAATGTTGGATCACAGAGGTGCGTCTTGAAGGGTACGTCATGAAATTAAAACCTGAGTTAATAAATCTAGGTGGCATAGAAGTTGCTGAAATTATTGGACCTTTTTAGAATAAATAATTAATTAAATCGTAAATTATGAATTGCAAATCCTAACAAAAGTCTAAGACTAAGTCTAAGTCTAAATTTAATTAAAGGACTAAATGAATTATGACATAAGTTAAAAAGATTGGAGAATAATCAAACCCCAAGAAAAATGGGAATACAATTTAAAGGATGGATAAAATGCACATGTATGCATCAAAATAATAAAAAGGATTTAAAAATAAATAAAAAGAAATAAAATATGAGAGAATAGGTGTACACATAGAATAGTATCTAGAGTCAAGCTACCACTAACTCTAACTAGAAGAAGACTCCTAATCCAACTCTAAGTAATATATAGTTGGGAGACACTCATTAAATGATAATTTGGCGAACAAAGGGACAATTGAGAGTGAAAATAGGAACACATTGAGGAATGTGGGGGAAATTGTCTTATTAAATAAAATAAAAATGGTAATTACTTGTGCAACTTGGGGAAAGGTGAAAAGTGTGTGGGTGAATAATCTTAATTAAAGTAATTAAAAATATAACTAATTTTGCATGAGGACATGTGTCATTGGAGATTTTTCTATAAAACAAATGAGGTAGAAGGGAAAGGGATCTGAATAATTCTCGGTAAGGTTATACTCCCAAAATTATTGTGGACTGTGTTTTACTTGTGAGAGTTGGGATACCAAGCTTGAAGAAAGAGTGGAAGTTCTTTCTTGCAAGGAAAGCTTGGAGCTATTGTTTGTTCTGGTTTATTGTGTGGTTCATTTGTGGCTCGAGGGGTTAAGGGGGGAGAAGAGTACCCCTAGCGTTGGTTGGCATGTATTGGTGAAGTTTTGTGATTAGATGGGGAGGAAGACAAACGTGCACAAGTGAGAAAGAAAAATCAACGTCGTCATCATCAATTGAAAATCGGTTAGGGTATTTGATTTTAGTTTTATTTATTTGAAATTTAAATCTGCAAATTGATTATGCATGACAATATGTTAAATTTTTAGGTGAAATAGAAAGGGATGAACTATTTCAAGAATGGTTCTATAGTAAATGTTAATCATATATTGCACATATTTTATTTACTTGCAAAGCTCAATTTAGTGATTGGAAACAAAAGGTCATTGATCCTTGGTAAAAGTTGTATGAGTTTGATGTATGAATGTTTTTAGATCTGTGATGGTTGTTCATTTTCTATGCATAATGATGGGTGTTGTGATTTTACCCTTTAAAAATATTTGTGTGATGGTTGTTCATTTTCTGTGCATAATGATGGGTGTTGTGATTTTACCCTTTAAAAATATTTGTGAGAAATTGCTGCTATAATTTGTGCAAGTGTGATTGATATAAGGTTTTTATCATAGACTTTTCCTGGATGATAATTTTAATTAGATTCATAACTTGGAAATTTCCATAGATGGCAGATCTCTACTGCAGAAGCTCCATTACAATTTATTACTGGATGATCTTCTGTTTACAAACAATAGTAAGGTAAAAGTGTCCTTCTGTTGATCATCCTTTCAGTTCTATTAAGGGTACCTAAGATGTCTAACGTATTCGTCTATTCCTAAGTAGGAACCTTCCACTCTGAAATTTGAACACGATAATGTTGATCATGCCCACTTCATCTTTTGATAACTTGGGTTCCCTTGCTGATATAGCACGATGCCTACACTTAGGTTCAACTCCAGTCCCATATATGATTTCAACGAACATTAACGGTTCTCTGTGTAAAATTTTAACATCTACGAGCTACTTTTTAAGGATGACGACATCTGTTAAAATTTAACGTAGGGCAATTTACTATGATACCAGGACGACCGAATTCTAATGCTGGCGAATAATTATGTGTTGCTACTCGTAGCCTGTTGATTGATTTCAAACTCACGATTGATTTCAAACTCACCAATGTTAAATTATGAGCCCTTGACAGTTATTGTGATGACGTTGAACGAACTTTAATTAAACACTTTTAGGTCTTAAAATATTCTAAGTTGTTTCTCATTATATAAAGGAATCCTTTAAGTGGAGGATGGTAAGGGCGAACACACTAGAATAATTTATACCTTGAACGTAATCTAAAAAGAAAATTTTAGTTTAGATAGGTCATTAAAACTTATGGATTATCGACTTTAGTGTTGTTAGCTTTTGTTTAATTTAGTTTTATAATTTATATCAATTTCTACCACTCTTCGTTTACTTAAGTGCTAAGTTTCATAAGAATAAATATATTAAATGTGAAGTATTGTGGGAATATTCTAATAACAATTAACTAAAGATAATAATGTTTATTCTTTATGTTAACATCATCATTCTTATATGAGTGGGCTTAATGGTTAAGAACATGTGTTGCCTCTTAAGAGGTCACGGGTTCAAATCCAAATGGGATAGGGTATGTATACCTTCGTAGACTTTACCAGTGAAATCGCTGGACGGAGGGAGGTAGGTCCCTTATCCCACAAACAAAGGAGCCTCATACACCAAATTTGATGTGCTGACT
Organism: Picea engelmannii; assembly: GCA_009831015.1. NCBI lineage: Eukaryota > Viridiplantae > Streptophyta > Pinopsida > Pinales > Pinaceae > Picea > Picea engelmannii. Next base: position 898,808 of record ML776737.1, read on the forward strand.
TGGCCGTAACCTTAATAATAAATTATTATTATTATTATTTATGATAATTATTCTTTAATAATAAATATATGTTATAATAATAATTATTCTTTATATAATCATCATCCCTTATTATGGGTATTCTATATCATTAATTGTTCTCACGTGAATAATTGTATTAGTTCATCTAATTTATAGTTCAACTATAACCAAAAAGTGAATGAATTCATTGCATTTGTAATAGATTGAAATCTTTCACACTTAAATTTTCTATGGGTGAGATAAGATAATATTGTATTAGTTTACCAAATATAATATTCAATTTTATGAATTATCATTTAATTTGTTATTATAATAACAATATAATAAATTGTTACTATTAATATTAATAATTAAAGAGTTTTATTTCACAAATAAATTGAACGTACATTTATGAAAGTATGGGGTAATTTTCTAAATCATAAGTGCATAAGTAATGTATATTAGTCAAGGATGTATAAATAAGGTATATTAATATTGAATGAAACTTTATAGATAATTCGAGACTATTTTAATGGAGGATTTTATTGTATTTATCCACTTATGGCTATATCATAGTGATTGGAAGGTTGTTCATTTGAATTATGAGTGCAAGAATGTAATTGTGATGAGGTATTTTAGTTCCTGGATTCAGACTAAGATTGGGGTGGGTAGACATTGTTATTCTTGCTAACATTTGTGTGCTCTAATGTTACTGATTTTCACATATTAGACGTATTAAAATGCTACTTGATAATTGTATCGTGACCTTGCTGGGACGCTGATGTTGATTAAAAATAGATCAATTACTTATTGCTATCATTGTAACTTATTTTTCCTTGCTTATGTAATTATCGTAATGAACATTTATTAACTTTTTTAAAACAAAAAAATTATATGCTACTTTGTTATATTATCTTATCTTGTGTAGTGTATGGAGGGGCCACTCCATTAGACTCTTGTTAGGATTTTAATTTATAAATTATTGGTTAATTAATTATTTTAATCTAACAAGGTCTAACTGTTTCAATGTTTTCTAGGCCACCTAGATTTATCGAATCATGTTTCAATTACACGACGTTTCCTTCAAGGCGCACCTCCGTTTACCAAGGGTTCCACTCACCTTTGACTGATTTTGGAAGTTTGGTCGACCCTTTGAGTCAACAGTACATTCGATCGACATTGTGAGAGACTAAGGGCTTCTAAGGAATAAATATTTTTCCTTATTGCGTGCCCCTTAGATTTCCTTGTGAGAAAAATTTCTCAGATTTCCCTCATGACATCGTGGACCTCTCTAACTAGGTAATTGTTAACCTACAGTTCAAACCACAATGAGAGTACTAGTAGGTTGTGAAAGGGACGCTGCCACACGTCTCCGTCAAATGTTTTGTTTCTGTGCATGGCCCCTTTAGTCCTTATGTGAGTTTTATTAGCAAGCATCATCAAGCATGTATCCATTGACAAAAACAATGTCAATAATACATATACATAAGTCATACTGTAATCAATCATATGTCACATGTGCATAAAATGAAATACTCAAAAAAATATAATCCACTCCCTCACTCAATCTAGAGTGCAAGGAATTCCATTGATGCCATCAACATCCATAACTTGTCATGTGTCCTAAACGCTTAGGAGAACTCTATATCATCTCGCTTTATTGAGCACACTTTTATTGACTTACTCTTTGAGGACACTTACGTGCAAGTGATCTGATTATGGAACACTGTGATTTTGTTTCAATTATGCATTATACATGATGATGATAATGATGTGTTGTGACTTATTTTTATGTTGATGTATATATATTGACATATGCTATTGACATGTTTTCTAAAGTGTCCATGGCACATGACATGTTATGGATCTGGGTGGAATCAATGGACTTCGTTTGACTCGGAATCAAGTGAGGGACAAAATTGTATTTTGTTTGAGTATTTAATTTTACACACATGTGACACATGATTGATTTCATTATGATTTAACTATACATATTATTGACAGTGTTTTTATGAGTGGATCCATGCTTGAAAATGCCTACTAATATGACTCACATAAGTAGTAGAGGGGCCATGGATAGAAACCAGACATTGAGGGAGAGGTGTGGAAGAATCCCTGTCATAGTCGACTAACACTCTGGACATGGCAGAATGGTATGTTAATGATTATCTAATTTGAGAGGTCCATGATTTTGTGAGGGTTGACCTAGACATTTGCTCACGAATATTTCTAAGGAGTGTGCAATAAGGAAAAGTCCTTATTCCTTAGAAACCCTTAGTCTCTCACAAGGTCGACTGAGTGGAGTGTTGATTCCAAGGGTCGGACAAACTTCCAAAACCAGTCAAAGGAAAGTGGTACCCTTGGAGTACGGAGGTGCATTTTGGAGGGCACATCACGCAATTAAAAAAAAATCGAGTCAATAAATCAAGGTGGCCTAGAAAACATTGAATTGATTAGACCTTGTCGTATTAAAATAATTATTTGAACAATGAATTTATTAATTATAAATCCCAATAGCATTATAATATTAATACTAAGACTAATGTTAAGTCTAATTTTAGTTAGGGGAATAAAATTAAAAGAATTGAGATAAATCAATTTAAGGAAAAAGTGAGAAAAATCTAAAGATTGGATAGAATGCACACGTGTGCATGAAAATAATAAAATAGATTTTTAAAATAGAAAGAAATATAATATGAGATAATAGGTGTCCACATAGAATGGTATCTAGAGTCTAGCTACCACTAGTGTAACTAGAAGATGACTCCTAATCCAACTCTAACTAAGATCTAGTTAGGAGACAATCATTAAATGAGAATTTGGGGAACAAATGGACAACTAAGAGAGAAAGTAGGAACACATTGGAGAATGTGAGGGAAAATGGATTTATAAATAAAGTAAAATTGGTAATTACTTGTGCAACTTGGGGACAATGTGACAAGTGTCTCGGTTAATGATCCTAGTTAAATTAATTAAAATGTTAATTAATTTTACATGTGGACATGTGTGAGTGAAGAAATTTCTATATAACAAATGGTGTAGAATGGAAATGGGTATCCCTTATTCTTGGTAAGGTTATGCTGTCAAAACTATTGTGGGATATTTTTTACTTGTGAGAGTTGGGATACCAAGCTTGGAGAAAGAGTGGAAGCTCTTCCTTGTGAGGCAAGCCTGGAGATATAGTTTTTGGTTTGTTGTGTATGGCACCTTTGCAGATCGGGGGGATAATGGGAAAAAAGAGTATCCCTAACATTGGCTAGGAGGTATCAGTGAAGTAATTATAATTGGAAAGAAGGAATAAGGAAGGAGCACAAGACGTTTATAGATTCCTCAATTCTCCATCTTCATTTGTTCCAGTATTTTTATTTTCTGGAATTTTAAATTGTAATAAGAGTAATTTTGTATATTAGAATTTTTAATCGCAACAAAACCATTTGGTAACTCTGGAAACAAAAATTTTATTCGCTACATAACCGTTTTGTAACTCTGAAAACTAGAATTTTATTCTCTACAGAACCATTTGGTAACGTTGAAAACTAGAATTTTTAATCACTACAGAACTGTGTTGAAACTCTATAAACTAGAATTTGTATTCCCTACAAAACCATTTTGGTAACTCTGAAACTAGAATTTGTATTCGCTACAGAACTGTTTTGTAACTCTGAAAGCTAGAATTTGTAATCGCTACAAAATTGTTTTGTAACTATGGAAAATATAATTTTTATTCGGTACAAAACCATTTTGCTAACTCTGAAAACTATATTTTTTATTCGCTACAAAACCATTTTGTAACACCAAAAACTAGAATTTTTAATGGCTGCAAATCTGTTTTGTAACTCTGAAAACTAGAATTTTTATTCTCTACATAACCGTTTTGTAACTCTTAAAACTAGAATTTGTAATCACTACAGAATTTTTATGTAACTTTGAAAACCAAATTTTTTAATCGCTACAAAATTATTTTGTAACTTTGAAAACTAAATTCTTTAATAACTAGAGAAATGTTTTGTAACTCTGAAATTCTTTGGGATGTTTATGAATTAATGGTTATTGAACTATTTAGCGAGGAACTAGATAATGATTATTATAAGATCTTTTATATTAAGAGTATTAAGGTATAATCATTTTGGTTAATAAGGATATGGTAAAACTTGTTAAATGATAAAAGGTGATGTTCACTTAGGAAGAATGGTTGAAGATTTGAAGAAACAAATCTAACTTATAAATACCATACTATTATAGTAATAGAGATAATATTATATAATTTACTCATGAGGAATTCAAATTATAACTTTAAGGATGCAATTTAGAATGGGGATTAAAATTTAGTAAGTAAATGGGTTGTAAATTGTCTTAAGCATTATAATTAGGTTGATTCTTAACAAGACATTTTGACTACTTTATTAAGTGTTAAACAACAACTATGCAATGGATATAAGATAACTATGCCTTGGATATAAGATAGAATTTTAATTGTGAAATCCATGAAAGAGATTGATGTGATAATGTTCAGTATGCAATTAATGTGATGGTTATATACTTCAGAACATGACTCACCTATTAATAACTATAGAATTGTTTTTGACAACTATGGTTAGAGGTATGAATTTAATATGAATTGTAAGTCTAAGTTCAAGAGAAATTGATTTTTTTCGATGACGTTATGATGTATATTGTTATGTTAAATTCAATATTAAATTAAACGATATCATTATCCACAATGGATTGTTAATTGTTGAGATTACAAAGTGGATAATAACACTCCCATGTATATGATAATAAAGATGATTTTGTAATGGATTGAAACCAGACAATTGAATAGTTTCTTATGATGTGAAATTGAATGATGTACTAGTATAATGAGTTATTGACTGAATTTAATTGTGTTATGATTAAGTACCTTACTGTTGAATTTAGTCTTGATTCTAGGTTAGAGTTGGTTATGGGAGTAGATACATTAATGTTCCTCAGAACACTCACCAGTCCTGTGACCTTAGATGGTAAAAATCAATCAGATGAATCTTGGACTTGAGTGTTGATTATGTGTCTTGAAGGTCCTAACATTGCAGGGTAGGTGGGAAGGTATGAATCTTTGTTATCTTGATGTGATATGATTGATATATTAGAATCGTGATGTTCTAATTGATTCTTTACATGTAGTGTTGCAAATGAAACGAAATGTGTAACATTGATGTATTTTATTTTCATGTAACACTTGTCGTGATTATATTAAAAAAAATTACCATCATTGTATCTACTGGCAATTGTCTTAACAGAGGGTATGTTACATGATGATATGAGATTTGAATTTTTCATTATTAATATATTTCATTATTGTGTATCATTTGTCCTAACAATTATTATATATATATATTTCTCTACTATACTCACTTACTTTTAGGTCTTAACGGAGGGGTCATTACAAACTTGTCAATAATATCTTCCAATACATAAACTTCAAAATAACAATAAGTCAAAATACATCATAATCATCATAATAACTCATAATCAAAATGAAATCATAACGTACCATAACCAGATCACTTGTGCGCAAGTATCCTCAAAGAATAAGTCAATATAAGTGTGATCGGTAGTATGTGATGTTACATACACCCCCTCTTGTTTTAAACGTCATCTCAAAGTTTTTACAGTAAACAAATTTAAGTAAAAAAATGTATCTAACATAGATCTACATATATAATCTATCAAACAAATAAGGAAATTATTGACACATCCATATGAGTCCTCCCAAGTAATCGGGTGTGGACTATAATTGTCCCACTAGACCTTAACCTGATCATCTATTTGACGTCGTAGATGTCGAGTGCGATGGTACAAAATGTGGATTGGATCCGCCATGAGAGCACCCTAATATTACACCTGTAAATAAATCATGTCAATAACGTGTGTGGATCACTAATATAATGTCGTAAAACATATACATGAAATACATCATGCATACACCTCAAAGAATCAAGAAAGGCTATTTAATAAGCCACAGATCCTTTATTTTCCACAACCTTGAAAGGTCCCACAAACATAGGAGAAAGTTTGGAACCCTTTTCAAACTTCATCGAACACTTATGCAGTTTTACTGGCAAGAAAACTCTATTGCCAACCTCATAATAGTGATCAACGCGATGCACATCAACATAAATCTTACTTCAATCCTGTGTTTATTTAATCCTTTGTCTTATTGATTGCAATTGTTATTCCATTTCTTGGATCACTTCGGGTCCCACCAGGACCCTATTCTCAATTCGATCCCAAATCAATGACATCTGACGTGGTCGCCCATAAAGAAACTCAAACGGTGCCATCTTAATCATACTCTGGTAGTTGTTGCTGTATGAAAACTCTACCAATGGAAATAAGTCTTCCTAATGTTTTTCTTGATCCATTACATACATCCACAACATATCCTCTAAAATCTAGTTCTTTCTCTCTGTTTGTATGTCTGTATCTAGGTGATGCATTGTACTCAAATTTAGTTGTGTTTCCAATGCTTCTTGGAAACTGGTCCAAAAGTATCCTCTTAACATCGATCCTTGATCAGATATGATATTTCTTGGTACTCCATGTAACCTCACAATATCGCCAACAAACAATCTGGATATATCTTATGCCTGATATATCATATGCATTAGAATAAAGTGTTCACTCTTGTTTAGAGTGTCAACTATCACAAAAATCGAATCATGTCTCTGTGTCTCCAGTGGAAATCCAACAATAAAATACATTGTTCGATTTAGGAATAACTTGTGGTTGTAACAATCCTACTCGATGTTTATGTTCATCCTTCACTTGCTGACATTCTAGACATTTTTCCATGTAACTTGTAACATTTTTCTCTATTCAACACATTTTTATTGACTTATTCTTTGAGGATACTTGCGTGCAAGTGATTCGGTTATGGTACATTGTGATTTCATTTCGATTATGGATTATACATGACGATGATGATGTGTTGTGACTTATTTATATATTGATGTATATATATTGGAAGATCTTATTAACAAGTTTTCCTAAGTTTGCAAGGCACATGACAAGTTATGGATGTTGATGGAATCAATGGACTTCCTTGGACTCCAGATTGAGTTAGGGAGTGGATTGTATTTTGTTTGAGTATTTCATTTTACGTACATGTGACACATGATTAATTTTAGTATGATTTACTTATAGAGATTATTGAAAGTGTTTTTATCAGTGGATGTAGGCTTGATGATGCTTATTAATATGACTCATATAAGGGGTAGATGGAGCATGCACATAAACCAAACATTCAGGGAGAGGTGTGGAAACATTCCTGTGATATCCTACTAGCACTTTGGTCGTGGTCGAATGGTAGGTTAAACATTACCTACTTCGAGAGGTCCACAATGTTGTGAAGGTGGTCTGAGACAGTTCCTCACAAAGATTTATTAGGAGTGCACAATATGAAGGAGACTTTATTCCTTAGAAGTTCTTTGTCTCTCACAAGGTCAATCGAGTGGAGTGTTGACTCCAAGGGTCGGACAAACTTCCAAAATGAGTCAAAGGTGAGTGACACCCTTGGAGAACAAAGGTGCATCTTGAAGGGCATGTTGCGTAATTTAAAAACTTAGAAAACATTGAAATGATTAGACCTTGTTGGATTAAATTAATCAATTAATTAATTAATTTATTAATTATAAATCCCAATAAAAATATAAGCCTAATTCTAAGACTAAACCTAAGTCTAAGTTTAATTAAGGGACTAAATAAAAATATTAAATAAATTAAAAGAATTGAGATCAATTAAATATTAGGAAAAAATGAATAAAATTGAAAGTTAGGATAAAATGCACATGTGTGGATGAAATTAATAAATTAGATTTTTAAAATAGAAAAACATAAAATATGAGAGAATAGTTGTACACATAGAATAGTATCTAGAGTCAAGCTACCACTAGGCTAACTAGAAGAAGACTCATAATCCAACTCTAATTAAGATCTAGTTAGGAGACACTCATTAAATTAGAATTTGGGGAACAAAGGGACAAGTAAGAGCAAAAATAGGATCACATTGGGGAATGTGAGAGAAATTGGATTTTAAATAAAATACAAATGGTAATTACTTGTGCAACTTGGGGAGAGTGTGGCAATTGTGTGGATGAATAATCATAATTAATTTAATCTAAAAAATCAATTATTTGTGCATGAGGACATGTGTCAGTGAGGATTTTTCTATTAAAAAAGAATGGTGGAGGAAAATGGGTCTCACTTATTCTTGGTAAGGTTGTGTTGTCAAAATGGTTTTGATTGTGTTTTACTTGTGAGAGTTGGGTTGCCAAGATTTTAGAAAAAGTGGAAGATCTACCTTACGAGGAAAGCTTGGGAGCCATTGTTGTTGGTTTCTTGTGTGTGGCTTTATTGCGGCTCAGGGGATAAGGGAGGAAGGAGAGTACCCCTAGCATTGACTGAGAGGTACCGATGAAATCTCTATGACTAGCAAACGAGAAAAAAAAAAGGAGCGTAAGACATCAATGAACTTCCTCAATTCTCCATGTTCTTGGTTCCAATATTTTGTATTCTGAATTTTATTGTAGTAAGAGTAACATATATATTAGTTTTTATTATCGCTACAGTATCGTTTGCAATTTTGAAAATAAAAGTTGGTGTAGTCGTGGCAGAAATGCTTTAAAAATGTGGACTTTAGAAATTGTAATTTCACCATTAACTACTTTGGCAATAAAGAAAAGTTGAAGGTTCCTTTCGTTGTCATGTTCTTTTCTAAATTTCCGAATTTCTAATTCCTATGAGTGGCTATCTTTTCAATGTGCATACTCTATGCTCAAATGATAAAAAAAAAAAAAACAAATTATCTCAATGTTACACCTAAATTTTACACACCCGGATTCTTACTCTAAATTCGTTGCCAAGTTAAAAATTCAACTAAATTTCAATTTCTCCTTGTTCGTTGTTTGTTAAATTGCAATGCTAAATTGCAAGTTAAATGGGATTCATTACTCTGTTTGCTACAAAACCTTTATCATTGGATTTTTAAAATGTGTAGCGCACTTATATATATGTATATGTGTGTGTTTTATCGGCGACATTTGAATTTCGCAGTTCTTGTAATGAGTTGATATAGATCAATGACGTCTATGTTTCTTGTGCCTTTGAAATTAAATCATAACTAGACTTTTGGAATTATCCTTGCTTCCAATAAAACTTCAGACCCCAATTTACTGATAATATTTCGCTTGTTGTCAAGGATTGGTATATCCGATTTTATTTATTTTTAAATAGTTGGGGTCGCAACAGAGCTAGAGCTAGCAACTCCTCGAAACAAAAAATTATATGACCCTTGCTAAGAAATTAAAATCGAAACTTTAATTTCGGCATTAGTCATTGTTGATTTCCTTAGTTTTTTCCATTTGAAGTTTGTCATACTCGCTCATTATTTGTTGCAACTCGCGGATTAGGAGAGCACATAGAAAGACACATAGCGATATCCCAACCCAAGAATAGTTGATCAACTTCCTTCCAACGCATTTCTAGATGGTATTCTTGGTCTTTCCTCGGAATTCTACATATTGATATTACGCCTAATACCATGGCACTTACAGTTTTACTAAAACTTAGGATTTTAACTTACCACGATTTTAACTCGCTATTTAGTGTAGAGAGACGTCCCTTAGCTTAGGAGAGACCTTATAAGTATTAATGAGAAACTTATTTAATTTAAGGAGGAATATTTGTTGAAAGTTTTCAAACTTTTGCATTTATGTATTGATTATTAAACTATAAGATATGTTGGATCAAAACAACCCTAACGTTGTTTCCTTTAAAAATTTTGCGAATGAATTTTTAAAGATCATAGTACCTCATAACTATAATCCTACTATAGCCATTATTCAAGCTTATCTCCCTTAAAGGTATTAAGAATTTAATATTTATATCAAATCATGCACATCGAATGATTGTTTGTAACTTAATTTAAATTTTTCTCTCTCACTAACATTCTTTTGAAAAATTAAACTCTAATTTATTGTGGTCATGCATGATTTCTCTTTTGGGTAACTTTTAAGAGAGAACTTCAAATGATTAACTTTTGATGCAATATCTTTAGAATATTGGAGGGTTACCTAAGTTTTTGGTACCACCCTCTTATTTTATTAGTCCTTGTTTTTAAGGAGGAGTAAGGAAAACCTGCGTATATTAGAGAAACTCAGTTTGGTTTGCTAGAATGGTAGCATATTAAAAATACATTTGAATGACATGGTTCAACATACGTAGAATATTTGTTAAATTCTTCAGATTATGATTCTCCTAGTTAAAGCTATTGATTTTTGCAAACAATTGTGATTGGAGGGTTATCTATGTTTTTGGTACCACCCTCTTATTTTATTAGTCCTCGTTTTTAAGGAGAAGTAAGGAAAACCTACCTAGATTAGAGAAACTTAGTTTAGTGTGCTAGAATTGTAGTATATTAAAAATACATTTGAATGACATGGTTCAACATACGTAGAATATTTGTTAAATTCTTCAAATTATGATTCTCTTAGTTAAAGCTATTGATTTTTGCAAACAATTGTGATTAGAGATAGGATTAATGAAATTGTGGGTCTAATTTGGAATGATATTGATCCTTTTTCATTAAAGATAAGTAAGTGTATGGTGTGAAGAGTTAGTAGCTTTTGGCTAAAGAATTTAATGAGTGATTGGTCACATTATTGTTTAGTGAAAAAATTTATTATGCTTGCTAATAAATTTATTTTGTTCTTGCTCATTATACACAAAGATTGTTGATAAATGTTTACTCGTAGTGAATTATTCTTTCGCTTTAAATTATCATAAGTATGCTTTTTATTTAGTCTCGAAATTCGGATTAGTACTATGGTTTAGGGGATTAGATATCTCCTTGTTCCTAAGAACAGTCGCCAGACCTGAGACTTTCAATGGTCCAAATAAATCATGAATCATGGACTTGAGCATTGATTATCTATCTTGGAGGTCCTAACCTTGGAGGATAGGTTGGGCGGGTAGGTATTCAATGTTATCTTTATGTGATATGGTTGATCTAAAAATTTGTGATGTGGAATTTGGGTTCTTGTTGTGTAATGATGAGATTATATTTGATTGTGTAATTATTATGCATGTCATTTGCATATCACTTGTCCTAACAATTGTTATATATATAGTATACTTATATTATACAGAACAGGAAAGGATCACAGACTGCTAGGACAAAAAAATCTAATTTGAGGACTCGGAGTACTCGACCGAGGATTGGATGTTGTACATGTGGAGAGCCACATTACCAGAGAGACTATCTGATTGAGAAGGAAAGAGTAGTCAGATCATCAAGACCCACTATAGTTGTATATTTGGGCAAGGCCCACATGATACATACAACAGTGAACAACCGCTAGGCCAAGCACCAATCCACTTTGCTCGAGACGTCAGGTACAATCATGGACCAAACTTTTAGTATTTTGATAGATACAAGTGCTACAAAGGGATTTATCTCTAGTGCAGTGCTAAAGAGAATTAAGGTAAATGTATTCGAGAAGGACGAGTTCAGATACATAGAAATGACATCTGGTGCCAAATAGAAAGTTGGAGGAAAAGTTACAGACTGTAGCATCAACTTGGTAGATTTTGTATGAAGGTAGATATTTATGTCATGATATTAAGATATTATGACATAGTGATAGGCATGGATTTGTTAGAATTGCATGATGTGATACTTAACTGTAAGATGAAATGGTTAAATCTAATAGATGATTTTTTATAGAGTAGAAGCATTGTAGGAAGGAACCAAGGGGTGTACTTCAGTTTTATTTCTTCCCTACAAATGAAGAAGAGTTTTTGCAAGGGGTGCAATATTTATACAATCTTAGCGCTATACGAAAAGGGAAAGGCGAAAGGATTAGAAAACCTTCCTGTAGTGCAAGATTTTAGAGAACATGTTTCCAAAAGAGTTACGACGTTTACCACCCAAAACAGAGTTAGAATTACAATAGATTTGAAACCTGGAATTGAACCAATAGCGAGAATGCCATATCATATGTCAACACCTTAATTATAATAGTTTAAAATGAAATTGAAGGAATTGTTGGACTTGGGACTTATACGTCCAAGTGTGTCACCTTGGGGTGCACCAGCTATTTTCATGACAAAGAAGGATGAATCATGGAGACTTTGTATTGATTATCGTCAATTGAACAAAGTGACAATCAAGAACCAATATCTGTTTCCCAAAATAGATGATTTGTTTGACCAGATGAAGGGAACGACAGTGTTTTCGAAGATTGATATGAGATTAGGATATCACCAATTATATATTAAGGAAGAATATATCCCTAAGACTACATTTAAGACGAGATTCAAAAAGTACGAGTTTACAATTTTACCGTTTGGATTAACAAATGCCCCAAGGGTATTCATGAGTTTGATGAATGGGGTGTTCCATGAATACTTGGACAATTTTGTTCTAGTATTTCTTGACGACATACGAATTTATTGTCACATGAAAGAAGAGCATGACCAACCATTTAGATTGGTGCTACAGTGTCTAAGTGAAAAAACCTTGTACAAGAAACTATCAAAATGTTCTTTTTACCAATCAAAGATTCATTACATGGGACATATCATATCTGGTGAAGGTATCTTGTGGATCCAATAAAAGTAGAGGCTATTATGGAATGGATAACACTGGAAAATGTACAAGAAGTATGCAACTTTATGGGTTTAGCAGGATACAACCGACGATTCATCGAAGGTTTTTCAAAGATATCGAATCCAATCACGAAATTGCAAAAGAAAAACAAGAAGTTCATTTAGACAGAGAAATGCGTGGAAGAATTTCAAAAACTTAAAGAGTCGTTTATGACAACAACAATACTAAAATTATCTGACATGGACAAGGAATTATTGGTATGCATGGACACATCCAAGGAAGTCTTAGGCAGATTTTTTATGCAATACGGTCGAGTGATCGCTTATATTTCAAGTAAATTGAGAAATCATGAAGAGAACTATGCAAGGCATGACTTGTAGCTATTAACAATTGTATATTCCTTGAGAGTTTGGAGACATTATCTGATTGGATGAAAATTCGAATTAAAGATAGATCATTGTGGATTACAACATATATTTATGCAAAGTAACTTGAACGCACGAGAGAGGTGTTTGTCCTAATTACTTAGAGAATACGACTTTGAAATTACTTAATTAAAGGAACGGTGAACAGAGTGGAAGATGGGTTGAGTCATAGACCACACATATTATCAGTAATACCTCTTAAGAAGAATCTTCGAGAAAATATTCTAACTTTACAGATCAAGGATAACTAGTATAAAGGAGTTAAGGATAATATTGGACAGAATACCATGATGGTACCGAAGTTTGAAGGTTATTCCTTAGACAGTGATGATTTTTTTAGATTTAACAGAATAATTACATACCACCTAACGACGAATTAATAATTTTGATATTGAGAAAAGCTCATAGAGCACTGTACATGTCTCATCTAGGAGTCATGAAGATGAAGGAATACCTTAATCCTTTATTCTTCTGGAAGGGATTGAAATAAGACATAGTTAGTTACATGGTGAGATGTCTATAATGTTAGCAAGTGAAAGCTGAACATAGTTATCCAACATGATTGTTACAACCACATGTTATTCCTAAATCAAAATGGGAAGTCATTTCGATGGAATTTATTGTTGGATTTCCAATGAAGGTAAGGGGACACGACTTGATTTTTGTGGTAGTTGACATCTTGATGAAGAGTGCACACTTTATTTTTGTCCATACGATGTATCAGGCACGTGATATAGCCATAGTTTTTTTTAATGAGATTGTGAGGTTACATGGAGTACCAAGAAGGATCATATCCGATCGAGGATCGATGTTTACAGGATGGTTTTGGACTAGTTTCCAAGAGGCTCTGGGAACACAAATGAACTTTAGTACAACATACCACCCAGAGACAGACAGACAAACAGAGAAAATGAACTAGATTTTGGAGGATAGGTTGCATATGTATGTAATGGACCTACAAAAACGTTAGGAATATTTCATGCCACTAGTAGATTTTTCATACAACAACATATATTAGAGAACAATTAAGATGGCCCCGTTTGAGTTTCGTTATGGACAACCATGTCAGACACTATTGATTTGGGATCTACTTGAGGACAGGGTCCTGGTAGGACCATAAGTGATTCAAGAAATGGATGAACATATGCACTCAGTAATACAGAGGATTAAAGAAGTACAGGACTGACATAAGATCTATGTTGATGCACATTGCATTGACCACAGTTATGAAGTTGGTAAGAAAGTTTTCTTGTAGGTAAAAATGCACAAGAGTTCGATCATGTTTGGAAAGGGTGATAAACTCTCTCCTAGGTTTGTGGTACCTTTCAAAGTCTTGTAAAATAAAGGACCCATGGCTTATCGACTAGCCTTTATGGCTTCTTTGAGGCGTATGCATGATGTATTTCATGTATATATTTTAAGACATTATATTAGTCATCATTCACATGTTAGACATGATTTGTTTACAGGTGTCGTACGAGGGTGGTCTCATGGTAGATCCAATCCTCATTCTTGACCATGGCATTCGAAAACTATGAAATCAAATAGTCGATCAGCTCAAGGTCCAGTGGGACAACTATAGTCCATACAAGTCTACCTAGGAGGACACATATGAGATGCATCAAGAGTTTCCTTGTTTGATTGATAGATTAAACACATATATGTATGTGAGATACATTTATTTACTTGCATGTATATATTGTAAAAACTTTGGGACGAAGTTTAAAACAATAAGGGGTGTACGTAAAATCTCTCTCTATTGAGAACACTTTTATTGACTTATTCTTTGAGGACACTTGCGTGAAAGTGATCCGGTTATGGTACATTATGATTTTGTTTCGATTATGGATTATACATGATGATGATGTCTTGTAACTTATTGTTATATTAATGTATATATATTGGTATATTCTATTAATGAGTTTTCCTTAGTGTCCATGGCACATGATAGGTTATGGATACTGATGGTATCAATGGACTTTCTTGGACTCCAGATCGAGTCAGGGAGTGGATTGTGTTTGTTTGAGTATTTGATTTTACACACATGTGACACATGATTGATTTCAGTATTATTTACTTAGATGTATTATTGATAATGTTTTTATTAGTGGATGCAGGCTTGGTGATGCATGCTAATATGACTCACATAAGGAGTAGAGGGGCCATGCGCATAAACAAGAAATTGAGGGATATGTGTGGAAGTGTCCCTGTGTAGCATCCCCACTATTACGTTATTGATGTAAGTGAGTAAAATAGTGGGATTTGTTTTTTAAAACATCAATAGACAAGCATTTCCTAGTATTAACCTACTTCAATAACACACATTATATTATCATAAGCATCACAACACAGAAACAATAAAATTCATCATCACTATAACCCACAAATAAAATTCATCGCTTAGTAGAAACAAGATGTCTACCCACCCAACCTACCTACAAGGTTAGGACCTCCAAGACACATAATCAATGCTCAAGTCCAGGATTCATCCGATTTATTTTGACCATTTAAGGTCTTAGGACTGGCGATTATTCTGAGGAACAAGGAGATATCTAATTCTCTTAACCACAATACGATTCCAAATTTCAAGACTAAATCAACAACCATACTCATCATAGTTTAAAGTGTAATAATAGTTCTCTACAACTAAACAATGTTAAAAATTATCTCACATAATGAACAAGAAACAAAATAACTTTATTAGGAAACATACTAGAAATTTCTCCACTAACCACTAATTGACGAATCACTTATTAATTTTCTAGCCATAAGATGCTAGTATTTACATAACAATACACATAATAATTTCATCGGAAAATAATTGATTCATTCAACTGACTTATAATTTAATTTCAATTCATACCACTAACTATAGTGGCTATCAATAATTTCTTCATTGCAAAGAGCGAGTTATACTCCATAGTATAATAACGATTATAATGTAATTATTCATCATTGTCACTACCAATCAAAAATCTAAATACAACATCACTAATATTCAAATCAACCATATCACATAAAGATAACATAAGGATAATTCTGGTATAAACAATAGATATATTACCACACTACTTACGCTAGTTTCAAACATAAATATTTGAATTCAATTGTAATATAATTACGCAAGATAAAACCTTAATCAAGATCCTCAAAAAATTATCAATAAATTTTGAGTATTCAACTAGAGAACATAAGGGTTTTTATTTTATTGGCATGTTTACAGACAAACAATGCTTGGCATTGATGGAAATAACAACAGTGACGATGTCATGTCTACAGGAAATAACAAAAACAACAATGGAATGATTACAAGAAGAATGTGCCAAGCGGGATCCACAAGACTTTTGGGAAGATGTAGAAGAGAAATCGCGAGAAGCTCATAATAGAAAGAACAGAGTTTCGCACAATGTGCAAGTGTACGCCAAAGATGGTGCATCAAGGTCGAGTTTAACTTCATTGCCAAATCTCAGGAGAGATAGTATTGTGAGATGCATAGACGAGATCCCATACATCAAGGCTCGCAGAAGGATCAAATGTCATTTCCTTTGACACTTATATATTTGAGAAGGCCAAAGCGCAGAAGGAGGATCGACAATGACCATTAGATCGAGCACTGGGAATGATCTCGGTCGTCATATCAGAGCCCAGATAGGAGTAGTGCATAGAGGAGGATATTAGACCTCAACCGTCGGATCGGAGCACGAAGGACTAGCAATCGTTAGATCCAGTGGAGTTGTAAGGAGGATAATCCTAGGAGTCATTCAACACTCCAAAGATGCAAAGGATCTTAGTCGTCAATTAAGGCAGGACACATGGTGAGAGATTATCATTTTTCTCATTCACAAACTGGAAAATTCAAAGGTGAGTAGTCCTCTAACTCCGTGAAATGAGAAATACCAAAATGATCTCGGTCATTAGTTCACAGATGATCATGGACCATTGATCTGTCAAGGGTGGTTTCAGAAAAATGAAAGTTGAAGAAGGGAGGTGAGTAGTCCTCCAACTTCACGAAATGAGAAATCCCGAAATGATTTGGGTCGTCGAATCATAGATGATCATGGAACATTGATCTGTTAAGCATGGTTTCAGAATATCGGAAGTTGGGAGAGTCAGGTTTGATTCACATCCAAATGCCTGACATGCGAAATCATGATTTTGATCACAGTCGTCGATCAGGGGGAGATATCTCGACCGTTGATCTAATATGAAGTATTTCAGAGTTTCACAAGTTGGGAGTTTCGAGGAAACTCATAGAAGGAGTTCGTGATACATGAAATCGTGAAGCACCCTCTTGCTTAGCCCCTGGTCACAGCTGGTGGTCACATTTATGAAGGTTAAGGGAGGAGCTAGAGTTGCTAGGCTCTACCTCAGAGTTTTGCAATTTTGGAAAATCAAGGCAACTCATAGCAGGAGTTTGCGATATGTAAAATCATGAATCACCCTCTTGCTTGGCCCCTCATCACAACTAGAGGTTAGATTATCGAAGAATTAAGGGAGGATATAGCATATCACTAGGATCCACATTAGAGATAGCCGAGATCGTGAAGTGCCTTTTGGATAGGCAACTGATCACAACTAATGGTCATGTGAAAGGAAGGGGCTTAGCCAGAAGAGCTAATGCCTAGTGTAAAGTTTTCTCAGGAAGGGAAAAGGAGCGAAAGGCACGAGTGCACATAGGTTCTCTGGGAAACTATGAGAAACAACTAATTATTTCTTCCAGAGAAATTGAAGAGGCTTCAGGGTGATCGCCAGAAGAGCTGAAGAGACTCAAGATAATTATCAATGGAATGAAGAGATAATCGACATGTTGAAAAAGTGTCTAAGAATGTTACCTCCTGTGATGCTAAAAGAATCTCAATATGAACGACCTTTCATGGTGAATAGACTGAGCATAAACGCCATAGAATACTAAGAGTGGCAAGGATGATCTTCGAGAGGACTCAGTGTGTGAATGCCATGAAGAAAAAGGAAGAAAGGCATAACTCTTTGATAGTTTTTGCATGCATAAAGAAGGAGGCTGCATAGAGGACCAGAAGAGTATATAAGAGACACAGTGTATAAAATGAGGGAGGAGCTACAAGTGGTTGTGCAGGAGGAAAAAGAGCAGAGCATAGAAATACTACAGAGGATAAAACATAGAAGAACAAAAAGCGCAAGGGTATGCAAGCAGGAAGACACGGATGCAGATAGAGAAGAGTAGTGTAGCAGAATAGTGATGAGACTGGTAAGCCATTGATATATCCTATATCACTGTAATAAATTTCAGCAAGAAAAGATTTATAATTCAGGGTGGTAGGGAGGTTATAGGGAGGACTGTTGTCCTCAAAGTTTCAAGTAGGTGCTTGAACAGAGGGAGTCATAGCTTCCATCTGGTTGCAGCGAGAAAAACCAGGGTGGTAGGGTAGTGCAAGGGAGAACTTTTTTTCTCTGTTATGCAGGTTGGTGTGTGTGTCAATGGAAGTTGGTGCTTCCATCCAGTTGGTGCTGGAACACTAATGGAGTCGGTGCTTTCTTTTAGTGGGTGCTACAAAAACTAGGGATTTTGTGCTTCCTTCTAGTGGGTGCTAGAGAAATCATAGACTTGGCGCTCTTAGCAAGTTGCATCTTGTAAAATAGAGGTGGTAGCCTCATAATGAGGTGGTTCTCATAGAATGATAATTTACAGAAAATAAAGGCTACTTATCATATTAAGAAGAAGTGTTTTTCACCTTTTATGGGTTTCCTCAGGAATATCTGCCTCTGTGTGCTTCATGTGTGTGATTGATTTTGAATACTCTATTTCTTACTTCCCTGCATTATTTTGATCATCATTGAGTATTATGTAATGAATTAAAATGGTTATAATTGTTTAAGCACAATAACAACTGATTCACCCCCCCCCCTCTCATTTGTTCAACATTTGGTATCATAGTCGGTTCCTTTTATATGAAGGTATATAAGTAAGCTTAAACATGTAAAGCCATGAAGGAAATTCAACCAATAAGGCCCCCCTATTCAATGTAACGAACTTTTCCTTCTGGAAAGTTAGGATGAGAACCTACATAATAGCTTTAGGTGCAAATATTTGGGATGTGGTAGAGACTGGTTATGTAAATCCAGTTGTACTAGATAACAAGGATGACGAGATAGAATTATGATTCAATGCTAAGACTATTAATGATATTTTCAGTGGGATTGAGGAAGCATAATTTGTAAAATTTACGCACTTAGAAGCTACCAAAGATATGTGGAACAAACTCATTAGCAGTTATCAAGGTAATGAGAAGGTAAAGGAAGCAAAGATTCAAACCTACAAAGTATAGTTTGAACAACTAAAAATGAAAGAGGATGAAATTGTTTTGAAGTACCTTCTGTGAGTTGAAGACCTAGTAAATGCAATGAAACGACTTGGTGAGAAAATTAAGGAAGCTTGTTTAGGTCAGAAAATTTTGAGATCTTTGCGAGATAGGTTCACCCAAAGGTCTCTTCTATAGAATAACTTAATGATATGAAATCATTTCATTTTGATCAACTTATATGAACATTGACTGCACATGAAATGAGGATAATTAAAGATAAACCCACCTCTAGAGAAGCATCATTTAAAGAAGATAAGAATGAGGATTCTGAGACTGATGAAATTGAAGAAAATTTGTGAGAGGACTAAAGAAAGAATCAGGAAAGTACCAAGGAATATTTTCCTTCAAATGTTTTAACTATGGAAAGATATGTCACTTTGTATCAAAATGTCCACACAAGAAGAAGGACCAGAACGTTGAAGGTGAAAAGAAGTACAAATCCAAGAGATTTGGTAGAAAGAAAAGTTTATGTGTAAACAATGATGACTCTTCAGGAGACATAGATAGTGATTCAGATTGTGAAGATAAGGTTAATGACTTTGTTATTATGGACAAATAGGATTATAATAATGAAAGAAAAATAAGTGATGCTAATGATGAAGAATTTTTGGTTGACTTGGAAGGAGAACTGATCAGTGCCCCAAAATAAATTTACAAACTCAGATTTAAGAAGAGAAAGAAAAAACAATTGTCGATATAGTTCAAGAAATAAAGTAAAAAACCCGATGAAGACTTTTCCCTACTAAAAGTGGAATTAGAAGAGACAAAGAAAATAGAGGACATCCTAAAACAACATTTGTCATATAAGAAGGCAAGATGTGAATCATTTGAAGAAGAGGTAGTAAGAACCAAAAAAGAGATGGAGAAGTTTAAAGCATTGTATCTCCAAAATCTTCCAAGCATTAAAGGCTTAGAAGGATTAGCCACCATTTTGAATCAACAAAGGAATCCAAATTTGAAAAATGGTTTGGGTTATGAATAAGGATCAAGTAGTGGTCATCCAAGAAACAAATAATCCATCAAGTTTGTCAAATCTACATTCATTGACAACAAAAAATATGGAGAAACAAAGGAAGATAATCAGCTTCCAAGGAAGAGTGAAAGAAAAAGTACCAGAACTGAATCCGTAGAACAAAGAAATAATACACCATCTGCTGAAATAAATCATCAATGTGGAAGAAATCGACCTGCACAATTAAGACAACCATTTTGCAGGTATAAAGGATTTTTCTATGGATATTGTTTTTATGTTCTAACTTTGGTCACAAAGTTGTAAACTGTTCTTTAATATTTAGATATGATCAATCACGACACTCAAGGAATATATATCTGCTACAACAAGGAACGAGGCAACCAAGTAAGAAACAACCATAGACTGCAAATCATGTGATGGATGGGAAAAGGACATAGGTTAATCATAACAATCAGTATGATCCTTTATTCAATGAACAAGAATGTTACACCTTCCATAATTATGGACATAAATATGCAGACTATCGCTTAAGGAGCTATGAACCAGATTTGAATCCCTCTGTTGAAAATGTCAAGGTTTGGAGGAAGAAAGAAAATGTCAAGTGTGGATTAGATTTGTCATCTCAAAGACAAAAGAACCCCTATTATATTGACAATGGATGCTCCAAACATATGACAGGAGACAAAAGTAAGTTTATGTCTCTAAGTGAAAGAAAATTAGGAAATGTAACCTTTGAAAATGATGCTCGAAGTAATATCAAGGGTAAAGGGATGGTGAGTTTAAGTAATGGAAAAGGAAAAGTCGAGGATGTTCTGCTTCTAGATGGGCCGAAACATAAGTTTCTCAGTGTAAGTCAAATGTATGACAAAGGATGTGAAGTGTTGTTCACTTCGAAGGATTGTGGTATAAATTTTGTACACTCAGGATAAGTGGTGGCTAAAGGAATAAGGACATATAATAATGTATATGTGTTGAAAGAAGATAGAGAAGAGTGTCATCTAAGAAAACATGATGAAAGCTGGTTATGGCATAGGAGACTTCTACATCTAAAATTTGATCACTTAATCAAGATCAAAAATATTGAGGCAATAAAAGATCTTCCAAGAATATTAAAGACACAATATTTTTTGTGTAAACCTTGCCAAGTAGGAAAGCTAACCAAGACACAGTTCAAATCCAAGATCTCTACTTCAATAGAGAAAAAAATCCAATTAGTTCATATGGATTTATGTGGACCATAAAGACAAGAAGGAAGAAGGAAGGAAAACTATTTCATGCTGATCATTGATGATTACTCCAAACTCACATGGGTTGTTTTTCTCAAAGAAAAATACGAATAATTTGAGAAATTTAAAATATTTAAATCTTTAACTGAGAATCAAACATGCAACAGGTTAAAGGCAGTAATATCAGATAGAGGAGGAGGATTTATGTCAAGTGATTTAAAGGAATTTTGTGATAAACATGAGATCAAGAGAGAATACACAATCCCGAGAACTCCACAACAAAATGGAGTAGCTGAGGGGAAAAACATAACAGTTCAACAAATGGCCATGTTAATTATGAATGAGAAGAATATTGGTCAAACCTACTCGGTAGAAGCAATACACACAACAATCCATGTTCTTAACAAATCCCACCTCAGACCACACAGTGACAAGACACCTTATGAACTGTGGTATGGA
>ML776737.1:927752-970464 GCA_009831015.1 Picea engelmannii
ATATTTTGTATTCTGAATTTTATTGTAGTAAGAGTAACATATATATTAGTTTTTATTATCGCTACAGTATCGTTTGCAATTTTGAAAATAAAAGTTGGTGTAGTCGTGGCAGAAATGCTTTAAAAATGTGGACTTTAGAAATTGTAATTTCACCATTAACTACTTTGGCAATAAAGAAAAGTTGAAGGTTCCTTTCGTTGTCATGTTCTTTTCTAAATTTCCGAATTTCTAATTCCTATGAGTGGCTATCTTTTCAATGTGCATACTCTATGCTCAAATGATAAAAAAAAAAAAAACAAATTATCTCAATGTTACACCTAAATTTTACACACCCGGATTCTTACTCTAAATTCGTTGCCAAGTTAAAAATTCAACTAAATTTCAATTTCTCCTTGTTCGTTGTTTGTTAAATTGCAATGCTAAATTGCAAGTTAAATGGGATTCATTACTCTGTTTGCTACAAAACCTTTATCATTGGATTTTTAAAATGTGTAGCGCACTTATATATATGTATATGTGTGTGTTTTATCGGCGACATTTGAATTTCGCAGTTCTTGTAATGAGTTGATATAGATCAATGACGTCTATGTTTCTTGTGCCTTTGAAATTAAATCATAACTAGACTTTTGGAATTATCCTTGCTTCCAATAAAACTTCAGACCCCAATTTACTGATAATATTTCGCTTGTTGTCAAGGATTGGTATATCCGATTTTATTTATTTTTAAATAGTTGGGGTCGCAACAGAGCTAGAGCTAGCAACTCCTCGAAACAAAAAATTATATGACCCTTGCTAAGAAATTAAAATCGAAACTTTAATTTCGGCATTAGTCATTGTTGATTTCCTTAGTTTTTTCCATTTGAAGTTTGTCATACTCGCTCATTATTTGTTGCAACTCGCGGATTAGGAGAGCACATAGAAAGACACATAGCGATATCCCAACCCAAGAATAGTTGATCAACTTCCTTCCAACGCATTTCTAGATGGTATTCTTGGTCTTTCCTCGGAATTCTACATATTGATATTACGCCTAATACCATGGCACTTACAGTTTTACTAAAACTTAGGATTTTAACTTACCACGATTTTAACTCGCTATTTAGTGTAGAGAGACGTCCCTTAGCTTAGGAGAGACCTTATAAGTATTAATGAGAAACTTATTTAATTTAAGGAGGAATATTTGTTGAAAGTTTTCAAACTTTTGCATTTATGTATTGATTATTAAACTATAAGATATGTTGGATCAAAACAACCCTAACGTTGTTTCCTTTAAAAATTTTGCGAATGAATTTTTAAAGATCATAGTACCTCATAACTATAATCCTACTATAGCCATTATTCAAGCTTATCTCCCTTAAAGGTATTAAGAATTTAATATTTATATCAAATCATGCACATCGAATGATTGTTTGTAACTTAATTTAAATTTTTCTCTCTCACTAACATTCTTTTGAAAAATTAAACTCTAATTTATTGTGGTCATGCATGATTTCTCTTTTGGGTAACTTTTAAGAGAGAACTTCAAATGATTAACTTTTGATGCAATATCTTTAGAATATTGGAGGGTTACCTAAGTTTTTGGTACCACCCTCTTATTTTATTAGTCCTTGTTTTTAAGGAGGAGTAAGGAAAACCTGCGTATATTAGAGAAACTCAGTTTGGTTTGCTAGAATGGTAGCATATTAAAAATACATTTGAATGACATGGTTCAACATACGTAGAATATTTGTTAAATTCTTCAGATTATGATTCTCCTAGTTAAAGCTATTGATTTTTGCAAACAATTGTGATTGGAGGGTTATCTATGTTTTTGGTACCACCCTCTTATTTTATTAGTCCTCGTTTTTAAGGAGAAGTAAGGAAAACCTACCTAGATTAGAGAAACTTAGTTTAGTGTGCTAGAATTGTAGTATATTAAAAATACATTTGAATGACATGGTTCAACATACGTAGAATATTTGTTAAATTCTTCAAATTATGATTCTCTTAGTTAAAGCTATTGATTTTTGCAAACAATTGTGATTAGAGATAGGATTAATGAAATTGTGGGTCTAATTTGGAATGATATTGATCCTTTTTCATTAAAGATAAGTAAGTGTATGGTGTGAAGAGTTAGTAGCTTTTGGCTAAAGAATTTAATGAGTGATTGGTCACATTATTGTTTAGTGAAAAAATTTATTATGCTTGCTAATAAATTTATTTTGTTCTTGCTCATTATACACAAAGATTGTTGATAAATGTTTACTCGTAGTGAATTATTCTTTCGCTTTAAATTATCATAAGTATGCTTTTTATTTAGTCTCGAAATTCGGATTAGTACTATGGTTTAGGGGATTAGATATCTCCTTGTTCCTAAGAACAGTCGCCAGACCTGAGACTTTCAATGGTCCAAATAAATCATGAATCATGGACTTGAGCATTGATTATCTATCTTGGAGGTCCTAACCTTGGAGGATAGGTTGGGCGGGTAGGTATTCAATGTTATCTTTATGTGATATGGTTGATCTAAAAATTTGTGATGTGGAATTTGGGTTCTTGTTGTGTAATGATGAGATTATATTTGATTGTGTAATTATTATGCATGTCATTTGCATATCACTTGTCCTAACAATTGTTATATATATAGTATACTTATATTATACAGAACAGGAAAGGATCACAGACTGCTAGGACAAAAAAATCTAATTTGAGGACTCGGAGTACTCGACCGAGGATTGGATGTTGTACATGTGGAGAGCCACATTACCAGAGAGACTATCTGATTGAGAAGGAAAGAGTAGTCAGATCATCAAGACCCACTATAGTTGTATATTTGGGCAAGGCCCACATGATACATACAACAGTGAACAACCGCTAGGCCAAGCACCAATCCACTTTGCTCGAGACGTCAGGTACAATCATGGACCAAACTTTTAGTATTTTGATAGATACAAGTGCTACAAAGGGATTTATCTCTAGTGCAGTGCTAAAGAGAATTAAGGTAAATGTATTCGAGAAGGACGAGTTCAGATACATAGAAATGACATCTGGTGCCAAATAGAAAGTTGGAGGAAAAGTTACAGACTGTAGCATCAACTTGGTAGATTTTGTATGAAGGTAGATATTTATGTCATGATATTAAGATATTATGACATAGTGATAGGCATGGATTTGTTAGAATTGCATGATGTGATACTTAACTGTAAGATGAAATGGTTAAATCTAATAGATGATTTTTTATAGAGTAGAAGCATTGTAGGAAGGAACCAAGGGGTGTACTTCAGTTTTATTTCTTCCCTACAAATGAAGAAGAGTTTTTGCAAGGGGTGCAATATTTATACAATCTTAGCGCTATACGAAAAGGGAAAGGCGAAAGGATTAGAAAACCTTCCTGTAGTGCAAGATTTTAGAGAACATGTTTCCAAAAGAGTTACGACGTTTACCACCCAAAACAGAGTTAGAATTACAATAGATTTGAAACCTGGAATTGAACCAATAGCGAGAATGCCATATCATATGTCAACACCTTAATTATAATAGTTTAAAATGAAATTGAAGGAATTGTTGGACTTGGGACTTATACGTCCAAGTGTGTCACCTTGGGGTGCACCAGCTATTTTCATGACAAAGAAGGATGAATCATGGAGACTTTGTATTGATTATCGTCAATTGAACAAAGTGACAATCAAGAACCAATATCTGTTTCCCAAAATAGATGATTTGTTTGACCAGATGAAGGGAACGACAGTGTTTTCGAAGATTGATATGAGATTAGGATATCACCAATTATATATTAAGGAAGAATATATCCCTAAGACTACATTTAAGACGAGATTCAAAAAGTACGAGTTTACAATTTTACCGTTTGGATTAACAAATGCCCCAAGGGTATTCATGAGTTTGATGAATGGGGTGTTCCATGAATACTTGGACAATTTTGTTCTAGTATTTCTTGACGACATACGAATTTATTGTCACATGAAAGAAGAGCATGACCAACCATTTAGATTGGTGCTACAGTGTCTAAGTGAAAAAACCTTGTACAAGAAACTATCAAAATGTTCTTTTTACCAATCAAAGATTCATTACATGGGACATATCATATCTGGTGAAGGTATCTTGTGGATCCAATAAAAGTAGAGGCTATTATGGAATGGATAACACTGGAAAATGTACAAGAAGTATGCAACTTTATGGGTTTAGCAGGATACAACCGACGATTCATCGAAGGTTTTTCAAAGATATCGAATCCAATCACGAAATTGCAAAAGAAAAACAAGAAGTTCATTTAGACAGAGAAATGCGTGGAAGAATTTCAAAAACTTAAAGAGTCGTTTATGACAACAACAATACTAAAATTATCTGACATGGACAAGGAATTATTGGTATGCATGGACACATCCAAGGAAGTCTTAGGCAGATTTTTTATGCAATACGGTCGAGTGATCGCTTATATTTCAAGTAAATTGAGAAATCATGAAGAGAACTATGCAAGGCATGACTTGTAGCTATTAACAATTGTATATTCCTTGAGAGTTTGGAGACATTATCTGATTGGATGAAAATTCGAATTAAAGATAGATCATTGTGGATTACAACATATATTTATGCAAAGTAACTTGAACGCACGAGAGAGGTGTTTGTCCTAATTACTTAGAGAATACGACTTTGAAATTACTTAATTAAAGGAACGGTGAACAGAGTGGAAGATGGGTTGAGTCATAGACCACACATATTATCAGTAATACCTCTTAAGAAGAATCTTCGAGAAAATATTCTAACTTTACAGATCAAGGATAACTAGTATAAAGGAGTTAAGGATAATATTGGACAGAATACCATGATGGTACCGAAGTTTGAAGGTTATTCCTTAGACAGTGATGATTTTTTTAGATTTAACAGAATAATTACATACCACCTAACGACGAATTAATAATTTTGATATTGAGAAAAGCTCATAGAGCACTGTACATGTCTCATCTAGGAGTCATGAAGATGAAGGAATACCTTAATCCTTTATTCTTCTGGAAGGGATTGAAATAAGACATAGTTAGTTACATGGTGAGATGTCTATAATGTTAGCAAGTGAAAGCTGAACATAGTTATCCAACATGATTGTTACAACCACATGTTATTCCTAAATCAAAATGGGAAGTCATTTCGATGGAATTTATTGTTGGATTTCCAATGAAGGTAAGGGGACACGACTTGATTTTTGTGGTAGTTGACATCTTGATGAAGAGTGCACACTTTATTTTTGTCCATACGATGTATCAGGCACGTGATATAGCCATAGTTTTTTTTAATGAGATTGTGAGGTTACATGGAGTACCAAGAAGGATCATATCCGATCGAGGATCGATGTTTACAGGATGGTTTTGGACTAGTTTCCAAGAGGCTCTGGGAACACAAATGAACTTTAGTACAACATACCACCCAGAGACAGACAGACAAACAGAGAAAATGAACTAGATTTTGGAGGATAGGTTGCATATGTATGTAATGGACCTACAAAAACGTTAGGAATATTTCATGCCACTAGTAGATTTTTCATACAACAACATATATTAGAGAACAATTAAGATGGCCCCGTTTGAGTTTCGTTATGGACAACCATGTCAGACACTATTGATTTGGGATCTACTTGAGGACAGGGTCCTGGTAGGACCATAAGTGATTCAAGAAATGGATGAACATATGCACTCAGTAATACAGAGGATTAAAGAAGTACAGGACTGACATAAGATCTATGTTGATGCACATTGCATTGACCACAGTTATGAAGTTGGTAAGAAAGTTTTCTTGTAGGTAAAAATGCACAAGAGTTCGATCATGTTTGGAAAGGGTGATAAACTCTCTCCTAGGTTTGTGGTACCTTTCAAAGTCTTGTAAAATAAAGGACCCATGGCTTATCGACTAGCCTTTATGGCTTCTTTGAGGCGTATGCATGATGTATTTCATGTATATATTTTAAGACATTATATTAGTCATCATTCACATGTTAGACATGATTTGTTTACAGGTGTCGTACGAGGGTGGTCTCATGGTAGATCCAATCCTCATTCTTGACCATGGCATTCGAAAACTATGAAATCAAATAGTCGATCAGCTCAAGGTCCAGTGGGACAACTATAGTCCATACAAGTCTACCTAGGAGGACACATATGAGATGCATCAAGAGTTTCCTTGTTTGATTGATAGATTAAACACATATATGTATGTGAGATACATTTATTTACTTGCATGTATATATTGTAAAAACTTTGGGACGAAGTTTAAAACAATAAGGGGTGTACGTAAAATCTCTCTCTATTGAGAACACTTTTATTGACTTATTCTTTGAGGACACTTGCGTGAAAGTGATCCGGTTATGGTACATTATGATTTTGTTTCGATTATGGATTATACATGATGATGATGTCTTGTAACTTATTGTTATATTAATGTATATATATTGGTATATTCTATTAATGAGTTTTCCTTAGTGTCCATGGCACATGATAGGTTATGGATACTGATGGTATCAATGGACTTTCTTGGACTCCAGATCGAGTCAGGGAGTGGATTGTGTTTGTTTGAGTATTTGATTTTACACACATGTGACACATGATTGATTTCAGTATTATTTACTTAGATGTATTATTGATAATGTTTTTATTAGTGGATGCAGGCTTGGTGATGCATGCTAATATGACTCACATAAGGAGTAGAGGGGCCATGCGCATAAACAAGAAATTGAGGGATATGTGTGGAAGTGTCCCTGTGTAGCATCCCCACTATTACGTTATTGATGTAAGTGAGTAAAATAGTGGGATTTGTTTTTTAAAACATCAATAGACAAGCATTTCCTAGTATTAACCTACTTCAATAACACACATTATATTATCATAAGCATCACAACACAGAAACAATAAAATTCATCATCACTATAACCCACAAATAAAATTCATCGCTTAGTAGAAACAAGATGTCTACCCACCCAACCTACCTACAAGGTTAGGACCTCCAAGACACATAATCAATGCTCAAGTCCAGGATTCATCCGATTTATTTTGACCATTTAAGGTCTTAGGACTGGCGATTATTCTGAGGAACAAGGAGATATCTAATTCTCTTAACCACAATACGATTCCAAATTTCAAGACTAAATCAACAACCATACTCATCATAGTTTAAAGTGTAATAATAGTTCTCTACAACTAAACAATGTTAAAAATTATCTCACATAATGAACAAGAAACAAAATAACTTTATTAGGAAACATACTAGAAATTTCTCCACTAACCACTAATTGACGAATCACTTATTAATTTTCTAGCCATAAGATGCTAGTATTTACATAACAATACACATAATAATTTCATCGGAAAATAATTGATTCATTCAACTGACTTATAATTTAATTTCAATTCATACCACTAACTATAGTGGCTATCAATAATTTCTTCATTGCAAAGAGCGAGTTATACTCCATAGTATAATAACGATTATAATGTAATTATTCATCATTGTCACTACCAATCAAAAATCTAAATACAACATCACTAATATTCAAATCAACCATATCACATAAAGATAACATAAGGATAATTCTGGTATAAACAATAGATATATTACCACACTACTTACGCTAGTTTCAAACATAAATATTTGAATTCAATTGTAATATAATTACGCAAGATAAAACCTTAATCAAGATCCTCAAAAAATTATCAATAAATTTTGAGTATTCAACTAGAGAACATAAGGGTTTTTATTTTATTGGCATGTTTACAGACAAACAATGCTTGGCATTGATGGAAATAACAACAGTGACGATGTCATGTCTACAGGAAATAACAAAAACAACAATGGAATGATTACAAGAAGAATGTGCCAAGCGGGATCCACAAGACTTTTGGGAAGATGTAGAAGAGAAATCGCGAGAAGCTCATAATAGAAAGAACAGAGTTTCGCACAATGTGCAAGTGTACGCCAAAGATGGTGCATCAAGGTCGAGTTTAACTTCATTGCCAAATCTCAGGAGAGATAGTATTGTGAGATGCATAGACGAGATCCCATACATCAAGGCTCGCAGAAGGATCAAATGTCATTTCCTTTGACACTTATATATTTGAGAAGGCCAAAGCGCAGAAGGAGGATCGACAATGACCATTAGATCGAGCACTGGGAATGATCTCGGTCGTCATATCAGAGCCCAGATAGGAGTAGTGCATAGAGGAGGATATTAGACCTCAACCGTCGGATCGGAGCACGAAGGACTAGCAATCGTTAGATCCAGTGGAGTTGTAAGGAGGATAATCCTAGGAGTCATTCAACACTCCAAAGATGCAAAGGATCTTAGTCGTCAATTAAGGCAGGACACATGGTGAGAGATTATCATTTTTCTCATTCACAAACTGGAAAATTCAAAGGTGAGTAGTCCTCTAACTCCGTGAAATGAGAAATACCAAAATGATCTCGGTCATTAGTTCACAGATGATCATGGACCATTGATCTGTCAAGGGTGGTTTCAGAAAAATGAAAGTTGAAGAAGGGAGGTGAGTAGTCCTCCAACTTCACGAAATGAGAAATCCCGAAATGATTTGGGTCGTCGAATCATAGATGATCATGGAACATTGATCTGTTAAGCATGGTTTCAGAATATCGGAAGTTGGGAGAGTCAGGTTTGATTCACATCCAAATGCCTGACATGCGAAATCATGATTTTGATCACAGTCGTCGATCAGGGGGAGATATCTCGACCGTTGATCTAATATGAAGTATTTCAGAGTTTCACAAGTTGGGAGTTTCGAGGAAACTCATAGAAGGAGTTCGTGATACATGAAATCGTGAAGCACCCTCTTGCTTAGCCCCTGGTCACAGCTGGTGGTCACATTTATGAAGGTTAAGGGAGGAGCTAGAGTTGCTAGGCTCTACCTCAGAGTTTTGCAATTTTGGAAAATCAAGGCAACTCATAGCAGGAGTTTGCGATATGTAAAATCATGAATCACCCTCTTGCTTGGCCCCTCATCACAACTAGAGGTTAGATTATCGAAGAATTAAGGGAGGATATAGCATATCACTAGGATCCACATTAGAGATAGCCGAGATCGTGAAGTGCCTTTTGGATAGGCAACTGATCACAACTAATGGTCATGTGAAAGGAAGGGGCTTAGCCAGAAGAGCTAATGCCTAGTGTAAAGTTTTCTCAGGAAGGGAAAAGGAGCGAAAGGCACGAGTGCACATAGGTTCTCTGGGAAACTATGAGAAACAACTAATTATTTCTTCCAGAGAAATTGAAGAGGCTTCAGGGTGATCGCCAGAAGAGCTGAAGAGACTCAAGATAATTATCAATGGAATGAAGAGATAATCGACATGTTGAAAAAGTGTCTAAGAATGTTACCTCCTGTGATGCTAAAAGAATCTCAATATGAACGACCTTTCATGGTGAATAGACTGAGCATAAACGCCATAGAATACTAAGAGTGGCAAGGATGATCTTCGAGAGGACTCAGTGTGTGAATGCCATGAAGAAAAAGGAAGAAAGGCATAACTCTTTGATAGTTTTTGCATGCATAAAGAAGGAGGCTGCATAGAGGACCAGAAGAGTATATAAGAGACACAGTGTATAAAATGAGGGAGGAGCTACAAGTGGTTGTGCAGGAGGAAAAAGAGCAGAGCATAGAAATACTACAGAGGATAAAACATAGAAGAACAAAAAGCGCAAGGGTATGCAAGCAGGAAGACACGGATGCAGATAGAGAAGAGTAGTGTAGCAGAATAGTGATGAGACTGGTAAGCCATTGATATATCCTATATCACTGTAATAAATTTCAGCAAGAAAAGATTTATAATTCAGGGTGGTAGGGAGGTTATAGGGAGGACTGTTGTCCTCAAAGTTTCAAGTAGGTGCTTGAACAGAGGGAGTCATAGCTTCCATCTGGTTGCAGCGAGAAAAACCAGGGTGGTAGGGTAGTGCAAGGGAGAACTTTTTTTCTCTGTTATGCAGGTTGGTGTGTGTGTCAATGGAAGTTGGTGCTTCCATCCAGTTGGTGCTGGAACACTAATGGAGTCGGTGCTTTCTTTTAGTGGGTGCTACAAAAACTAGGGATTTTGTGCTTCCTTCTAGTGGGTGCTAGAGAAATCATAGACTTGGCGCTCTTAGCAAGTTGCATCTTGTAAAATAGAGGTGGTAGCCTCATAATGAGGTGGTTCTCATAGAATGATAATTTACAGAAAATAAAGGCTACTTATCATATTAAGAAGAAGTGTTTTTCACCTTTTATGGGTTTCCTCAGGAATATCTGCCTCTGTGTGCTTCATGTGTGTGATTGATTTTGAATACTCTATTTCTTACTTCCCTGCATTATTTTGATCATCATTGAGTATTATGTAATGAATTAAAATGGTTATAATTGTTTAAGCACAATAACAACTGATTCACCCCCCCCCCTCTCATTTGTTCAACATTTGGTATCATAGTCGGTTCCTTTTATATGAAGGTATATAAGTAAGCTTAAACATGTAAAGCCATGAAGGAAATTCAACCAATAAGGCCCCCCTATTCAATGTAACGAACTTTTCCTTCTGGAAAGTTAGGATGAGAACCTACATAATAGCTTTAGGTGCAAATATTTGGGATGTGGTAGAGACTGGTTATGTAAATCCAGTTGTACTAGATAACAAGGATGACGAGATAGAATTATGATTCAATGCTAAGACTATTAATGATATTTTCAGTGGGATTGAGGAAGCATAATTTGTAAAATTTACGCACTTAGAAGCTACCAAAGATATGTGGAACAAACTCATTAGCAGTTATCAAGGTAATGAGAAGGTAAAGGAAGCAAAGATTCAAACCTACAAAGTATAGTTTGAACAACTAAAAATGAAAGAGGATGAAATTGTTTTGAAGTACCTTCTGTGAGTTGAAGACCTAGTAAATGCAATGAAACGACTTGGTGAGAAAATTAAGGAAGCTTGTTTAGGTCAGAAAATTTTGAGATCTTTGCGAGATAGGTTCACCCAAAGGTCTCTTCTATAGAATAACTTAATGATATGAAATCATTTCATTTTGATCAACTTATATGAACATTGACTGCACATGAAATGAGGATAATTAAAGATAAACCCACCTCTAGAGAAGCATCATTTAAAGAAGATAAGAATGAGGATTCTGAGACTGATGAAATTGAAGAAAATTTGTGAGAGGACTAAAGAAAGAATCAGGAAAGTACCAAGGAATATTTTCCTTCAAATGTTTTAACTATGGAAAGATATGTCACTTTGTATCAAAATGTCCACACAAGAAGAAGGACCAGAACGTTGAAGGTGAAAAGAAGTACAAATCCAAGAGATTTGGTAGAAAGAAAAGTTTATGTGTAAACAATGATGACTCTTCAGGAGACATAGATAGTGATTCAGATTGTGAAGATAAGGTTAATGACTTTGTTATTATGGACAAATAGGATTATAATAATGAAAGAAAAATAAGTGATGCTAATGATGAAGAATTTTTGGTTGACTTGGAAGGAGAACTGATCAGTGCCCCAAAATAAATTTACAAACTCAGATTTAAGAAGAGAAAGAAAAAACAATTGTCGATATAGTTCAAGAAATAAAGTAAAAAACCCGATGAAGACTTTTCCCTACTAAAAGTGGAATTAGAAGAGACAAAGAAAATAGAGGACATCCTAAAACAACATTTGTCATATAAGAAGGCAAGATGTGAATCATTTGAAGAAGAGGTAGTAAGAACCAAAAAAGAGATGGAGAAGTTTAAAGCATTGTATCTCCAAAATCTTCCAAGCATTAAAGGCTTAGAAGGATTAGCCACCATTTTGAATCAACAAAGGAATCCAAATTTGAAAAATGGTTTGGGTTATGAATAAGGATCAAGTAGTGGTCATCCAAGAAACAAATAATCCATCAAGTTTGTCAAATCTACATTCATTGACAACAAAAAATATGGAGAAACAAAGGAAGATAATCAGCTTCCAAGGAAGAGTGAAAGAAAAAGTACCAGAACTGAATCCGTAGAACAAAGAAATAATACACCATCTGCTGAAATAAATCATCAATGTGGAAGAAATCGACCTGCACAATTAAGACAACCATTTTGCAGGTATAAAGGATTTTTCTATGGATATTGTTTTTATGTTCTAACTTTGGTCACAAAGTTGTAAACTGTTCTTTAATATTTAGATATGATCAATCACGACACTCAAGGAATATATATCTGCTACAACAAGGAACGAGGCAACCAAGTAAGAAACAACCATAGACTGCAAATCATGTGATGGATGGGAAAAGGACATAGGTTAATCATAACAATCAGTATGATCCTTTATTCAATGAACAAGAATGTTACACCTTCCATAATTATGGACATAAATATGCAGACTATCGCTTAAGGAGCTATGAACCAGATTTGAATCCCTCTGTTGAAAATGTCAAGGTTTGGAGGAAGAAAGAAAATGTCAAGTGTGGATTAGATTTGTCATCTCAAAGACAAAAGAACCCCTATTATATTGACAATGGATGCTCCAAACATATGACAGGAGACAAAAGTAAGTTTATGTCTCTAAGTGAAAGAAAATTAGGAAATGTAACCTTTGAAAATGATGCTCGAAGTAATATCAAGGGTAAAGGGATGGTGAGTTTAAGTAATGGAAAAGGAAAAGTCGAGGATGTTCTGCTTCTAGATGGGCCGAAACATAAGTTTCTCAGTGTAAGTCAAATGTATGACAAAGGATGTGAAGTGTTGTTCACTTCGAAGGATTGTGGTATAAATTTTGTACACTCAGGATAAGTGGTGGCTAAAGGAATAAGGACATATAATAATGTATATGTGTTGAAAGAAGATAGAGAAGAGTGTCATCTAAGAAAACATGATGAAAGCTGGTTATGGCATAGGAGACTTCTACATCTAAAATTTGATCACTTAATCAAGATCAAAAATATTGAGGCAATAAAAGATCTTCCAAGAATATTAAAGACACAATATTTTTTGTGTAAACCTTGCCAAGTAGGAAAGCTAACCAAGACACAGTTCAAATCCAAGATCTCTACTTCAATAGAGAAAAAAATCCAATTAGTTCATATGGATTTATGTGGACCATAAAGACAAGAAGGAAGAAGGAAGGAAAACTATTTCATGCTGATCATTGATGATTACTCCAAACTCACATGGGTTGTTTTTCTCAAAGAAAAATACGAATAATTTGAGAAATTTAAAATATTTAAATCTTTAACTGAGAATCAAACATGCAACAGGTTAAAGGCAGTAATATCAGATAGAGGAGGAGGATTTATGTCAAGTGATTTAAAGGAATTTTGTGATAAACATGAGATCAAGAGAGAATACACAATCCCGAGAACTCCACAACAAAATGGAGTAGCTGAGGGGAAAAACATAACAGTTCAACAAATGGCCATGTTAATTATGAATGAGAAGAATATTGGTCAAACCTACTCGGTAGAAGCAATACACACAACAATCCATGTTCTTAACAAATCCCACCTCAGACCACACAGTGACAAGACACCTTATGAACTGTGGTATGGARGACCTACTTCAATAAAACACTTCAAAGTCTTTGGGATTAAGTGTTACATAAAGAATAATAATGAAAACCTTGGCAAGTATGATGACAGGGCTGATGAAGGCATCTTCTTAGGATATGCTACCAATAGTAAAGGATATAGATGATTTAATAAAAGATTGCATAAATTAGTTGATTGCATTGATTTAAAGGTTGATGAAGGAGTCCCATTAAGAGTGGTGTGCAATGTTGAGTTTGCTATAGAGGACACAACTGAAGTTGAAGATGAACAGGTCCAAGAATCAGAAAAAAAAAGACTCTGAGTCAGATGAATATTCAAATACTCAGGTAGACTCAAATCAACAGACAACATCAAATCCTTCCTCTATAATTACTCAAAAGAATCATCCTGCAAGTCAGATAATTGGTGAGAAAGACAAA
Organism: Picea engelmannii; assembly: GCA_009831015.1. Lineage (NCBI taxonomy): Eukaryota > Viridiplantae > Streptophyta > Pinopsida > Pinales > Pinaceae > Picea > Picea engelmannii. The sequence continues at coordinate 941,699 of ML776737.1, forward strand.
TGTGTACAAACTAGGAGAAGGATAATCAAAGACACCGAGCAATCACATATAGACTTCATATCCATGATGGAACCTAAGAACTTTAATGAAGCTAGTAAAGATGGAAAGTTAATGAGTGAGGAACTGGACCAAATTGAAAAGAATGACACTTGGGAAATCATTCCTAGTCTAACAAATAAAAATGTAATAAGATACAAATGGGTCTACAAAAACAAGATGAATAAGAAAGGAAATATTGTAAGAAATAAGGCTAGATTGGTCTGAAAAGGATATTCTCAAATATAAGGTCTAGATTCTAATGAAACATTTGTGCCCGTAGAAATATTGGAAGCTATTAGAATGTTTCTCGCCTATGCTTGTCATAAACAGTTTAGAGTCTATCAAATGGATGTCAATTCATCTTTTATAAATGGAGATCTAAAAGAAGAAGTGTATATGGAACAACGTGAGGGTTTCCAATTGTCAGATAACATTGACCTTTTCTATGTTAAATTTGGCAGCATCGACGGTCATTCTCTAATGAGAGGCCATATGGGCCACCCTGAGGCTAGCCAGGAAGATTTGGAGAATCAACCAGTCTTGTGAGGTATTGAAAAAAGCCAAGGGGAACAGACAACCTCTATGAGTCTAAACAAAAGTCAGGACGAACGAGATGCTATGTGAGTCTAATGAAAAATTTAGGGGGAACGTACAACCTCTATGAGCATAGAGAGTCTAGTGCAAAAGTCAGGGGGAACATACAACCTTTGTGAGCATAGACAGACTAGTGCAATAAAGGAATATTGTTTGCTAGGGTTTTTCTCCCTGTACAGGGTTTCCCTAAGGTATATGTGTTGTTGATATGCATGTTTACTTATCTACATAATTATTTCTATTCGATTATGATTTGGAATTGTTGAAGTGTGTTAAGTTGGAATCAAAGTATTGAAGAAAATAAAAGAATTAATCCTCATAAGAAATCAAGCTCATAATTTAACATTTTATCATAGCTTAGGGTGTGTTAAACATGTTAAAGTGAAGAAGTAGGTAGACACAGATCCAAGCGAGCTTGATTAAGTTTCCAGTGTGAGGACCATGGCATCTTCCATTTTAGTCAGTGCCGAAGATAGGCTCGAAGGAGATACCAACTTTAATGTGTGGAAGCTTCGTATAACAAATATCTTGCAAGAGCATGATATTGAGCAGTATGTGACAACAGTGGTGGAAGAACCAATGAATAATGCAGGAAGAAAGAATTTCAAGAAGAGTCAAGCAAAGGCCAAGTGAATCATATTTGACTCAGTCAAAGACAATATAATGCCTACAATGACTTCATTGATGACTGTCAAGGACTGTATGGATACCTTGGTGAATCTGTATGAGAAATAATCTCCAAGTAAGAAGAGGACACTTAAGCACAAGAGTAATTATTTTAAGATGGATAAAGGTGAATCGATGGAATCTTCCTATTCTAGGATAGCTCAGATGAGATATTAGCTTTTGGTCACAGGGGTGATAGTGGACGATGATGATTTAGTGCAAGACATTTTTTACGGTCTTCCTTCTTCATGGGAGACCTTCTTATCCAGTGTAAGTGGGAGAGAGATTCAAACCAAGTTTGAGAGGTTATTGAATGATTGCCTCCAGGAGGAGAGTCACACAGCTACCAGGAGCGAGCCAACGAAACAAGAGCACTCATCTTTAGCATCAATATTCAAGGGAAAGAAGAAAGGCACTTTCTAGAAAGGCTCTCAATGGAAGCCAGACATCAAAGGTACATTTAAAGTCAAGAATATTGATACATCTAAGATTAAATGCTTTAGTTGTAATAAGTTGGGTCATTTTTCTAGAGATTGTTGGTTTAGAAAGAAATATCCTAGGAAAGGGAAACATCATGCCTCAATTGTTGAGGATGATGAATCCAAAAGAAATCAGAAAATTCCTTCTAATGAGAAAGAAAATAAGAAAGAATATTATCCAGTTCAGTTTCCATGGGGCTAGAAACTTGGTTAGTAGACAGTGGTGCATCAAAGCACATGACAGGGTACAAGGAGATCCTCTCATATTTTGGGACAAAACCTTTTGCAGAGTAGGTCGAGCTTGGGAATGAAAAATGTTACAAGATAGAGGGAGTAGGCTCTATCTCCTTTAGATTGGAATCTCGGGCTAGACTTCACGTTGATGAAGTATTATATGTTCCAGGGCTCAAGAAGAATCTACTATTAGTTGCAACCCTTGAGGAAAATGGATATTAGGTGATATTCAAGGATAGGAAGGCACTACTATGGTCTAAAGGTAGCCAGTTAAGTACAACAGAACCCATTGGAACTCGTAGTGGAGGACTGTATGTCATATTAGGATAGTCAGTTCAGGAATTGGCTCATGATGCAACCAGCTCCAACGAGTTGTGGCACAGAATACTTGGACATATTCATTACAAATCTCTTCCATATCTACACAACATGGTATGTGGCATGCCCTCTATTTCTCTTAGTAAAAATGAAATTTGTAAGGGATGCATGCTAGGTAAAAATATAAAGAAAGAATTTCCTAGTAGTGAAAACAGAGCTCAGGGCATCTTAGATCCGGTTCATTCTGATGTATGTGGTCCCATTTCATCTCCCTCACTTAGTGGTTGTTTGTATTATGTCATTTTTATTGATGATTACTCAAGAAAATGTTGGATATATTTTCTTAAAGATAAAAGTGACACATTTGATAAATTCAAAGAATATAAAGACTTTATTGAAAAGCAGACAAGGAGACACATTAGAATCCTTAGAATAAACAATGGAGGATATTTTGAATCTCTTCAGTTTTAGGATTTCCGCAATTCAACAGGAATCAAGAGACAGTTGACTGTGCCATATAACCCTCAACAAAATGGTGTTTCTAAGAGGAAAAAAAAGACTATTTGTGAGGCAGCGAAAGTAATGATGTTTGACCAGGATTTGCCAAATTCTTTATGGGCAGAAGCTACCTCCACTGTCGCGTATATTCAGAACATGTGTCCACATTATATTTTGAAGGACAAGACTCTTGAACAAGTCTTCTCAGGGATCAAACATGAAGTAGGCATATAAGGATATTTGGATGTTCTGTGTATATTCATGTCCCTAAGGAAAAGAGGACAAATATGGAACCCTCAGGCAATAAAGGGGTTTTTGTGGGGTACAGTGGGAACTCCAAATCTTACAGGATTTATGTACTAGGTTAGAGGAAAATAGAGGTAAGAAGAGATGTGACTTTCCACAAGGAATCCACATTTAATAAATCGAGAGAGCTTCAACAAGATTCAGAAGCAGTTCAAACAACTTCACCCTCTTCTGAAAATGAAGATTCAAGTGATCAGAGGGAGGAACCTCATGAAGGGCCAAGTAATGAGGCCCTAGAACCCGCTGAAGTGTTAGAAATAACTCTTGAAGAGCCTCCAACCAAAAGGAAGCCAGGGTGGCTTAAATAAATAGCACGGGAAGAAGAAAGGATAGCTTCTCCCAAAGGAACTTTCAGGGAAAGGAAGAGGCCTCATAGGTTTGGAATCTATGTTGCACTGATGAGAAACATTAGTTATGTTGAACCTTCTTCATTTGAAGAAGAAGATAAATTACAAGTATGGAAGGATTCCATGCTTGAGGAATACATGTCTATTATAAAGAACAATGTTTGGGACATTGTGCCAAGGCCAAAAGATAAATGAATGGTTTCTTCCAAATGGATCTATAAGATAAAACATGCAACTGATGGAAGTGTGGAAAAGCTCAAAGAAAGATTTTTAGCTAGAGGCTTCACTCAAAAAGAAGGAATCAACTACGAAGAGACGTTTTCTCCTGTAGTCAGGTATACCTCCATTCGAGCTATTATTTCTTTAGATTTCGTACATGGTTGGAAACTACATTAGATCGATGTAAAAACAACATTCTTGAATGGAAAGATTGAATAGGAGGTCTTTGTGTAACAACTAGATGGTTTTATACTGCATAACAAAGGCACTCATGTATGCAAGCTAAGGAAGGCCTTGTATGGTCTTAAGTAGGCTCCCAGAGTTTGGTATGACAGGATTGATGGATTTCTTAAAAGCATGGGATTTCATAAAAGTGATGTTGATGCAAATATATACTTCAAGGTAAGAGGTAACCAACCTGCTATACTAATCTTGTATGTTGATGATCTCTTTCTAATAGGAAATGAAGGGCTAATAGCCTAGTTTAAGAGGGATATAACCTCAGAATTCGAGATGAAACATTACTTCCTAGGATTGTAAGTGTGGCAAAGAAGGGGCGAGATATTTTTGGCACAAGGAAAATACACAGTGGATGTACTAAAGAGGTTTGGTATGATGGATTGCAAATCGATGTCTACTCTGATGGTTACCAACCTAAAGAAGTTGCATAATTCTGATACAGGTTCAGATTTGGTGGCTCCCACCATGTATAGGCAGTTGATTGGGTCATTGATGTACATGATCCACACTAGGCCAGATATATGATATGCAGTGATTGCAATGAGTCAGTTGATGACTAAACTGAGACAAATACACTAGGTGGCAACAAAGCACATCCTGAGATACCTCATAGGGACCATTACTTATTATATGAGATATACATCCACTGGTGGTTTATTTTTGCATGGGTATGCAGATGCTGACTGGGCAGAAAGCCCAGTGGATAGGAAGAGTACTTCCAGATAATGCTTTAGTTTAGGATCTGCTATGATCTCTTGGTCAAGACAAAATAAGGGATCCATTAGACAGAGTACAGTAGAGGCTAAGTACATTGCAACAAGTGATGCTAGCAAGGAAGCAATATGGCTCAGAAAATTGGTTTCTAGGTTGTTTGGTAACAAGCTCAAGACGACAGTGGTTCACTGTGATAATCAAAGTTGCGTAAAATTGATAGAGAACCTAGTATTTTATGATAGGTCAAAACATATTGACATGAGGTACAACTACATCTGAGACTTGGTCCAGAGAAAAACTGTAAAGTTACAGTACATAGCTATGAGCGAGCAGGTAGATGATATCCTGACCAAGCCTCTGACGTCGAGACAATTTGTGTAGTTGAGAGGAAATCTTGGTGTGGTTGAGAATGACTCCCTCGCTGAGAGGGAGTGTTAAATTTGGCAGCATCAATAATCATTCTCCAATGAGAGGTCATATGAGCCACCCTGAGGCTAGCCAGGGAGATTTGGAGAATCAACCAATCTTGTGAGGTATTGGCAAAATCCAGGGGGAACGGACAACCTCTGTGAGACAAACCAAAAGTCAATATGAATGAGAGGCTATTTGAGTCTAATGCAAAAATCAGGGGGAACATACAACCTCTGTGAGAATAGACACTCTAGTGAAAAAGTAAGGGCGAACGTACAACCTCTGTGAGCATAGACAGACTAGTGCAAAAGTCAGGGGGAGCATGCAACCTCTTTGATCCTAGTCAAACCTTGTGATCCATGAGCAAAAGTCAAGGTATCTAGCAAAATTTAGGTTGAATGTAAAATTCCTATGAGCTAGAAACAAACGATATTCCTAATATTGAAAATGATGTAATTGTATTGCTCTAGTGCGTTGGCACATGTAAACATTATCCACCTTGAAGAGAATTTCCAATTGCGTTGTCAAGAGTTGTAACTAAAGTATTGAGTCTAGTTCTATGTTAGAACTAAAGTGTAATGTTGAGTTGCAACTGAAGTCTTGAGTGTAGTTCTATTTTTAGTAATGTTGAGTTACAACTAGAGTCTTGAGTCTAGAACTAAAATGTAATGTTGAGTTGCAACTAAAGTCTTGAGTCTAGAACTAAAGTGTAATGTTGAGTTGCAACTAAAGTCTTAAGTATAGTTCTAAGTTCAAACTAAAGCATGCCAGTCTCAAGTCTAGTTGTAAGCTCGAACTAAAGTGGAATGTTGAGTTGTAACCAATCTCAAGTCTAGTTCTAAAGTTTGAACTAAAGGGTAATGCTGAGTTGTAACCAATCCCAAGTCTAGATCTAAGTTCGAACTAAAGTATGAAGCTAAGTTATGACTAATACATGCAATCAGGCTACTATTTTGAGCTTGTCCTCTTCAGCCTATATAAGAAGAGGTTGAACCCTCTCCTCAACACATATTTGCAATACAGTTCTGCAACACAATTTTGCAACACAATTTTGAAATAGAGTTTTCATATGCAGGTTGAGGGTGAAGTAATAGAGGAGCACATTAGTAATAAAGAGGCATCATATCAAAGGTGTATTTCATCAAGGTCTTGTAAGTATTTTTCAGGTCAGAGTCATCTTGGGAAGCCCTTTGAGAGAAGTACATTCATGGTGGATATTTGTAAGAGATATTACATTATTAATCCAATAAAGGAATATTGTTTGCTTGGTTTTTTCTCCCTGTACAGGGTTTCCCCAGGGTATATGTGTTGTTCATATGCATGTTTACTTCTCTACATAATTATTTCTATTCGGATATGATTTGAAATTGTTGAAGTGAATTAAGATGGAATCAAAGTATTGAAGAAAATAAAAGAATTAATCTGCATAAGAAGTCAAGCTCATAATTTAACAGTCTACAAGATAAAGAAATCCTTATATGGGTTGAAAGAAGCTCCCCATGCCTGGTATCATAGAATAGACACATATCTTCAAGACAAAGGGTTCAAGAGAGGAACAATTGACAACAGCCTATATATCAAAATAGAGGGTAATGATTTTCCCATTGTGTTGGTCTATGTAGATGACATCATCTTCGGTAGTAATAATGCTTCATTGGAACAATGGTTTCCTTCTATCATACAGTTTGAATTTGAAATGTCTATGATAGGGGAACTGTCATTTTTTCTTAGTCTGCAAATTACTTAGAGGTCTGAAGGAATATTTCTTTCTCAAGAAAAATATCTAAGAGAAATGTTGAAAAGGTTTCAAATGGAAGATTCTAAAACTATGAGCACACCTATGGTCACTAGATGTAGGTTAAGCAAGGATGATGACTCACTTGATGTTGATTAGAGTTCATATAGGTATCTGATAGGGATCCTATTATACATCACAACATCCCGTCCATACATAATGCATGATGTTGTTATGGTAGGAAGGTATCAGGCTGCTCCTAAATAGAATCATTTGTTAGCTGTCAAAATAATATTCAGATACTTGAAATGAAAAATGAACTATGGCCTATGGTATCCTAGGAATCATAATTTTCAACTGTCAATCTATTCAGATGTTGATTGGTCCAACTACATGGAAGAAAGGAAGATAAAGAGTGGAGGTGCATTCTTATTAGGAGATTCTCTTGTAGCATGGTTCAGAAAGAATCAAGGTTTCATTTCCTTATAAACTATAGACATTGAATACATTGCAGTTGCCACTTGCTGTACCCAAGTATTCTGGATTATTCATACACTTCCAGACTTGGAGGTAAAATATACTGCACCGGTGCCAATCCATTGTGATAATACCAATGCAATTAGTGACTCCAAGAATCCTGTCTTTCACTCCAAGACCAAGCATATACCCATCAAGTATCACTTCTTGAGGGATCACGTAACAAAATATGTGGTTTCATTACATTATATTCCATCCAAAGATCAGATTGTTGATATCTTCAGTAAACCACTTGCAATAGCTCGATTTTAGTATCTACACCAGAAGCTGGGGGTGACCCTATTATCAAGTTAAGATAGTCCATCATGTCAGGGGGAGTATGTGTTTGTTGAATTTTCGATACCTCCAAAAAAGTATTGCAACAACTCAGAGGGAGCTTGTTTTCTTTGACATTGATGTCAAAGAAGGAGAAATGTTGGTCTGGATGCTATAGTTCGAGGTCTAAGTAGAATAATGCAGTCTTTCAAAGTTGTCATCAATGCCAAAGGGGGAGATTGTTGGCATGTTTACAGGAAGAGTGTGCTTGTCATTAATGGCAAGAACAATAGTGACGATGGAATTTTTAAAGACAATAACAACAACAATGAGGGCATGATTACAGGAAGAATGTGCCAAGTGATCTCTAGAAGTATTTTGAGAAGACGCAGAAGAGAAAGCTCGAGAATCTCAAAAGAGAAAGAACAAATTTTCACACAGAGCGCAAGTGTGCTCCAGGGCCAGTGTGCCAGGTCCGAGGTTAACCTCATTTCCAAAACTTAGGAGAAATAGGATTTTGAGATGTGCAGACATGATCGCATACATCAAGGCTCACAGAAGGATCAAAGGTCATGGCCTTTGAGACTTAGAGATTTGAGAAAGCCAAAGCTTAGGAGGATGAGCGAGAGTGACCAATGGATCGATCACTGGGAATGATCTCGACCATCAGATCAGAGTCGAGACAGGATGAGCACATAGATGAGGAGATTAGATCTTATCCATTGGATCAGAGCCCAAAGGACTAGCAACTGTTAAATCTAGTGGAGCTACAAGGAGGATAATCCCAAGAGTTAGTCAACATTCCAAAGATGTGAAGGAATCCTTTCTGTCCATTAAGGCAGGACACGTGGTGGGAGATCAACATTTCGCTAACTTGCAAACTGGAAAATTCAAAGGTGAGTATTCCTCCAAATACATGAAATGAGAAATCATGAAATGATCTGGGCCGTCAAATCACAGATGATCATGGACCATTGATCTGTCAAGGGTGGTTTCAGAAAATTGAAAGTCGAAAGAAGGGAGGTGAGTAGTCCTCCAACTTCCTGAAATGTGAAATCCTGAAATGATATGTGCCATCGAATCACATATGATCGTGGACCATTAATCTATCAAGAATGGTTTCATAATATCGGAAATCGGGAGAGTCAGGGTTGACTCATGTCCAAATGCCCGACACGCGAAATTGCAATTTTGATCGTAGTTGTCGATTAGAGGGAGAGATCTCAACCATTGATCTGATATGAAGTATTTCAGAGTTTCATGAGTTGGGAGTTTTGAGGAAACTCATAGCAGGATTTTGCGATACATGAAATCGTTAAGCACCCTCTTGCTTGTCCCCTCATCACAGTTGGTGGTCACATTGATGAAGGTTAAGGGAGGAGATAGAGTTGCTAGGCTCCACCTCAGAGTTTCACAAGTTGGGAAAATCGAGAAAACTCATAGCAGGAGTTCGCGATATGAAAAATCATGAAGAACCCTCTTTCTTGGCCCTTGGTCACAACTAGAGGTGACATCATTGAAGGATTAAGGGAGGAGCTAGCATACTAGTAGGCTCCACATCGAAGATAACTGAGATTGTGAAGCACCTTTTGGATAGGTGACTGATCATAACTCATGGTTATGTGAAAGGAAGGGGCTTAGCCAGAAGAGCTAACACCCACTGTAAGGTTTTCTTAGGAAGGGAAAAGGCATGAAAGGAATGAGCGCACAAAGGTTCTCTGGGAAACTTCCAGAAACGAATGATTATTTTTGCCAGAGAAATCAAAGAGGCTTCAGGGTGATCTCCAGAGGAGATGAAGAGACTCGAGGTTACTGTCAATGGAATGAAGAGACAATCGACATATTGAAAAAGTATTGAAGACTGTTACTGCTAGTGATGCCAAAATAATCTCAAGATGAACAACCATTCATGGTGAATAGACTGAGCATAATCGCCAGAGAATACGAAGAGTTGTTAGTATGATATGACAGAGAACTCGTCATGTGAATTTCACGCATAACAAGGAATAGAGGCATAAATATTTGATAGTTTATGCATGCGAAAAGAAGGAGGTTGTGTAGAGGACCCAAAGAGTATACAAGAGACATAGCATGATGCAGGAGCATCGTCAGCACATCAAGCGAGCCAGTGCAGAAGAAAAGGACAGATGGACAAGCCAGCACAAGTTTTGAAAATGCTTTGGGACTATTGTGAAAATCTTAAATGAGTCATTTAAGAAGAAGCGCCTTTATGTATTGTAATGGACCTTGAGCGGATAGCTCTCATCCTTAGTAGATAGTCGGCATTTAATAGAGTTAATGAAGTTAGATAGGAATTTAATTTTAGATTTGATAGCCTAGAGTCCAAGAGGGAAAATGGATATAGACACCCTCCTTTTTACATTGTAACATGAGCATTATTCAGGAGCAGAAGAGAAAGTAGAGAATAGTGTATGAAGAACACCCATGTACAGACATTTGAATTAATAGAAGAAAGCTTTGATTCAAATTCATGGTTTGTGTTGTTCTCTATGTATTGATGTTATGCTCATGAATGTTCGCTTTCTGTTATACACTTGCTTTTATATTCTGTGTATGTGATTTCATGTGTGAATTGAAGTCTGAAGGTGACAAAGAATTAGTTTCAATTGTTTCTCTATTTTGAGCCAGAGAATTCCCGCAAGGAGTGAATTTGAATCATCTGCAAGGAGTGCGTCGACGGAAGGGTTCAATTAGAGGTAAATTTTGTTCTCATTTCCTTGAAGGTGAAGTTAGACACAGTGTCGTGCAAGGAGTACGCAGGCCAGGTAAAAGGTCTTAGGGTTGCGAACCTGATAAAGAAGGCGAAGGACTGCTGCGGCAGGCGTGCGTAGAGTCGAAGGAACTTCAATACTCAGTTTAGGTTGAAGGGTTGCCGCAAGGAGTGTGTGCAAGAAGTTATCAGAAGGACTGGAGAAGTTGTGGAAAAGCTCAAGATGAGTATAGCCGTCGATCCTTGCCATAGGAGTCGTCAGATCTACACGTGACATCGGGTATCGGGGGTTCGCAAGTTGAAGCTCCAAGTGATTGCAACGAAAATTACGATATCGTTATCTGAGATATCCGGATAGGCTCAAAACCATCCATCGTGTGGGACACTTGTCAGGAGATCCTGGGAAGTCGGGGTTTGGAGAATCGGGGTTTCTAAGAACAGGAAACACTTGTCCCTCGGAATCGTGAAATGCGATATTCCGACAGAAGGGTCGTGTGGGCCACAGTCAAGGTTATTGGAAGACAGGTGGCATACCATATCAGGGATCGGGGAAAGGTGAAGCTTGAAACCTTTGTCATCAGGATCCGCAATCCCGCGAATCCCGAAATCCCGATAAGAGGTGACGGAAGGTGGAAAAGTGAACCCGCACGTATGCATTGGAGTATCGGCACATCGGGGTTCAGAGTTAAAAAATTATATTTGTTGACATCGTGAGTAGTGATTTCTCGATATGGAGAACTCCAATAGCAAGGGAGGAAGTCAACATTGACTCATGTCGGAGTTCAGGGAATTGTGAGGCATAAAACACGCAACCATAGGATTCACGAAATCACGAGGTCCGATTTCCCGATCATTAAGGGAGATTAATTGAAGAGTTATTGTGGGTAAGGAAAATTCCTAATAGGGAATCTGAGGAACCTTTGATTTCTTCGAGCCGTGAATGAAATAAGGTCCCGAGGAAAGTGGACGTGCTCCGAGGAGTGCGGCTACGTCATGTTTGCTATCAGAGCACAGGAAGTTCTTTTTCTTTCTGTAGCAGGAGAAGAAATTTATCCATGCCACCCAGAAGAGAAAGACAGTCACCTGATCCAAAGGATAGAGAGGTGCGGAGAAGAAGCAGGAAGGTAGTCAATCCAAAAATGAAGAGACAGATGCGTGATCTCTGAGCAAGACTTGAAGACATGGAGACAGTGCAAAGACACACAGCTAGTGCAGGGGATTTTAGCGATTCAGAAGATGAGGTCGAGGCTGAATGTGAAAAGGAAGTTGCAGCTGAGGATGCAGCCAATGAATGCCTAATTAAAGCTATTTCCAGGATGGGTGTAAAGGAAAATATGGACATTCCAGTTTACGAGGGGAATTTGGATGCAGAGGAGCTACTAGATTGGATAAGAGCTCTTGACACCTACTTCGATTATGAAGATATCAAAGAGGATAAGAAGGTTATACATGCTATCACACGCCTGAAAGGACATGCTTCATTATGGTGGGATGAGCTACAAGATGACAGACGTTGCAAAGGCAAGCATAAGATTAAGAGTTGGGATCGAATGATCGCAAAGATGAAAGCAAAGTTCATCCCAAGAGACTACCAAATTACTCTGTTCAGGAGGATGCAGAACTTGAGACAGAAGCTGATGACAATGAAAGACTACACTGAGGAATTCTATCGACTGAACATCATAGCAGGTCATTGGGAGAGAGATGATGAGAAGGTTGCTAGATATCTGAATGGTCTGAGATACGACATTTAGGATGAATTAAGCATGGTTACCATCAGGATGGTGGAGGATTCTTATCAAATGCCTCTGAAAGCTGAGGAGAAGCTGAGCCGAAAGCAAGGACAGAGGGGCCGAGGCAGAAGTCAGCCCAGAGGCAAAGCAGTTGCCCAAGATAAATTCCATAAGTCCAAGGAGGAATGGAAGAAACCTCATGGTAAAGTTGAAAGAGGTGGAACCTCACAGAGAGGGCCATATGTTGATCAGAGAGGGAATCATACAGCGCAGAGTGGGGAATATGTTGACAAAAACACTTTTCCTCGTACCAGAGGTAGAGGAAGAGGAAGAGGAGGAGTAATCACATTCTTCACGTGTGGAAAAAATGGGCACAAATATTATGAGTGTCTAGAGAGAAAGAAGGACATTGGAGAAGCTCACATCACTGAGGCGCAGAGGCATGATGTTGAGGCCGAAGATGCAGAAGGCGGAAGATCGCTTATGATGCGAAAAGTCCTTTTGACACCTGAGAAAGAAGTAGAGAGTTCATCTCAAAGGACCAGACTGTTCAGAATAGCTTGCAAGACCAAGGATAGGGTGTGCAAGGTTATTGTTGATAGTGGTAGCATGGATAATCTCGTATCTACAAAGATGGTGGAAAAGCTGGGGCTGGAGATGACTGATCATCCAAGTCCATACAGAGTTTCGTGGCTACAGAAAGGACACCAGGTAACTGTTACTAAACAATGCTTGGTTGAATTCAAGATTGGAGGATATAATGATAAGATTATGTGTGATGTTATTCCCATGGATGTATGTCATTTATTGCTGGGTAGACCATGGCAATATGACATAAATGTGATTCATGATGGGAGAATGAACACATACACACTAGAGAAGAATGGGAGAACCCATATGTTTCTTCCGATAAAGGATAAGGAGGTGAAGCCGAAAGTAAGCAACACATTACTTCTCATGAGTGGGAAGGAGCTTCTTACAGAGGTGAAGAAGAAAGAAGATCCACAATTCTTTGTGGTCAGAAAGCCGAGGATTGTTCTGACTAGCATAAGAGTGGCTGATTTACTAGATGAAGTTTAGGAACTGCTGGAAGAGTTGGCTGATATCATAGTGGATGAATTACCTCGTTCGTTGCCACCAATGAGGAGTGTGAGTCATCACATTGATCTCATACTAGGAGCTAGTTTGCCAAACAAAGCCGCGTACAGGTTGACACTGCAAGAGAATGAAGAGGTTAAGAAGCAGGTCCAAGATTTATTGGACAAAGGATTAGTTAGGGAAATCTTAAGCCCATGTGTTGTTCCGATAGTACTCAGTATGAAGAAGGATGGAGGTTGGAGAATGTGTACCAACTCGAGGGCAATCAATAATATAACCATTACATATAGGTTTCCATTGCCAAGGATGAATGATCTGATGGATTGCCTGAGTGGGGAAAAGTATTTTTCAAAGATTGATTTGAAAAGCGGATACCACCAAATTCGCATGAGAGAAGGCAATGAGTGGAAGACAACCTTCAAAACCAATGAGGGATTATACGAATGGCTAGTCATGCCATTTGGCTTGACGAACGCGTCGAGTACCTTCATAAGATTGATGAATGAATTCCTGAGGGAATTCATCAGAAAATTTGTCATCGTATATCTGGATGATATACTGATTTACAGTAAATCAGAAGCTAAACATCTAAAGCATTTGGCTATTGTGATGAGGAAGCTATAGCAGAAGAAGCTATTGATTAACATGAAGAAGTCCTCATTTATGAAGACAGAGCTCATTTATTTGGGTTTTGTTATATTCACAAATGAGTTGAGTATGGACCCGGATAAAGTAGAAGTGATCAATAATTGGCCATCACCGAGAAATATTTTTAAGGTAAGAAGTTTTCATGGTTTGGCTAGTTTCTACCGAAAATTCATCAGGAATTTCAGTGGAATCAGTGTTGCAATGATGGATAGTAATATTCAAGAGCAGAAGAGCAAGCAGAGAATAGTGTATGAAGGACACCCATGTACAGACATTTGAATTAATAGAAGAAAGCTTTGATTCAAATTCATGGTTTGTGTTGTTCTCTGTGTATTGATGTTATGCTAATGAATGTTCGCTTCTTGTTATCCACTTTCTTTTATATGTTGTGTATGTGATTTCATGTGTGAATTGAAGTCTGAAGGTGACAAGGAATTAGTTTCAATTGTTTCTCTATTTTGAGCTAGAGAATTCCTGCAAGGAGTGCAGTTGAATCGTCCGCAAGGAGTGTGTCGACGGAAGGGTTCAATTAGAGGTAAATTTTTTTCTCATTTCCTTGAAGGTGCAGTTAGACATAGTGTTGTGCAAGGAGTACGCAGGCCAAGTAAAAGGTCTTAGGGTTGCGAACCTGAGAAAGAAGGTGAAGGACTGCTGTGGTAGGAGTGCGCAGAGTCGAAGGAACTTCAATAATCAGTTGAGGTTGAAGGGTTTCCACAAGGAGTGCACACAAGAAGTTCTCAGAAGGACTAGAGAAGTTGTGGAAAATATCAAGAGGAGTATAGCTGTCGATCCGTGCCATAGGAGTTGTCATATCTACATGTGACATTGGGTATCGGGGGTTCGCGAGTTGAAGGTCCAAGTGATTGCAATGAGAATTACGATATTGTGATCTGTGAGATCCCGATAGGCTCAGAACCATCCATCGTGTGGGACACATGTCAGGAGATCCCAGGAAGTCGGGGTTCAGAGAATCGGGGTTTCTAAGAACAGGAAACACTTGCCGCTGGGAATCGTGAAACGCGATATCTCGATGGAAGGGTTGTGTGGGCCACAGTCAGGGTTAGTGGAAGATAGGTGGCGTACCATATCGGGGATCTGCGAAAGGTGAAACTTGAAACCTTTTTCATCAGGATCCGTGATCCCGCGAATCCCGATATCCCGATAAGAGTTGTTGGGAGGTGGAAAAGTGAACCCGCACATATGCATCAAAGTATCGATATATCGGGGTTCAGAGTTCAGAAATTCTATTTGTTGACATTGCGAGTAGTGATTTCTTGATAGGGAGAACTCCAATAGCAAGGAAGGAAGTCAGCGTTGAATCATGTCAAAGTTTGGGGAATTGTGAGGCATAAAACACGCGACCATAGGATTCACGAAATTGCGAGGTCCGATTTCCCGATCATTAAGGGAGATCAATTGAAGAGTTACTGTGGGTAAGGAAAATTCTCGATAGGGAATCTGAGGAACCTTTGAGTTCTTTGGGCCGTGACTGAAAGAAGGTCTTGAGGAAAGTGGACATGCTCCGAGGAGTGCGGCTGCATCACAACGCATAGAATGAGGGAGGAGCTACAAGTGGTTGCACAAAGGTAAAAAGAGAAGAGAATAGAAATGCTAGATAGGATAAAACACAGAAGAATAGAAAGCACAAGGGTATGGAAGCAGGAAGAAACTGATGTAGGAAGAGAAGAGTAGTGTAGTAGAACAATGATGAGACTGGTAAGCCATTGATAAATCATGTATCACTGTAATAAATTTCAGCAAGAAAAGATTTATAATTCAGGGTGGTAGGGAGGACAATTGTCCTTAGAGTTTCAAGTAGGTGCTTGAACACAAGGAGTCGTAGCTTCTATCTGGTTGTAGCTAGAAAAACCAGGGTGGTAGGGTGGTGCAAGGGAGAACCGTTGTTCTATATTATGCAGGTTGGTGCCTGTGTGACTAGAAGTTGGTTCTTCCATCTAGTTGTTGCTAGAACACTCAAGGAGTTGGTGCTTCCTTCTAGTGGGTGTTAGAGAAACCAGGGAGTTGGTACTTCCTTGTAGTGGGTGCTAGAGAAATTAGGGAGTTGGTGCTCTCAACAAGTTGTAGCTTTTAAAACATAGGTGGTAGCCTCGCAATGATTTGGTTCTCATATAATTATAATGTATAGAAAATAAAGACTACTTATCATATCAAGAAGAAGAGATTTTTACCCTTTATGGGTTTCCTCAAGAATATATGTCTATGTGTGCTTCATGTGTGTGATTGATGTTGAATACTCTATTGCTTAGTTCCCTGTATTATTGTGATCATCATTGAGTATTATGTAATGAATTAAAATGGTTATAATTGTTTAAACATAGTAACAATTGATTCACCGTGCCCTCCTCCCCCCCCCCTCTGAATTGTCCAACATAGTTGAGCTATTTGTTTACTCCGCTCGGGTGAAATTTGTTTTACACATCTAGCATAACATATTTATCTCAACTTGATCAAGTTGAAATTATTCTCTAATAATTAATTTAAATTATCCTCCACCCTATCGGTTCCCAATATTTAGTAGTAATAAATACACAATAAATATTGTCAATAAGTTTAATAACGATTCAATAACTATATAATAACTTTATTAATATATCTCACTATTACTCCTCCTTAACATAGAGCGTTAATATAACTTCTAACATAGATTGATCAATACCCTCTACTCATGTCTATGTCGAAAGTTAAAATTTAACGAAATAATTATTAAGTTAGACGTAATAATTAATATAAAGAAATATTTATACTTGGAACAATCATATCTCGACTAAAAACAAATTGGGAATGTCCAGATCTCCATAAACATTTAGCATAGGAATTATCCATGTCTCGACCTCAACGTTGGGGTTCACTAAGAGGATAGTAACTAGAGATAACTATAACATGTCAATCACTTCATGATTTGGCTAAGGAAGGACTTAATACTAACTAATCGTTGACTTGAGAGAATATTTCTAAATGGTACGACACAATTAAATAAAAAATGTGTGTTCTTGATCTTAAGAAAAAGGAAACAAGACTCCATGCTAATTCCTAAATTAAATTTATTGCATAGATTATATAATTTGACATCAATGCTAACCAAGCAGTTGTATTGATGTTGTACGGGTAATTAAGATGGAAAAAGGGAACGCCAGAATACACAAGTATGATCCGAAATAAGTGAAATCTATTAAGGAAACAAAATCATCTTTCCAATAATGATCAATGGATTGTAATGCATGGTCAACAACTGGTGATTGGATTTCGTTATTGACTAGTGAAAGGGAGACATTCTTCCCACCTACCTAAGGGCCTAATCCGGATTTATCAGTCAAGGAAAATAAATAAAAGTTACAAACTATCAATTCCTTCATGCCCATGGAGCGCATATGTTCTCTCACTTGAATCCCACAAAAGGAATTGAGAAGTTCTATTAATTAGTTCAGTGTAGAAAATAAATTTGACTTCTTCCTGAAATAATAATAGGGAGATAATTTTTACAAATATATATTTTCAACTAACAACCCTCAACCTAGGTTTTCAAGGATACAAAATAAATGTGTAAAATTATAATATACATAGAGGGTGTAACCAATTTTTACTGAAAAATTCCAGTGCCATAACTATAATAGAACTCCTCACGGTGTTTTTGACTAGTAAAATTGATACAAAACAATGAACAAGGTGTTCACAACATACAATAGTTCCAACCACTATGAGAATCAACATTTAACACTTTCTCAAGGAGTGAATTACAGAGTAAGTAAGGTAAACTATGGTAAAAGCAATTTAAAAACTCACGATTTTATAGGACTTTTTCTTGCATGCAAACCAAAGTTAAAATATTCTAGGAGACATATGATTATCAGGTCGTGATCTCGGAAAATGTAAAAACATATAAGTCATTCATTCGCAATGATGACTAAGGAATCTATTCACCATGAAGGAATGAAACGTCTGACTAGAGCTTATACTATGCAATGAACTTCATGAGATACAATGTCACACGTTAAATTACTTATTCTGAAGCTAGTTTTAAATTCAGATTAATCAAGAATGTAGAGGAAGTGTTCTAAATTACTAAATCCCATTTGATAAAGGTAATCAAGGGAAACCATTTCATAGAGTTTGTCCATCCCTTATCACCATTCTTCGTATCTACACTTTGTAAATTTTAAAGACACAAAGTTCTTAACAACTAGGTAAATGAGTGGAAGGATTATGTCTCACTTTTAAAAATATATCTACTTATGTGTTGTAAAGATACATATGCCATGGATAGAACATAATAGACCTTTTTACATCGATCTGAATTGAAATTATCATTCAATTATATTACAGACAGACAAAATACAATAATGTTGACATAATCATTTATATATATATATATATATATATATATATATATAACCATGAAAAGGTTTCTAAATAGACTATCAATTTTGTGTATAAATTCTCTTCAACCATACTAAAATTTGGTAATTTTACAGATTTAAATAATCAATCCAATAATAGTAATAGATTACATACAATTTCATAAATAATCTTGAAGCCCAATACCGTAACTAGAAGAGAAGTTGACATTGGTGATGATCTTGATCCGTAGACTTGCGCTTCCTCACTTTCAATCCAAAAATTCACTGGTACCTCCCAACCAAATATAGGGGTACTCTTCTTCCCCCTTATCCCCTCGAGCCGCAAAGGGGCTACACACATGAAACCAACAACAATAGTTCCAAGGATTTCCTTGCAAGGTAGAACTTCCGCTCTCTCCACAAGCTTTGTAACACAACTCTCACAAGTAAAACATAGTCAAAATAATTTTGCCAGCATAACCTTACCAAGAATAGGTGAGATCCATTTCCCCTCTACCTGATTTGTTTTATAGAAAAATACCCAATGACACATGTGCTCATGCATAATTAATTAGATGTTTAATTGATTTAATTAGGATTAATCACCCACACATTTTTCACACTCTCCCCAAGTTTCACAAGTAATTACAAATTTTATTTTATTTAAAAAGTAAATTTCCCTCACATTCCCCGATGTGTTCATATTTTTTCTCTTAGTTCTCCCTTTGTTTCCCAAATTCTCATTTAATGAGTGTCTCCTAACAAGATCTTAGTCAGAGTTGGATTGGGAGTCTTCTTCTAGTTAGACTAGTGGTAGATTAACTCTATATACTATTCTATGTGTACACCTATTCTCTGATACTTTATTTCTTTTCTATTTTAAAAATCCCTTTTATTATTTTCATACACACATGTGCATTTTATTCAATCTTTAGATTTTTTTTATTCCCCTTTTTCCTAGATTTTGACTATTCTTCAATATTTTAACTTATGTCATAATTCATTTAGTCCCTTAATTAAATTTAGACTTAGACTTAGTTTTATCCTCAGGGTTAGACTTTTATGGGGATTTATAATTAACAAATTCATTGTTTAATTAATTATTTTAATCCAAAAATGTCTAATCATTTAAATTGTTTCTAGGCCACACAGATATATTCACTCAAGTTTTTTTTTTTAAATATGTGACATTCCCTTAAAGACACACCTCTGTGCTCCAAGGGTGCTAATCGCCTTTGACTAGATTTGGAAGTTTTACTAACCCTTGGATTCAACACTCTACTCGATCGACCTTGTTAGAGACTAAGGGCTTCTAAGGAATAAGGACTCTACCTTATTGCACTCCTCTTAGAATCTTCATGACTGATTGTCTCAATGTTTCCTCTTGACATCGTGGACCTCTTGAACTAGGTAATCATTAACCTACCATTCAACCATGTTGGGAGTGCTAGTAGGATGTGATAGGCATGTTGCCACACCTCTCCCTCAATGTCGGGTTTCTACACATGGCCCCTTTACTCATTATGTGAGTCAGATTAGAAAGAATTGTCAATCTAGCATCCACTTATAAAAATGGTATCAATAATCGATATACATAAATCATATTGTAATCAATCATATTTCACAAGTGTGAAAAAACAAATACTCAATCAATATACAATTCACTTCCTGACTCAATCCGGAGTCCAAGGAAGTCCATTGATGCCATCAACATCCCTAATCTGTCATGTGTCCTGCACACTAAGGAAAAAATCATGAATAACATCTGCCAATACATATACATCAAATAAAAATTACAACACATCATCATCATCATGTATAATCCATAATCAAAACAAAATCACAATGTACCATAATCGGATCAGTTGCACGCAAGTGTCCTCAAATAATATTCAATAAAAGTGTGCTTAGTAGAGTGGGATGTTACATACACCCCCTCATGTTTTAAACTTCATACCGAATTTTCTACAGTATATAAATGAAAGTAAAAAAAAATGTCTCTGACATATATCTATATGTCTAATCTATCAAACAAGTAAGGAAATTGTTGATGCATCTCATATGCATCCTCCCAGGTAGTCGAGTGCAGACGATATTTTCCCCAATAGACCTTGACATGATCAACTATTCAATGTCATAGTTGTTGAATGCAATGGCCCAGAATGCGGATTGGCACTACCATGAGAGCTCCCTCATCCGACACCTACATGAACCAATTCACATTCTAGACCATCTCATTTGAGAACTATTCCATATAATAGTTGATCAGGTTAAGGTCTAGTGGGACAACTATAGTCCACACTCAACTACCTAGGAGGACACATATGAGATGTGTCAACATTTTCCTTAATTGTTTGATAGATTAGACATATAGATATTTGTCTGATAATTTTGTTCTACTTGCAGTTATATATTGTGCAAACTTCGGGACAAAGTTTAAAACAATAGGGGGTGTATGTAATATCCTACTCTACTGAGCACACTTTTATTGACTTATTCTTTGAGCAAACTTGCATGCAAGTGATCCGGTTATGGTACATTATGATTTCGTTTCAATTATGGATTATACATGATAATGATGATGTGTTATAATTTATTGTTATTTGATGTATATGTATTAGCAGATGTTATTGACGAGTTTTTCCCGACTGTGCAGGACACATGACAGGTTGTGGATGTTGATGATATCAATAGACTTCCTTGGAATTTTGATTGAGTTAGGGAGTGAATTGTATTTTGTTTGAGTATTTCATTTTTCCCAATTGTGACATATGATTGATTAGTGTATGATTTATGTATATGGATTATTGACACGATTTTTATCAGTGGATGTAGGCTTGACAATGCTTGCTAATACAACTCACATAAGGAGTAAAGGGGCCATGCATAGAAACCAAACATTGAGGAAGAGGTGTGGCAATGCCCCTATCACAACCTACTAGCACTCCCATTGTGTCCAAATGGTAGGTTAACGATTACCTAGTTTGATAAGTCCATGATATCATGAGCATGGACTAAGGCGGTCATTCACAAATATTCTAATTGTCACGCAATAAGGAATATTCCTTATTCCTTAGAAGCACTTAGTCTCTCACAAGGTCGATCGAGCGAAGTGTTGACTCCAAGGGTTGGAAAAACTTCAAAACTACTCAAAATCGAGTGGCACCCTTGGAGAATGAAGGCGTGTCTTGAAGAGCACATTACGTATTAAAAAACAAAACTTGAGTCAATAAGTCTATGTGGCCTAGAAAACATTGAAATGATTAGACCTTGTTGGATTAAAATAATTAATTAAATAATGAATTTATTAATTATAAACCCAATAAAAGTCTAAGCCTAAGGCTAAAACTAAGTCTAATTACAAATTTAATTAAGGGACTAAATGAATTATGGCATAAGTTAAAATATTGGAGAATAATCAATTATCAAACTCTAGGAAAAAGGGGAATAATAAAAAAAAAAAATCTAAAGATTGTGTTGGCACAGGGGCAGACCCAAGATTCAATGCTACAACAATGAACCAACAAAACCCTAACTACTGGCCCTTTCGGCAACACCTGCGAAGAAGATGAAGTCTCACCTGAGGTAGAGGCAAGGGTGGTTGCAGGACTCAGGTGTCTGGAACCTTAGCTGGGACACAGATCTGTGAGTGTAATACTTAATAGAGAACTTAACACCGACAATTCATCAATATTTAACCACTATCTAATCCACAGATAAAACAAAGCATAACTTCATTCATCCAGATCTGGTGTCTCTAAGTACTTATCATAGGGAAGTCGATTAGATCTAGTAGATTCAAGAACTAAGCATATTCACATAGGTCAGATCTACATCCATATACATCATTAGAACAAAACATAAACAAATTTATCTATCTATATCAAATCATTTAGGAAGTAAAGACATAAACACATCAACAAATTGCATAAAGTAGAGAAACATAGTGTATACATGGTTCACCCCCACCCTAGGGATATGTCCACCAACTCTTCTTCTTTATTTTCTTTGCCAATCTTCTTACAGGAGCGTAGCATCAAAATCATACTTTGTATAAGACAGGAGATCTGCGCACACTCCACTAGATCCTCCTTCTCTGAGCTAGGGTAAAGCACCAAGCCTTATTACAATTACTTGCACGTAGCTATGCAAGTCTCACATAGTATGCACAGAGCACTTTACAATCCTTCAATCACATAGATCTATTACTTAGCCATTCATAACTGCTCTCTTCTTACATTACCTAGAAATCTATTTATACTTTACAAAATGGGCCTAAACATGGGTAAACCCATGGGTCGACATCCCATACCTATGATATAATCCCAAATCCAAAAAAGGACCCAAAAAGGGGCCAAGATCCCATGAATTGTTCTTCATCTTGCACTCCTCCTTTCACAGACTGTCGAAGTCTCAAAATAGGTCAACTTGATCAAGGATCTCCCAAAACATGGTCAAGGGCCAACATGCCCCCAACATTGACCTGTAACTCATCCTGAGTCACTCTAATATGGCTAGTTCTACTTCGAAATCCTCGAGCTTGGATCGAGCTGCTTCAACTTGTTGTTGTGCCATGACCTCTTGTGAAACGAACTCTTGGATGACTACCTCATTCACAGGTCCCTCTAGTCATTGTTCAGCTGTAGGGAGAACCTTCTCTAGTTCTGATCCTTGACCTTTGACCTCTGTGAACAATTGGTAGGCCTTATCTTGTACAGGTTGGAGCCTCTAAGTTACTTCCATAACTCTTCTTTAGATAGTGTGGATCTGATGTTGGGCAGTGCATTGCTCTTGGGAGCACTTCATTATTTCCACAACTGACAGGGGATTTAGCTGCACTTGTATCGTTTCGGATTGATACTTCACCTCTTAGAGTTGGGACTCTAGTTCCTTTAGTTCTAGATTCTCAGTGAGCTTCTCATAGGTGTGGGCACTCCGATCAGTAAGTTTCTTACATTCCATAGCAAGGGATTTTATTCTCTCAACTGTGCTTCAAGAAGCTCCTTCTCTTTGATCCCTTACATCCTATGGTGTCTTGGGTACTGTGCAGAGCTCTAAGTCTGTGATGAATTGTTGTAGCTATTGGATAACTTATGTGAGCTTCTCTACTTGTTGCATGACTCGGTCCTTTGCCTTTATTTCTACGACTATCATAGAGTGAAGTGATCTGTTGACCGCTTCTTTCACTTCGATTATCTCTGTGAGAAAATGTTCTTTTCCTTGTTTTATCTGTTCTTTTTCTTCATCAAACTTTTCTTGGAGAGTAATATTTTCCTGTTCTGTAGTTCGACGCTGGTCTACAAGTACTCCTTATACTTGCGCCAAAGCTTGGGTGGCTTGTTTTGTTTCCTCTTATGCTCGTCGAAGGTGAGCTTTGACTGTCTCATATATTTAGCGAAGTTGGGATGGCACATTGATCCATATGGATATCAGTGGCCACCCACCTTTTCCAATTGGCTCAACACATTTTTCTGACAATTTTGGCAATTTACTATTTTTAGCAGTTTTAACTTTCGGGGCCATTTTCAAGGCCTAAATGAAGGATTTTTGGGATTCAGCTCCTCAATTATATATGAAGTTATTATTGAGACCCAAAAATGAATCTCCTTGATGATACCTTTCCAACGGGATATCACATGCCTAAAATGGAGATTGTATGCAAAAGTTACGACCCCGAGAAGTTGATGTACTAACTTACCCAAATGGGGCCTACATGACTTTTGGCACTTCATCTCCTAGGGTTAGGTTTTTAGATGTATAGGGTTTTTGGAATTCTTTTTTATTGTAAAAAAGGAATTTAGAGCCTCATTTTAATCATCTTCTTTCAAATGCACACAACCGTCACATCTCTTCTCAGAGATAAGCCGCCACCATTCCAACAGGCTTGTTTCCGCTGCATTTTACAGTTTCAGCTTATTTCATTATTGAACAGAAAATCAATTTGATTGTATCTCTATTATTTTGTGTTAAGAACCTGTTAATAATATTTTTTCATTTTGTTCTTCTCATAAAATCTATATCACTCATCTCCCAACTCTAGTTCTCCCGATGGCAGAGGCACAATGGAGACTACATGACTGGATTGAAGGGCATGTTGTGCCCCTCGAAGCTAGACTTCAATACTATCATACATTTATTCCTTCTTCACTCCTTATTTATCTTCTATCTCTATTGAAGCATCATTGAGGGCTGATATGATGAAGACAAAGTCATCGGAGGTGATAAAAGTCTTCATCTTGGACATGGTGGCTTTCAATTTCTTTCGGGAAGAAGGTTTTTGGGGGGGGAAATTCCTCTTATTCAAGGGGTCAACCTCATCTTTGGGAGATGTTAATTCACTGGGATTCTTTTCATCTTCTACTTCGTCACCACCCCATTGGTCAGGTGACATGGACGCGGTATTCACTGAGGTGTTGCTTAAGTTTTGGACCCCCTCAGTCTTCTTTTGTCTATTGGTTCTGGGTGTATTCTATTCTTTATGAGTGTCCTCTGGGATATCAATATCAGATATCTATGCAAGGTTGGTGGTCATAATAAGGTTAGTCAACCATTCCTTAGTGATTACCTCAAGGTCTTCTTCTGTAAGCTTATAATACGACTGGAGCTTTTCTTGTTATTCATCTGCTCACACTGTAATGCAAATTAAATGTCGATTTGCGCTAAACTTCATCAGGGGTATGAACCTTTGTAATGTGTTTGAATACATGTGAGGCTCATATTCGATGGAACGCTTTAGCTGGAGGTATTATGTATGAATCATATCATTCGACTGCCACTATTTGTTCATATCAGTGGAATACCATAGGGTAGCTAACTTCCCAAAAAGTAGTTTGAATGACTCTATGTCGGGGAAGGTCTCTCCTTTCGAAATCTCCCAGGAAACAAATGCAATGAGGACCAGAAGTCAGCTGAAATGAAATTCACAACCCTAATCATGTGCTTCTCGACAATCTAGTTCCAACTGGTTAACTAGGTACTTCGCCCAGTCCATTTGTAGGCCTTTTGTGCACTTCCCTGCAAGGTCAACAACAAAGACACTGACCTACAGAGGTCAATTCTTCCTTACTAAATTTTCAGCTATCAGTTGACATGCTAGGTGCACTGCACCACTCTAGATGGAAGCCACCTTGTAGCCTCTTCCCTTCTCAACATCACCATATGTATCCCTGATCTTCTGTGAGAGTGTGTGATCTATGGATTTTCCTAGATAAAAGTCCTACAGGTCGAGTCATTGCATACTCAGTCCTATGATCCTATGGATCAATGTTGGGTCAACTATAATACGTCGATGTATCCATAAGTAGCTTCCATGGTAACACGATAGTAGCAACTTGACAGAGGCATTGAATTCCTGGTGTCTTCTGAAGTGTGGGATATTCATGACATTTAGCAGGGTGGACTATGCGAGGTTCATCATCCATGACTGAGGGATGGTATTTGAGTTCTTCCCTTTTTTTCTAGTTAGGTACTTGTATGGGACGAGCATACCATAGATATTGCGATCCTCGAGGTTGAAGTCATTGAACTTCAACACTGTGATCTTATCCTACTCTATCCAAACTGTGCATACGCAATGACCATGGTGTACTTGAATTCTCTTGGCATGCTATCACGATTCACCACACCAACCACAGGCGGGATGTAATTGGGCAATATGGTTGGAATCGGTTTTTCATTTGTGACATCATATTTATTCTTGGTTCTCTTTTTTCTGCAAATGGTTAGAATGGTCCAAATCTACAAGAAGTCTATGAAGAGGCTTGCACCATTCTTGTCGATGAAGCTTGTATACCTGCAGACATTGACATGACTCTTTTAGTCATGAGGTCAATCAAAAATTCTTCGAAAACTTTCTTTGCAGTGTTGAACTTGTCTGACATACATGATCAGGGTTGAAAATCTCAGGTTCGAGGAGTAACTTACACACTGTAATAGGATAGAGGGAAATAGCACAATGATCTGTGTGTAAAATCAACAAGTCTATGAGCTCAGATTCATGGTTAGAAAAAGTGTTCTTGGTGCATGGCGCAATGGGATAAATAGATAACTTGGCAACAAATTTCTTGCAATGGTCGAGATCCGTCATTAACTTTGTTATTTCCATTATGGCACTGTTCAATGATCTGGTGGCGAACCATAAATTCCTTTATACCTGTTCATGGGGGTCGACCGAAAGGTTATATTGGTCCCAACGACTATATTGATTTGCCCTGGCGAAGTTCCATGTGACATTGTTATGTTATCACGACGAAGCTCCAATTTTTAAAATTTTCCTTCTGCGAAGTTCCCTTTGGAGCCTTCTATAACTTTTTGATCCGAGCTCTCTTCTTACTTAGCTTTCTATCATTCTTTCCAGTGAGATTCATCCTGGTATGCCTTTTTCCATTATGATTCATTTCTTCTTTTGGCATAGTTACTTTGTGTTGTTGATATTATTTCCTAAGATTCAAGGGTGATACTTCTTCTTTATCTGGAATAGGTACTTCAATCTTCTATGGGTTGTCTAGTGTTCTTGCAACTTCAATATCCAGGTTTCTGGTGTTAATTAGCTTTGATCTATTCTTATGTTCTTCAATTAAGTGTGCGGTCCTTCTAGTCATGAAATCATTTAAATCTTGCTTCTTCTTCTCTCAAACTTCTTCTTCTTCTTACCTCTTGGTCTGATCTCTTTCAATATAAGGTTTTCCTAGTAACATGGTAAATGGGGCGTTCTTCTCAATAAATTTGATAATCTCAAAATATTCCTTTGTCGAAGTCCCATTGGAATGCATAGGTATCCGGGTGAGATTTCCACATAGGTTTATCATATTTCCTTTGAATAGTCCTATTCCTCCCAATGAAAGAGTCATAACAGTCTTCCCTAACCGTTCCCAAGTTCTTTATGTCATGATATTCACCCATGTTTCCTCATCTAGAACACAGTCAATGTCGAAGTATCCTATTATTTCTTCAAGGAATTATTTTTCTTTGAAGACCTCTAATAAACTAACATGTTGGTGATCAGTCAGGATTTCTTTCATTTGTAGAAATGCTTTCTCTAATTCTTTGTGGGGTTCTTCCATAATCTCAGTTTCTGGATTTGCCTTAGGGTTTTCTTTGTTCATATTCATTCTTTCAACTTTATCAATCATTCTAGGGCAATCCAATACTTCATGTTCCATAGATCTACATCAAAGACAACAAGATCTTCTACCAGGGAATTCCTTAGCCAGATGTACCGGTCTTATGCAACTGTAACAAAGGGTTAATCCTCATTTTATTTTAAATGATCCCCAACCTTTCATGTACTGTGCACTAGGATCATAGTAGCTAATCTGCAAAAAATTCTTTCCAGGATCTTGCATCCATTTGATAGTCCAAACATTCTCTCTATGCATAGGTATAACATATCTTTCACTATTCTTATCAGATCTACTCAAATCAAATCTTCTTTCATCTATCAATGTCGTAGTTTTCAATATAGGATAAATCTTATCAAACATACCTATATCCATACTTTAGAAACAAAAATTTCCACTAATCTTATCTTCAACAAAGCACAAAGTTTTCATATATAGAACTTTTCAATATTCTTACCTTTATCAAAGTGCAGAGCTTGCAGATCTTACCTATTTTCTTCAGACCTGACCTATTTTCATTGCACAGAGCTTCACAGGTCAAGTAGGATGTTGTGCACTAGGGAAACAAATCTACACATAGAGCTTTCACAATTTCAGGTTGGATCTTTGCACAAAGCTTCTTCTTCCATAGATCCAAACAATCATATTTTTAGGTCCTGGAAATGAAACCATTTGTTCACACAGGGGTAGAACCAGGGTTCAATGCTACAACAACACACCAACAAAACCCTAACTATCACCCCTTTCAGAAACACCTGCGAAGCAGATGAAGTCTCATCCGAGGTAGAGGCAAGGGTGCTTGTAGGAATTAGGTGTCTGGAACCTTAGCTGGGACACATATCTATGAGTGTAATACTTAACAGAGAACTTAGCATTGACATTTCATCAATATTTAACCACTATCTACTCTGCAGATAAAACAGAGAATCGCATCATTCATTCAGATCTGGTGTATCTAAGCACTTATCATAGGGAAGTCGATTAGATATAGCAGATTCAAGCACTAAGAACATTCACATAGGTTAGATCTACATCCATATACATCATTATCACAAATCATAAATTTTTTTATCTATCTATATCAAATCATTTAGCAATTACAGACATAAACACACCAACACATTTCACAACACAAAGAAACACAACATATACGTGGTTCACACCCACCCTGGGGCTACGTTCACCAACTCTTCTTCTTTATTATCTTTGTCAAGATTCTTACAGGCACATAGAATCAAAATCCTAGTCCACAGAAGATAGGAGATTTGTGCACACTCCACTAGATCCTCCTTCTCCAAGCTAGGTAAAATTACCAAGCCTTCTTACAATTAGTTGCATGTAGCTCTGTAAGTCTCACACAGTATGCACATAGCACTTTACAATCCTTCAATCACATAGATATAACACTTAGCCATTTGTAGCTGCTCTCTTCTTACATTTCCTAGACATCTATTTATACTTTACAAAATAGACCTAAACATGGGTAAACC
>ML776737.1:987509-998333 GCA_009831015.1 Picea engelmannii
CACTTTGTACGATGTCTTTCTCTCATTTAGATCTGAGAGTCTAGCTTGATCTCTCATCATGTGCCTGGAAGATCCATTGTCGATTATCCACATATCGTCTTCAATTGTCCTGGTAAGTGTTGAGTAATGTAAGAGACTGATTGTTTCTCACATGTCTTCGGTTGATTGATAACTGGTCATTCCTTGATCCAAAACTTCAACTGCATCTTTTCTCTCTTCTGAGAAAGTCAATAGGTGCACTGAGTTAGGGTGCATCTGGATATCTTCTCCTTGAGCAAGATGCTCCATCACAAGGTGCCAGATCTAAGAATTAGGGTTTCTGCAACTGCTACTGCTAGTAACCCTAGCTATAGTTCTTTGGAATCTGCTCTTGATAGTAACCCTAGCGGCACTTCCTCAATGAGCTCAATACCTAGCGGTTATGTTTCCTTCCAATTTTTTAGGCTGACTAAAGGGGGTGTGGGTCCATAACCTATTAGAATATAGAGGATTGTACTCATTTAACTATTGACAATACCCTCGTCACCCAACCACAGGCCTTAAGCCACCCTCTGAGCACCTTGACCTTGACCGAGAAGAGAATTCTAACTACAATCAATAGCCAAGAGAGGATAAATGCACCAAGAAAAAGAATAGAAACTAAACTGAATAGATGATCCCACCTAGAAGCTAGCGCACCACTTTCCATCTCTCCCAGAAAACCTGTGCACAAAACTATTGTTGCCTGCAACTACCTGCATAGATATTGCTCTCACTGCAACTGCTGAGATGACAAATAATGAAACTGGTGCCCTATATTTATAGTGGAATGGCCAGTCTAACTGGGGCCTAACTGGCCAGTCTAACTGGGGCCGACTTCTCCTTTTCGGCTTCAATAAATTCAATATAAATATATTTGTTCAGTCGACAAGTTGTATAGGGTTTGCTTCAATTCTCTGCTTCCTTCCGAAGGATTCTAGTCTTGTCATAGGTCATAATAGAGGTTCATACCTCCCAAATCTACCATAATATTAACACCTCTCCCTCTACAAATCCCCGACTGTGAAATCGTGCCTCCGAAGAGATCGACAGCTGTGTACCTCCCTCAATTCAACAACCCTCATTGTATCTAGATATGACGGTCACTATCCTTCCTGAGCTTAAGAGTGTTGAAAGAAACTCGGTCTTAATCCTTCTTCTATTCCACAAGATCCCATGGCTCACTAAACTTTGGCACTTACTCTTGAATCGATTCCACCATCCGATTCAAATTCTCAAGGACTTCTGGCCAAATGAGTTGGCATCCTCCCTCTTGAGCTTGACTTCTATGAGACGATTTCGACCTCCACCTCCCTTTGAACACCTCAGAGGTTCTATCGCTTCTGAGCTTTCTCTTGCAAACTCAAGGCTTCCAAAAGGGTCTCTGCATGCACTCCTTGTAACAAATTTCAAATAACCTCTGGTTATTTGGGTCTTGGACACTGTGCACCTCTTACAACAATAGTCTCTCAATCTCCCTCTTGAGTTGGTAAAATCCTAGACCTCACTTAGCCTGCTCACACCTTGCATGACTCTTAAGGTAACCTTGCACTTCAGCCTGTAAAAACACGATTTGAATCTCCTCTGAGAGTTCTGAGATGAAAATCATAGCCTGGTCGACGTACTCCTTACAGACCCTCCACTTCACTCTTTGCAGTAGTTCTCAAAAAGAGAAATAACTGAAAAATCATTCTCCCCTTGTCCATAATTCAAACATTCAACATAGAATTCTAGAGCACACTCACACAGATTTCATTGAAATAAAATGCACACAGAGAATATAAACTAGCCTGCAACATACCATTCAATAGGTGGTTCCAAAAACCATAACAAACACATAGATTTGAATCAAATCTTTCTTCTATTAATTCCAGTTCTCCTATACATGGTAAATAACAATAGCTACAATGCATAAAAGTCTCTATTCTCCTCTGCAGCTCTACAAATTACCAAATTCTGAATAATAATGAGTTTTTTTCAAGATACAAGGTGAGGGTGTCTATCATCCATTTTCCCTCCTATGATCCTAAATTGTCTAATCTATTAAATTAAACCTACCTACTTGCATTAAACAGAATTAAATTCCTATTACATCCGAGAATAGGAACATACGCTCCAAAATTAGTTTGGATCTTCAGATATAAATGCAACTGCACTTTCCTCCTGTCCATTACATTAATGCTTCAGATTTTAAATTTTAAAACATTTTCACAAAAACGTGTTCAAATTACATTTGCACGTCCAACTGTCTCTTTGGCTAGAAGCATACTTTGTCTTTCAATGATGCTTCTGCATCATACTCCGTCTCTTGAAAATTTTCATGAACTCCTATTCATGATTTCCTTCACTATTTGTCCATGCTTTTGAATTGTTTCTTCATCCTCCCAACTGTCATCTTCAACTAGATGTCCTTTCCACTTGACCAAGTATTCAAAATACTCTTTTCTCCTGGTCTTTCTGCTAATCCTCTTGTCAATTATGCTTTCCATCTGTGGCTTTTCAGCTACAGGCATTTGTTTCATCCATGGAATTTCTTCCTATTAACCCTTCGCTCCTGCCTCTTCAGCTCTGTAAGGGTACAAATTTGTGACATTGAATATTGGTGAGATTTTGACCCGATTGGATAATTCAATATCATACGCATTTGCCCCAATTTTTTTTATGAGTTTGCACGGTCCAATTTTCTTCATCTTCATCTTGTTGTATGTTCCCACTGGGAACCTTTCCTTCCTCAAAAATGCAAGAATCAAATCACCAACTTCAAATTGAAGTTCTTGCCTGTGTTCATCTTCTCTATGCTTGTATTCTTGACTTGAACTCTACAATCGCTCCTTGATTCTGCTATGAAGCTCCTTCATTCCTTCTGCAAAGTTTTCTGCACTAGCATTCCTGAATTCAACTTGTTTTGAATCTTTAAATTTAGAGACTTCCCTTGGATGCATTCCATATAGATTTGAGAATGGACTCTGCCCTGTGCTTTTATTGAGTGAATCATTGTAAGCGAATACTGCCTATGGAAGAATGTGATCCCATTGACTGTGGTGTTCAACCACTAAGCTCCTTAACAAATATCCTAAGATCCTATTCACGACCTCTGTCTATCCATCCATCTAAGGATGATACGCTGATCTAAAAGAAAACTTTGTCCCCATATTCTTCCATAAGGTCCTCCAGAAATTTCCTATGAACTTGGTATCTCGATCAGAAACGATACTCCTTGGCAAGCCATGAAGTCTAACGACTTCCTTGAAAAACAGGTTCACAATATGAGTTGCGTCACTGGTTTTCTAGCATGGTATGAAATGTGCAATCTTTGAAAATTTTTCTACCACTACAAAGATTGAATTATATCCCCTATGTGTCCTTGGTAGTCCTAATATGAAATCCATTCTCACTGCATCCCACGACCTTTTGGGTATGGGTAATGGCTGATATAACCCTGCGGTCTTCCTTTTTCCCTTCGTGTGCTAACAAATTCTGCACCTGTCCACAAATTTCTTCACATATGTCCTCATCCCTAGCCAGAAATATGATCCATTCAAATTTGAGAACATTTTTTCATGGCCAAAGTGTCTGGCCAATCCTCCACTGTGCATTTCCTTCAAAAAATTCTCCCTCATGGAGCATTTCAGAATACATAGTTGATTTCCCCTGAACAATAGTCCATCCTAGATCATCTACTCTGTCTATTGAATTTTTTCCCTGAGAATTGGATTCTTAGACGCCTCATATGCCTCTTTGAAATCTGGATCATCCCCATACATTTATTTGAGGTTATCAAAACCCAAAGTCTTAACTCTAAATTCCTACATAAGCAAACATTTCCTGCTCAAAGTGTCAACAAGTTTGTTAGTAGTTCTATAAATATGCTTAGTCACAAAAGAAAAATTATGCATGTATTCAACCCATTTAGCATGTTTTTGGTTCAAATTCTCCTATCGAGTGACCAATTACAAAGTGTGATTATCATTGTACAAAAGGAACTCTTTTGGTGCCAAGTTGGCACCTTGATATTGTGTACCCTTTGAATTTCTAGATAGAGTGGGATCTGTAGCCTATAGGGTAGCACTTTCTCCCACAGTAAAAGCACATAATGTTTTCCATGTTTCATTATTGGAGAAATATGTACATCATTCTAATCATATAATTGACTGGTCTATGATCTAGTTGGAACTAGAGGGAGAATTCCTACCAGAACCCCAATTCATACTGGACATAAAGGAAACCTTGCTCGGGAACTGAACCATTGCACAGGTCAAGGTGCAGTGGAAACATTTTGGCCTAGATGAGGCTACATGGGAAATGGAAGATGCCATGAAACGGGCATATCCGATTTTGTTTAATTTTGTACTTACATGTTCTATTGATAGACAAAACATTGAGGATGATGTTCCTTTAAGGGGGAGGGAATTGTAACACCCTATTTCCCCCAATATGTAAAAATAATTATATCAGCCAAGAATTATGGAAAACTCCAAGATGTGAATGTGTGATTTGACGGACCCTGTATAAAGGGTCAATGAATGTAAATGATGTGTGAATATATGTTGCATGACTACTGGGAGGGGGATGTGCTGAAAAAGAGACCACAAGGGTTGAAGAAAGGTGGTGGAAGGCACCTGGAGTGTTGGCGTTAACTTCCACTGAACCAATACCATATTAGTCTTTACTGGCTCAAAGACCAAAGCTACTCTCTGGACCTGGAGTAAATTACTCACCAAGATGGTAGGTGGGGAGGCTCCTCATGAGTTAATGAGAGGATGGGGGTGAAATTCCCATCCGTAGAAGCCCTCAGACTTGACCACTACGGGAGAATTCATGCCACATGTGACCTTGTAGGACAAAGCAAGAAAGGAAGTGTGGTGAGAGAGAGAGTGCGCAACAGGAATCGCAAAAGGAGAACTAGAGGAACTTTAGAAAATATAGTGATTATTGAGCAGAGGAGAAGGAGAGTAACCTTATTCCTTGACTTTCGATGAGTGGAAAGTAGGAGATGGAGTCTCAAAGCCTCGTGGTCTAGCTCGGGGGTGGCTAGTGGTAAATCCGTTGGGAGTCGCTGAGCCTACGGTTGGGTGGAAATGAGAACCCCTCTCAACAGTCATGCCATACTTGGTGTTCTTTCTGATAAGTGTTTACATATCACATCTTGAATTAACTATAATGGATGCATGCTCATGTTTGTACACTTATAAATGATTGATTTCTATATAGAAGTGTTTGCTTGGTGTTTCGATCAGCAACATTGAATGCATGCTTATACTTATATGACTATAATCGGTTTACATATAGAATGTATAAGTTCAGATTTGAGCTCATTCCCTGGAGAGTTGTCCCATGTACACGACCCATGATATGCCCCAGGTTTGTTTTCCTGAAGGCACCTCCTTCCAGGAAGCTCCATCATATTCCAGAGACGGAGTGAGTTTCTGGAAGGGACTACCATTTTTAAGTAAATATTGAAGCTTACCTCACCCCTGTCACAGAGTTCGTAGCTTTATAATCTAAGAAGACCTGTCAGTCAGGTCACCCAGCTTGGTGATAATTACCCCAGAATCTGTTGAAGGATTTTATGGCCTAGGTTTGGAAACCTTGCACTAGAAAGAATGGTTCTCTAAGTTTTGGTGTTTCAGTGTTTCGACAACTAGGAAACCCAAGGGTAAGTTTCCTTGTACTCGCCAGATGCGAAATCTCGATATGTGGAACCCCTAAATAGTCTATCATGGATAAGTTTTGGTGTTTCGTTGTTTTGGCAATCGGTAAACCCAAGGGTAAGTTTCCTTGTACTATCCAGATGCGAAATCTCGATATGTGGAACCCTGAAATAGTCTAGCATGGATAATTTTTGGTGTTTCGTTGTTTTGGAAACCAGGAAACTCAAGGGCAAGTTTCCTTGTACTTTCCAGACACAAAATCCCGATATGTGGAACCCCGAAATAGTCTACCATGGATAAGTTTTGGTGTTTCAATGTTTCGGCAACCGGGAAACCCAAGGGTAAGTTTCCTTGTACTTGCTAGACGCGAAATCCCGATATGTCGAACCCCAAAATAGTCTAGCGTGGACAAGTTTTGGTGTTTTGGTGTTTCGGCAACCAGGAAACCCAAGGGTAAGTTTCCTTGTACTCACCAGATGTGAAACCTCGAAATGAACTTAGCGTGATATATATATATATATATATATAGGCATTTTGGAGTTTCGGCTCTTGGAAACTCAAGTGTGAGACCTCCTGTCTTCACATATCGTTAAATCCTGACTTGCGAAACCCTGAAATAAGCTTAGAAGATATATGGGTTTCGGTGTTGCGGCACCTGGGAAACCGAAGGGTATGAACCCTCATCTCCATACATCGAAAAATCCTAGTACGTGAAGTCCTGGTAAGTGAAATCCAGAAGTGGCTTGGTGTGAATAGGATTTCAGGTTTCGAGGTTTGAAGAGTCGAAGAACTTGACTCCCTTGCATTTTGAACTCCCCATTTTAGAAGTCCTGAAATGAAAAAGCCTCCTCTTGTCTTAGCCTGGGGTCACAACCGATGGACACATGGGAGTAAATCCTACGCTTGGTGCATGAGTTGTACACAATGGATCTTCAATGAAAGAACCAGTGAATTTGGTGTGGTGAAGGTCCCTATTGGAAGACCTAGCCTACGCTAGAACCTCGTAGGAATTCGGGAACTCTATCCCTCGAAGAAGAGAAGAAAAACACAAAAAATCTTAGTTCCCATAGTGGGTGTGTTACACCTGGCCCATGGTTTTCTTGACTATGGTTCATGTCGACTGTGGAAATTAGGAAAAATGCTTATTGTTCGATCCTAGCATCAGTTATGATTGGGTATTCTTATTGTGGTGTTTGAGTACTGTTTTTCTTAATTTAATTCTATTTTCTTGACTCTATGAGTCATTTTAACTGAAAAACTGTCCTCATCAACAATCCGTAAAATTTGAGCGAACAAATGATTAACCATCCTGTAATTTCATCTGTAGTTATCGAGTTGGAAAAATTCCTCTAGTCTAAATGTTTTGTACTATGAAAACTCTGTATTTTCTTTCCACAGTCTTAATTTATGAAGAAGAGAAAACCTAAGTATTTTGTGTTATTTTAAGTTCCTTTATAAATATTTTTGTATTGATTTAGATTCTCTCAAAACAGTTTATGTATTGACTTTGTTCTTACAAGAATCATACTTTGGTGTATTCTTTGTGACTCGACTGGTCACTCTGTGTAATAATTATATGTTTTTCGATGTTAAATGTTTATACTTTGAAATGGTGTCGGAACTACTATACAGTTGTGAAATTCATTTTTGATATAATTTTCTTTTCTATGTTGGATATAATATCTAATGATGGGACCTTGTTTTACTCTGAGGGTACCCATCAATATTTTCATGTTCACTCCTTGCCTTTCGATCTTTCGATGGATCGCAACTATGACCAGGAGCATACCTATGATAATTTCAAAATAAGTCTTACCCTGTCAAATGATACCTTTGTTGTCTTATGTGGTTTACCTAAATTTTAGAGTTTGTTTGGCTTTTGTTTGTCACTAAGAAAATCGTCTTGTATTTCTTGCAGGCTTACATGTTCGCTGCAATGGATCAGAACTATGTCATGTTCAATAAGGTACTCAGGTTTCAAATTAAAATTTTTCTCTTGAAGGATTCATAAAATGGATCCTCATGATGTTGGTTATCGCTCCAACATTCTATTTTTGACAGTTTGGATCCGAGTCTGTAGATATACATATCTTCGAATTATTTATTAATGGAATGCTTAATTATGCTTCCTGCAATTCAAATACTTTGATTTACTTAAGTAGTCTCTCCACTTTGAATTTTGTAATATTTAAAACATATAGCCTCATTGTGATTCACAAGAGAATGGTTGAACTATACATTGTTTCATTTCGTAGTCTTGACAATGAAATATTTGTTCATAAATCTCTTGTGCCAAAGAATTAAAATTCTTATGTATGAATAACCTTGATGTAGAAATAGACTATGCAACATCATATAGAACAACTATATATTTACTCATATATGGGTAATTTTTCTAAGTCTTGTTTGGTACTCGCGTTGTTGGTAACTTCTACTATCTAAAACAATCCTATTTATATAACCTACAGAGATATGACTGTATATATAAATATAAATATTTATCTCAAATTCACTTTCCAGATTTCTTTTAATGTTTGCACTGGCTAAAGTTCACTTGCATAATTGAATATCTTAGATGTGTATGATCCACATATCAAGTAGGAATTTCCAGGATAGTAACCAAAATATATGTTTTTCGACACAAATGAATCTTCTAACAAAATATGATAATTAAATTCCACTTCCATCCAAGATACACAGAAATTTTGTTCAATGTCTGTAATTAAAATGTAATGTTTTATCCTACAATTCATCCCATTCCATCATATTTTTAATAAATAGAACAAATCATCCATATTTAAGTAGATTCATTATATCAGCTA
Source organism: Picea engelmannii (assembly GCA_009831015.1). Taxonomy (NCBI): domain Eukaryota; kingdom Viridiplantae; phylum Streptophyta; class Pinopsida; order Pinales; family Pinaceae; genus Picea; species Picea engelmannii. Next base: position 996,001 of record ML776737.1, read on the forward strand.
ATAACTCAAATAATATTTGAACATAGAAAGAGTATATGGACATATCTGAACAACAATTGGAACAACCAAGTTCCTCCCAACATTAGAACAGAACAACAAAACTACTTGTCTCATTCACCCCCTAGCCTGACCATGAATCCACGAGGGAGAACTCCAGAACTCCTCCTAAACAATAGTTCTTTAGTCTTAGTAACTTATCCTTGCTTCACACTTGGAAAGCAGTGTTCATAACAAGAATAGATAATTGTTTTCCCCCAACATACTAGGCAACATCTTGCCTCTTCCCATATTTTATATATCCAAAATCAATTGTACCTAGGTCTTTTCCCTTTGGGATTTTTCACATATTTCAAAATCCTTGATTTTCAAGGGCTACCAATGGCCAAATTCTTGATTTTACACTTGTAACATTTAGCCCTTAGGTAGTTCCAACATGTTCCCCACTCATGGAGTCATGGTCAACTGATTTTAACTTGGTTGGTCCATTTTTCCATCAACAATAAATATAAAAATATTTGTTTCTTACAAGTGTCATAGTCAAAGAGTTAGTTGGGTCAAATCAGATCTTTTCCCAACAGTCAAAATCATTATTTACAATTAACTAAATTCGAAATTAGGAATTCTCATAAATGGCAATAATTTTCCAATTTCGAATTTACCAAAAACAGAAATGAATTTCTAAGCATTTTCAACCTTAAAAATAATTTATTTTTGGGGATGTTACAAGGGTCTTATGTACCTCAGTTTTACATTAAAACCTAACTTTTAACCGAAGGCATATTGGTGGTGGTTGGTTTGCAAAATCAAGAAAATAATCGAACTTTGGTGCAATGGATGGCTATCAAGACCGGTACGCTTAGTCTTAGACAAGTGAGTTATGGAGCCCCTTATGGTCTATTGGAACACACTTTCACATATCCCAAACAGTATTGCATAGAAAATTCAGAATCTTTTCTAGAATTTTATGTGGAAAAGATGTAATGAATTTAAGGGAATACACTAGGTTAGATGGGAGAAGTTGGTCAGACCAAAAGCCTTGGGTGATTTGGGTTTAAAGAACATTCACCATTTTGGAAAGTTCTAGGAAGTAAAGTCCCCTTGGAATGAAATTACAAAGCATGGTCTTTGGAGTAGGGATTTGTTTTATAAGTCAGTTTCCCCGATTTTTTGGGTGGATTGGATAATAAAAGAGCATAAATCTATATAGAATGTGTCCAACCAATGGAAGGAATTGACTTTGTCATTTCTTATTTTAGGCTCTCATGTGTGTGGGTGATAAGACAGAAGTGAGGGTTGGGATATATGTTATTGTGGGTTGTTTTAGGGACATATAGACCAACTCTCAATTTAATAGACAAGCCTATGGTAACATCATTGTGGAAGCAAGGGAAATTTAAGTTTGGATAGAGAGTTAGTGAGAATTTGGAAACGTTTTGTATTTCAGCTCCATAGGACTCATATATAACTTAGAGAATCTCCCAACAAACTTATCTAGGGATATAATAAGCAATGGGGTTACCTTACAAAAATTGTGGGTCTTGGGATATGTTTATCGTTGGTGATGGAGTTGTTAGGTCATGTGGTTTACTCTCCTGGTTTTCTCATGTGGGTCCCCTCCCAAAGAAACATTGTTGATGTAGTTTTATCTCTAGGACATATTCCTAAATTTGGATCATTTACAAAAAAAATGGAGGGTCCTAGAATATGTCCCTTATGCATGATCCATGAGGAATCCAATTCACAACTTTTTTTGTATTGTGCATATTCTCATCAAGTTTGTAGGGAGGTTGAAGGATTTCCAAGTTTTTATCATCTGTGGAGTGGTTATAATATTGTATATAAATTCCAAATCTCGTTCTTAAGGAAGGAGTTGGAATGTTTTGTAGAAGTGCCTAATGTGGTGTTGTGGGGAAGTAATATACCTAGGGGAGAAATATAGGGGTATGTAGGGAGGTACCTAATGGGTGTTAGAGGAGAAATATAGGGGTACATAGGGAGGTACACAATCAAAATTATAATAGATATGTTGTTATGTATTGAGGCCATTTCTAGTAAATAAGGCCTATAGTTTGAACACAATAATTGTAAGAAGGATTTCTAGGAGGTTGCACCTACTAGAATGTTCCTTCTATAGAATTTTCTTAGGAGATAGATAACACTATATAAATGAGTGTAACAAATTTAAAGAGAACATTGAAGAATATTGTGAATGTATCAAGCATTGTTTGAGGAGTCTTATCCTTCTATAATGATTAATATATGGTGTTATCCTAACTCAAGGGTTTTATCTACAATTTCTCATGTTTATTATTTTATATGAGTGACTTTGATGT
>ML776738.1:19255-130476 GCA_009831015.1 Picea engelmannii
CAACTTGATTTGTGTGGCCTCATCCTTGATCTGTTGCACACTGCAGTAAACCTCCATCTGCCTGATCCAATTGTCAAGTTTCTCTGCATTTACTTCACCATCATATATGGGTAACTCAAATTTAACATCAATTTTTAACAATGTCATTTCATTCTTATGCTTATTAACATGTTTCTTTGCATTAGGTTTAGAACTTGAACTTGAAGAAGAAGGAGAAGAAGGAGGTGATGATGGAGGTGAAGGAGGAATTTGAGGATGATCCTGTTCCTCTTCACTTTTTCCCTTTGAAGATTCACCCAAAACTGGTCTCTTTCATTCCAAGTAATCCTCGTACAAAACTTTCACCATCTCCAACATAGCAAGGAAAGTTTTCTGGAACTCTTTCTCATCCCGAGAAAGCCCTTCTTCCGATGTCATCTTCTCGCTGTGAGAAGCTCTCTTTCTCAATCCAATTAATGGATTCTATGTAACAAGCTCACCTTCACCACGCTGTATCTTTTCCCTGGTTAACATGCAAAACTCAAATCCAAATGTCAACTAGCTCTGATACCACTTGATCCGCAAAGATCTTTTAATGACTGTGGTTGAGTTTTTAATTACATGCGTTAATTAACCATTTAAGAAGCTGAATGAAAGAGGATGAATTTAATGAAGGAACATAGCAGCCATAAAATGGTATACAGATCTGAACTGAAGCAATAAGAACAACAAACCATAACAAGAGAAGTGATAACAGAGTTCGACACAAAATTGCCTACGTCTCCGAGCCTTTGTCTCAGTGGGGGAGGCTTCTTTATTTCTGTTCAAAAGCTCAAAAAGTACATCGCAACAGTGCTATTAGGCTACAAGACTGATCTGGTCATGTTCTTCTAGATCTCTAGAACCCATCAGAAGAAACGACATGTAAAATGGATGACCGGAGCTCCTAGAAATGGCCCTCAACCGTCTGCTCCTCAACAACTTCCCTGCATAAAAATGTCTTTGGCTTGGCTTCCCTTCAACATAACTCTACTCCGACTATCCTCCATGGCCTCAAACAGGCTTGTTTTTTATATATCTGAAGTTGGTTATCATTCCCCAACTTCTTCCCAAAATCTGGCCTCCAAAAATGCCCAATATCTCCCAAAAATGGCTCAAATCCACTATTACGGGCTTAAAAATCAAATATAAATCCATAAACTATATAATAAAACCCACTTTAGATTTAATATGGGCATAATCCCCTTATACCCAACGCGCGCCCCTAAATGCTCGGTCACATGTATTTATGTGGCCAAGCGCCAGCCCATAGGGCTGTGCGCTGGCCCCTTATCTCGAAATATATGGTCACATGTTGTATTGGTATAGGACCGTGCCCCGTACCTTGTGCTAACAACCCAATCAACAAGCCCCAGGTTACATGGAACCACCCAAGACCAAGGGCTAAGCCCTATCCAAAACTCTCATGCATATGGTGCCCGCGCCCTCGGGTTGATGTGTGTTACGCGACCACGGGCTGGGGCTTAGCCCCAAGCCCCTCCTTTTTGCGCCCTACCGTATAACTGTACTTTAAATAAAATAAAATGTGATACATTTAATAAGTAACAATGTGGGTGCATTGGTGTTGGGCCTCTCCATAAAACTTTTCCCCTACGAACAAGTCACGTGGTTGAACCCCAAGAGCTCCATAACATTTTTTTAACATAGTAATCAATGACGGGGTGCCACGTGGTAGCCCACGTCTGGGCCACGTGGCACCACCCCATTTTCCTAATGCATGCCATGTGTCAATCGACAGTTGGTCCACCATCAGCTGTATGACCCATTGTACTTATGCCACATGTCATCTTCAGAAGCTTCCACGTCAGCAGTGATGAGGTGTCTTTGGTGATGTCATGCTGTCGTCATGCTGACATCAACATTGACTTTTGCCAGTTTGACCCTTTGACTTTTTACCTGTTTGGTTTTTCGATCAGAGCGCGATAACTTTTGCATACAGAGCCCATTTGAGGAAGTAAATATACTGCCAGAATTAGCGCGACGAGACAGACGCAATGGAACTAGTTTCGTTCCATTCTGAGAAATTTCATTTTTGAGCCTTTTTCAGCCCTATCAGGGTTCTAGATCCGATTCTGGATCACCAGACCACCCAGTTCGGGGCAATGTCACTCCATAAAAACAATAATTTCATATGTGTGTAATATATATATATATATATATATATATATATATATATATATATATATATATAACTTAAGCAGACAAACATATTCTACAAATACACAGATTCATGCAGAGATAACAGTAAAAATATACATGCAGCATACACAGGAAAAATCCATAAACATAAACACATGTATAAATACACAATTTATACTTATTTTTTATAGAATACCACCAACTACATGCATGCCTTCCATGATCCTCCCAGCCTTAGGCCATGCTTCTCAGAGCTCTTAGCAGCGGGTCACCCATGAGCTGGGATTAAACTCCACCTGGGTAAAGGGATTCTTAGCTAGGTTGAGACAATACAGACCACAGGAAGTATTTCATCCTAGGAGCCAACTAAAACTACCAGCCTACAGTCTCTCATTCCCCACATGCCTGTCCCACCCCAGGAAGTGTGCTCCTTCTTTGCTCAACAATCCTTCAACTTCCCCACTTCCCTTCCAGGGATTTAGAAACAAGCCAGATAAGAAGTCTCAAAGCACTGTAGCTGCAGTTGGGCTCCCTTAGGAAATAAATTTCTCAACAATTATCTCACCTGGAGATATTTTCTCACAAACCTTACAACCCACCTCTTCAATCCATGGGCCTGGCAACCTGCCTCTTTAGTTCAGTTCTTAATTCAACCAGTTACAGGGAATGGTGAAGCAAGCATGAACATTCAACTAAGGCACATGTGAAGGTAACAACAACCTTAGGGGCATGGAACAAATGTTGCTCATAATAGAAAGGCACAAGTGCACTACCCTTTCAAGGATGGGTACGAGTTACTGTTGGTAATGGGGATATTATGGGGTAGCTTTAGGAGTGTGTGCAGGATGGAGGGTTGTGAATACTAGAGAGAATGGAATGATTGGAGTCCCTAGATGAGTGAGTGCCTGAATGGAAAGAATTCCCTACATTTATCAGCATGCGCCTTTGATGACACATGGCCCTTCAGGAGCTCGTTTCTCTCCACTTGTATTTTCCATAAGAACTTAGGATAAAACAATTATCCTCACCATAGTCTTTAGGAATAATATTATAATATTCCTTTAGCAATAAGCCCTCTATCTTAGCCCCCTTTCCTAGGCTCTTAGCCCCCCCCTTTCCCTTCCTAGTGGATTTTAGTCCCCCATAATCTTTTATCGTGGTCAGTCTACATGGAACGATGTATTACATTAATGATATGAGTGTTTACATATACAAAAATAGGCTCACTATCCTCTAACATCTAGGCCCTTTGGCCTAATAATAAAATAAGCCTCCTAGCTTATAATCACTTGGCTCACCAGCCTATAAAACTCATTTTACAATTTCAACTGGGGCTCGGTCTTGGGGCATTAAACTCCTCCTGTGGGTAAATGATTTTTCATCCCTTCTCCCAAGTACTGCGCAAATGTCGGGCACTCATTCTTATGATGTCCTTCTGTTCTGCATAAGGTACACCAAACAACTTCCCTCTTTTCCTTACCTTTGTTCTGATTCAACTGAAATTTGAGATTATTTAGATATGCTCTCATATCTTCTATAGATGGATATGTACGTTTATATTGATTCTCTTCAAACTGTAGGGATTCTTGCAAAGCCTCAGCTCAGGCCTGAAACTTCTGTTGCCTCAATTCATACTTAAAGTGTGGCAATAATTAATTAACCAATAAACGTTTATGTTGCATATCAGTTATAGGGTATTTCAACTTACCTTTCAACCTCTTGAACTTGTGGTCGATCTCCCAAACCAACTCTCTTGGATTTTGTTTGATTTCTATCATGTCATTCATGTATTGATCTTTTGAACTCAGTTGTTGGAATTCATTGATTAAGGAATTCTTCACATATGCGATGGTTGTAGGTGCTCCTTGTGGATTGTTTATTGTGAGACCCATATACTTGTTCAATGCGTAGTTTCTAAATGTAATTGAAAGTTGTGTAACTTTTGTATCCTCATCTATGATCTATTTAGCTTCCCAACTATTTTCACAAATAAAAATCTGCTTCTCTAGGTCCTCCGACCCTTCTCCATGAAACTATGGTAACTGAATAGTTGAATCTGCTCTTGCCATTGTGAATTTTTTTGTACTACCACCTTCTTTTCATGGTGTATATATCTGAATACTGCTAGGTGAACTTGTACTTCCACTTGAATTTCCATTGGTCCCTCGACCTACTAGAATCCTTATACTACTAATTGTTGGCTATGTACATGGTTCTATCTTCTCTAATGTCTTAGTCGCACATGGGGTTTTGATTTCCAAACTAATTCTGATATGGAATGGAGAGACTTCTTCTATACCAGAACCTTGACCTATGGTTTTCCTCTCATATGTGGCATGTAGTATTTCCTCAATATAGCCTGTAGCACAAATATCCTCTACCTCTTCTTCATCACTGTCCAAGCCCTCTCGCTCGACTACTTCCTTCTTTTTCCTATTGATCTTATATTGGTAAGATTTTCCGTTGTGTGTCATTCCCATTCTGTCCATTATTCCCTTGATATGATCTTCATCCATCATAATGGGGTCCATTGATTCCTTCTTCTGACCTCTTTCCAGATCCCTCTCCATATCTCAGATTGCCCTTAGTGTTTCCCCCAGTTCCCCCATGCATGGAGATTTATTTAGCTGGATGACTCCATTGTCATCATGCCTTTATCATATAATAAAATCTTGATTGATGTGTAAAGTGATATAATGTACCTTCCTCTTAGTCCCTTCAAAAAATCCTTCTCTTTATAAGTATACGGCTTCGCATTATTGATTGCAAACTCAATAATGAATCCTACAATATTGATGTCTAGCTAAAATTCAACTGTGCGCGTGAATTTATTATTAACCCTTTGTAACTGCAAAATACTCTCAGTAGTCAACTCTACTGGTATTAGATGATTAGTTGGATGGATGTCCTTCAACCTGAATATCCACTCCTGTAGAAAATGTGGAAAATAACATAAAAATGCCTCATGAAGATCAGTGAACACATACCTCTTCAAATATTTGCGCAGTGTATACCTAGAGTTTCTATTGTCTTTCTACGCAAACTCGAGCTATTTTTTTTCCTATCCATTGTTCAATATATTCTTTAGTTCGATTCCATGGTCTAAACATCCCCTTGTAACACTGCATTCTCTTCACTGTCCTTCTCAACAAGTCCCCTCCAAACTATTCTTCTCGGTTCTAGCCGATAACAAAACCATTTTTTGGAATGCTTTGGGATTGACCCAAGTTCTACTTTAGGTTTCCAACAAAACCATGTACATCATCGAACCTTCTGGAGACTAGAGGGAAATGTTGTGCACAAAGTGCACAATGTAGACTTACCCAAGATGGATTTATGGGTGAATACAAGACACAAATGTCTGCAATCGTGGAAGGGATGATATTGTGGGGATGTTAGACATAGTTTCTACCTTCATCATTCATCATATCCAATATTCTAACACATAATCATATATATCTATCATTCATTTAACCATTAACATTCATTCTGCATTAAATATTAGAACTATTCTAGTGTGCGCTGCATTTCACTACTAACAGATTCATTCATTCATCATAAACCATTGCAAGACATAAAATAAGCATTCCACACAATGACACAATGTTTTACCATGGTTCACCCCCCTCGGTTACATCCACAGAGATCTAGCATTATTTGCTTCTTTATTATTATTCATCAAGGTTTAATGTTGTGTGCATTACAATAGACATATAATGAGGATGACCATGTTGCACTAAGCTCCATAACTTTCAACTAGACCCTCGGTTACAATCCATCTGACTCAATATTAGCTCCACAACGCAAAACTAAACACTCATGAATCCAAAACATATCTTATTCGATACTGGATACCTTCTATTCTCTCATACAACCTATATTTATACTACAAAAATGGGTTAAAACCCTTTACATCAAATACCAAAACCCTAACCCTAAGTGGATTAGGTATGTCCACATTCCAACCTCCTCGGAATGGTTATTCCACGATCCCATCATTTCCTCATCATGTTGTCCTTCTTTTTGTCTTTGACTTTCCTCTTTCCTCACATTTTTTTTCCTCGTTGCCCGACACACTTCTTTCCTTTCTTTCCCGGCGCACGCTCCTTTTCTGGTCCCATTTCTAACTACCTTAAAAAATTGTTGTGCATTTCCCCAAAATGGCCTACATTGAAACTCATGTTGTTCTACCTAGAGGTTTAGAGGATAATATCTTACCCTTGTCCTTGGTATTTTATACCTTCCTTCACATCTTTCTTCTCATATTTCTTCACGTCTATCTTCCCTATCACCCATTCTTGAATATCTCTTCTTTCCTTAAAAAATGTGCTCTTCAATTTCTAGAACTTGTAGTTTCTTACTCTTGCTTCTGGTTATTGGTCCTTTATACTCATCCAACTTCAATTTCTATTTTGTGCTTGAGATCTTTGAATCTGTCTCTCGTCTCTTCTTTGTATTTTGAGGATTTCTCGTTCTTCTTCTTTAATATTTGTCTGCCAGGATCTCTCTAATTCTTATCGAATTTGGGAGGTTGTTATTGAAATATTATATAATCGATGCATAATACTTCTCTGGTTTCCCAATCAAATTTCTAGTTGGGGCTTATCAGGTTGAGGCAAAGTCATAAAAAAATTTGGTCTAAAACCAATATTTAAAATTCATCCCCAGTATGGTTGCAAAAAATGTTGATGTATGAATCTATCAGGACCAAAACATAAAACTCACGAGTATATGAATCCCCCTGCGTTTTTAAAGAGGTGGTACTCCTATTTGGATTATGATTTTTTTTGAATATTTTATATCAAAAATAATATGGGATACTGTATCCAACTCTTTATGGCTCAACACAATTCAAAATATTTAAAATAATATATATATATGGATAATTCTTGAGAAATGGACCGGGAACCTCAAACAACAAACAATACATAAAATGCTAAAATATTCACATCCATCACAATCTAATGAAAATTATGATCACATTCAAATAAAATAAATGGTCCAATGGAACAAGAGAAATTTTAAAGAGTACTACTTATTAAGCTCAAAACAAGATTTTGATATGTTGACTTCAAATATATTATACTCAGAACTCAGAGTTATAAAATACAATAAAAAATGATCCCAACTTAGTTCTCTGGAATTTCTAAAAAATGGTAATGTCTGTTACAATACTTGAAATTTAAAAGTGTTTGTCCATTAATGGATTGGTATTGGGGCTCCCATGGACCATACAAATATTTATAAGAAATAGGATGAAGAGAAGAACATGGAGTGGAGCACGAGCAAGATGATCTGAAAAGAAGACAAGGATGAAGTTATCATAATTTGGTTATACTTTTCCAATGAAAGAATAAATATAATTGTATGAAATCCAATATGGAAGAAGGTATGTAATCAGTATGGAATTATTGTGATGGAATATCTCTCTTTCATTTTCTTTTTGAATATCCCTTTATATATTTTCTTGTTGTGGTTAAGTGTCCAGTTGTAACCGCTTCCGTTGCAAATTCAGAAATCTTAGTTATAACCTTGCTTAACCATTCTTGAATATATTATATTAAGGGGGCAACGATTATTTCTTACTTTAATTTGATTTTTAACAATTCACTTTCAATTTCTCTATGGTCAATGGACAAAGTTTTCAATATAGTCTCAATGTCCTCATTTTTATTTGCGTACTCAACAAGCCAATTATCAATGTCATCATAAGTATACTCAACCATACTATCAAATTTTCCTGTCGATGATTTCTTCAAATTTTTGACTTGCTCTTCAAATTACTCTCTACTCATGATAATTGAATTTTGTATTAATCTTGGATCTAAAACTTCAATAGTGGTGCCTACAATATCGAAACCAATAATATTTGAGTATGCCTCAGTATTTTTCCATGATATTTCTTTTAATTGATTTAACAACCCCTTTAATCTATTAATCATTTCAATCCAACATGCCTTTAATTGTTTCATACAGCTCTGGGAGGGAAAATATTCTTGTTTTCTCCTAAGATCTGTCATTGTCGAGACTTTTGCTACAAACATAGAAACTCCATCTGTGAAGAATTCTTCATCATTGTTCAAATATTCATTTAAATATTCTTTAGTGTTTTGAATTCTGATCTCGAGAGCGGAAAACATTTTTCCAAGTCCCATAAATCTAGAATAAGAGACATTCTTTTATTTATATTATCTTCAACAAAGTTTTGAGTAGCAATGATTAATCTTGAAATTCCTTTTACTCTCAGGTTTGACTCTGGGTTTCCTTGAAGAGTTATGTTAGGTTGTATCATGGCGAATGGGGTAGCCAATATCGGTGGGGGCATGAGATTTGCCTCCAATTCTTTGATTCTCTCCTTAAGCCTGATATTTTCCTCTTCCATATTAATTATTGAAACATCCAATGCATCCCCAGTGACCCTACGAACTGAGGATAATTTTGACGACAAAATGTTTTTAGTATCAATGGTGGACCGTGACTTTCCCTTCTTATTCTTCGAGGTTTTTTCAAAGGTCAATTTTCTTGAATACTTATCAAATAAAACCTTGTGTACATAAAAGTTCTCTTCATCATAGAAGACTTCATCTTGAACAACTAATGAAATAGATTGTACATTTTCTTGGGCGCGTTCTTCTTCATCTGGAAACTAGATATTTTCAATGTAAACATATAAACCCATATCATCAAGTAAAATATCATTTTTTAGGTGCATTTTATTCTTCTCCCTCTTGTTGAGAATTAACCCTTTTCCTTTTCACTATTAATTTATGGGGGTTTTCTAAACTTCCTTGAGGAGTATTTCTTTCTCCATCATCACCTAAATTGTTACTTGAGGGTTTTCTTTGTTGGTTCGTTGCAAACTGAGCATTTACTTTAGGAAAAAGAATTATGTGAGAAATAATGGGTGACTGATCGTTTCTTTCACTTGAGGGTTTCCATCTTTTCTTATAATGTTCTATAGTGCTCTTGATTGTCTCTATGGCACCATAATTTTTATCAACATATTGAATAGGAGGGTCATGAATATTGCCCTCTTCCTCCTCAAATGTGAGTGTATTGATCATTGTGGTGTTGAGCCCGACTGATACCATGTGATTATAAAAAATATGGTTATGGTCAAACCCTTTGATTTCTTTTGCAAAATTCAAATTAAATTGGTCAAAGTAAGAGGAATATTCATCAATTTTGGAAATTCCTCTCAAGATTATTTCACCAACTCTCCAAGGCAGAGGAATAAACTGTTTTTTCCTTCTTTCATAAAAACCATGAAACCAGAACTTATGCTGCCTCACCACCTATATGATAAATAAATTTTCTGGCACATAATAATGGAGATATATACGCTTTTCATGAGAACATAAAATCCTAACGATGTTGTAATTATCCATTTTCTCCATAATTCTCTTTTTATTCAAAAAAGTGGATGCTTCCAATGAAATTCTGGAAGTGTCTTCTCCAAACAATAATTTCTTAAATTCAGAAAAAATCATTGTAAACTTCATAAAATAATGGATAACTTTCTGCCTCTAGAGATCTTGATGCCATATAGTCATGGGGTCAATTTTTTAGTTTACCCTTTTTCCACCACTCAAACCTTTAAAAATATGACACAGTGTGATAGAAAATATCAGATAAGATGCCATATAGAAATTGTTCATCCCTAAATAGTGGAAAATTACCCATTAATTGGGGCATATTTCATTAGTATTGTTATTTTATTTATGTCATCTTGGGTCCATTAGTTGTAATTGTACCTCCTAGTCTCCTATATATACCAAGGAGACACTTTTATTTGGAATCATCTGGTATTTGTAAATTTATGTGGTTTATAAGGAGGTTTCCCCCTCAAAGAGGATTATTATCTGAAATTATGTGTTTGTCAAGGCATTAAGTACTTATTCTAAGTTTTTTTATGCTATTTTGATATTTGGTTCTTAACATTTGGTATTAGAGCTCAAGGTCTTAGGGTTTCCCTACTACATCTGAGACACCTTGGAATTCTCGCTATAAATGTTTTTCTCCAATGTTTCAGAAGGAAATCCTTGGATTGCATTTAGTAGACAGATAAAGGTACTTGGGGTTCCATTTTCATCTCCTGAGGCCTTATAGTTTCGAAGATATATCCTGTGTAAGATAGGGTTCTGGAATCATCCTTAATTTAGTCATCACAAAAACTTCACTATAAAATTGTTTATGTGACGTTTCACACCCCGAAACAAGGAGTATATTCCTTGAAATTATCAAGGTAGTTTTGATAAAAAAATTCAGCTTCTGGGTCATCCTACTTTTGTAGATACACCCTGTGTAAGATAGGGTATATGACTAGTCATATTAACTAGTATCAAACAAGTGTTCTGGGTAAAACAATGATATATTCTTCAATGAGTATCCAAATTAAGTGAGACTAGTTGCATTGGACAGTGGAAAATCTGTAGTATTTTTGGTGCAAGTTTCATAATCAAATATCATATATTGTGCTCATGTAATGCTTTAAAAGTACACTCTCTTGGAAGGGAAAAAAATCAGCAAGGTGTGGGGAAGTTACCATAAATTCCACTTGGCACATCCAATTTTGATCATACCTATGGCATTGCAGAGAATATGTATTAGAGAACTATAGAACAAAAGTTTCATACCCAGAAGGGCCAAAATTTTGGAGATACAATAGAAGAATGACTGTTTAGAAGAACCACATCGAAATCAAGGTTTAAAAGTGATACTTGGCCAACATGCCACCAAAAACGGGAACTTCTACACAAAATAATCCTTCAGAAAGTCCTACTTGGACTCTTGATGAAGGTGAATAAATGCATATAGAAAAATGATTTACAAAAGATGCACTACAAGGGATGATGGATTCAATTGAAGATAAGTTGGAGGCAATAATGGATACTAAGATGGATGGTTTAAAAAGGGAGATCATGGAAGGATTGAAAATTTTCCTAATAGAGAGGCCACCTGAAAGTGAAAATGTATCCATGAAATTGATGATTAGGACACAAGGAGGATGAATCAAGACTGGAGAAACTCCAACTTTGGGTTGAAGACCAACCACTTTCCTAAGATCGACATGAGGGAGTTTGATGGTAAGGATCCAATCACATGAATACTTCACATGGATCAATTCTTTGATCTACATGATATGCCACACATACAAAAGGTATGGATTGCTTCTTTATATTTAGAACCCAGTCAATTTGTGTGGTATCGATGGATTTATTCTCGCAAATCACTTTTCACTTGGACAATTTTCACAAAAGAAATGATAGCACACTATGAGGATACAAGAAGCAATACCTTCTTTAGCCAATTGATAAATATCAATAAAAATGGTTCAGTTGTGGAGCACATTGAGAAATTCCAAAGATTTAATATAAAGGTAATAGATATTCCATATGAGCACATGATTGATGTATTCATAGGAACATTAAAGGATAACATTCAACATGAGGTTCGCTTTTGATAACCTAAATCATTAGAGAATGCGTTCAGGGTGGCGAGAAATGTTGAAAGTAAAAATATGGTTATGGCTACTAGAAGGACCACTCCTAACATCTATCGAGAGAATAATGTTCCTTCTTCTAAAACACCTCAACATACAAGGTTGACACCTCAACAATTGGAGGAAAGAAAAGAAATTTTTTTATGCTTTAATTGTGACAACAACTAAAGTAAGGGACATAAGTGTGGTGATCATAATAAATTATTATACATATATTGTGAAGAGGAAGAAGAACAAGAACAATACCAAGAACCATATCCAAATGAAAAAGTAGAAGATATTTCTTCTGAAGAGTTGACTCCCACGGTATCATGTAATGCATTGGCGGAATTAGCACTCCTCAAACCATCAAGATCGAAAGATATATATATATATATATATATATATATATATATATATATATAGATATAAAGGTAATAGTCCTAATAGATTATGGTAGTACTCATAATCTCATTCACTATAAATTATCCAAATCTCTCAATTTCTTTATATATCCAACACCAGAGTTTCAAGTAATGATTGCAAATGGAGGAACTATAAATTGCTCAGGAAAATTCCATAAGATCAATATTACTATGGGAGAATATGTAATGAATATTCCAATGATTTCTATGCCCATGGGGGGTGCTGATGTCATAATAGGAGTCCAATGGTTACAATCATTGGTAACGGTGGCTTTTAATTTTCAATAAATTTTCATGAAATTTTCATTGGAAGGAAAGGAAATTGAGTTAAGGGGTATCACAAGGAAGCCCAATAAGGTGATAATCTCTAATGGCATGAAACAATTATTGAAAAAGGGGCATCAGGGTGTAATTGTACAACTATGCTCACTAGATGTTCAAACATCTAAGACATCTATTCCCATAGATATCCAAGGGATCATTGATAAGCATTCCAAAGTATTTGAAGATATTCCCAAAGGTCTTCTACCCAATCAAAATCATGATCATGATATTCACCTAATTATTGGGAGTGTTCCTCCTAACATCAGGCCTTACAAATACCATTATGCCCAAAAGAGTGAAATTGAGCGTATGGTTGAAGAAATTTTAGAGGTTGGCATTATTAGACCTAGCCAAAGTTATAACTTTGCATCAATGGTAATGGTACTCAACAAAGAGGGCTCATGGCATATGTGTCTAGATTATAGAGAGCTCAACAAGATCATTATTAAAGATAAGTTTCCAATTCCCGTCATTGATGAATTGTTAGATTAACTACATAGAGAAATCTAATTCACAAAGTTGGATATCCGTTCAGGGTATCATCATATTAGAATGAAGGAAGAAAATATCCCAAAAACATCATTTTGAACTCATGAAGTCCATTATGAATTTTTGGTCATGCCTTTTGGCCTTACGAATGCACCTTCCACATTCCAAGGGTTGATGAATTCCATTTTCAAGCCCTTCCTTCGAAAATCTGTGTTAGTATTTTTTGATGATATACTAACCTATAGCAAGTCTTGGGAGGATCATGTTCTAGGTTCACAAGGTGCTACAACTACTAAATGAGCAACAACTATATGCCAAACCATCCAAATGCTTCTTTATGGTGAATGAGGTAGAGTATTTGGGTCATATTTTATCTTATGAAGGTGTCAAGGTAGACCCTAACAAGATTAAGGCCATGATGGACTGGCCGATTCCCAAAACATTGAATAATCTTAGAGGATTTTTGGGTTTGACAGGTTACTACCGCAAGTTTGTTTGGAGCTATGGAAGAATTACACCACCTTTAACGACATTAAATAAGAAGGATGCATTTTCATGGACCGTAGAGGCAACTCAAGATTTTGAACAAATTAAAGAGGCGATATGCAAAGCTCCTGTCTTGACCACACCATACTTCACAAAAACCTTTATTGTGGAATGCGAGGCCTCAAGAAATGGAATTGGTGTTGTTCTAATGCAAGAAGGAAGGCCCCTTTCTTTTGAAAGTCAACCACTCAAGGGAAAGGACTTACACAAACATATTTATGAGAAGGAAATGATGACAATGCTACATTTCATTGAAGAAACGACACCCTTACCTAACATGTAGGTACTTCAAGGTGAAAATAGATCATCATACTCTTAAATATTTCTTGGAACAAAGAGTATCTTTAAAAGAACAACAAAAATGGGTGACCAAGATGTTGGGTTATGATTTTGAAATCATCTACAAAAAAAGGAAGAAAAATGTTGTGGCAGATGCACTCTCAAGAAAGGATGAAGATGTTAAGGCCATTATCTGTGCTATCTCAATCATCCAACTTGTTTGGATAATAAAAGAAAGGGATGAATGGGAGAATGACGAAAATGTGTGGAATCTCATTTAAGGTTGCAATAGGATTCCAGTGCATTAGATACATTTAAATGAAAAAATGATTCACTATGGTACAAAGATCACTTATATTTATGTAAGAACTCCAAACTCAAACAAAAGGCACTCTTGGAATTACACACCTCCCTGGTAGGAGGGAACTCAACATTTTTGAAAACCTACCATAGGGTCAAGAAGGAATTTTTTTGGGATGGCCTTATAACCGATGTTCAAAGGTTTGTGGAAGAATGTTTGGTTTTCCAATAAAAATAAGGTGGAAACAATTAAGATCCCAGGTCTTTTACAACCATTAGCCATCCCAATTTAGCACTGGGAGGAGGTTTCCATGGATTTCATCACATGGTTATAGAATTATAAAGGAAAGAGTGTCATCATGGTTATTGTTGATAGGATAACCAAGTATGCACAATTTTGTGCAATTTCTCATACTTCAAATCCATTACAGTTTCCATCGCATTTATGGAGTGTTACACATTATTTTCGTCACCCTTGCGACTCTTAATGATGTAAGCCTATTTATTGCCTTCAGAGGGGTCAATGGCTTGAATTCCTAAAGAAAGAAGGGAGAATAACTTTTACTGAGAGAAGAAGTTGTATTTTCATTTGTAAAAACCCTATTAAAAAGGATTTCCGCAGGCTTCTCTATACATAGGGTGCAAAAATGCCTGATTTCCGTAGGCTATACTAAATCTAGGCTACAGAGTTTCTGCAGGCTGCACTATAGCTAGGGTGCATAAATTCTTGTACATGGGAAAAACGAGCGTCTTCTCGATGCTTCTAGAATGAAAAGCTTCTATGGTGAGGTGGCCTCCAGACGGTTTGGATCTTACTCACTTTCATGATTTAGTGGGATCATCCTAACCTCCTCACCTTATTCTCTTTATATTATAAAAGGAGAGGAGCTCTCATGGAGAAATTTAGTTGTTTTGGCTTGAGATTGTTAGCTTGGCTAGAGTGGCTTTGAGCTTTGCTTTGTCAAGATAGATTGTGAGTAGCTATCAGATCTATGATCTCAGAATCCATGGAGTAGAAGTGCGTGGGAAGCAAGGAACTGTTGGAAGGAACCTAACGACATCAAGGCATCTGGTTGTATATTTCTTCCACATTATTTAATACAAATATACTTTTCTTTCCTATATGAATTTTATTTTTCCATATTGTATGATTCCTTGATCATGTACATAGTTTCATATCAAATTGACTCTGTTGTTCTTGTCTTCGTTGGCTTGTGTTCCTTTGCAGATATTTCTCCATAAGCCTCGTGACGGAGCTTGGATTGCATTGGCGAAGTCGAATCTTCAATATTTAAAAGGTATGTTCTAGATCCATTTCTCATTTGATAATTGAATCTAAGGAAAGAGTAGTGTACTTTCTTGTTTTGTTCTAGTTTCGTAGTAAATCTAGGGGGATTGATTTGTGTCCGCACTTAACAATTGTCCCGATAACAAAATTGGTGACTTCATTGGGGAACATATTGTTTTCCTAGTTTTCCTTGCTTTATTTATTTCATTGCTTGGATTCTGTTTTCTGAGTCACTGGGAGATCCAACCTTACTCTCTCACTGATTAAACCACACTGGAAAAACCTTTTTACTTTTTATTTTTTTCATTTCAACTTTGATTTCCGTGCCCTGCTTTGAGGAACAGTGCGATGATATTTGATTTTTACACCCTACTATTTAACACAGTGCATATTTTCCGCACTGTATTTGTTTTCTAGCTCACGACGACCCAAGATCGCCACACTGCATTAGTCTGATAGCATGCAGGAATTGATTTTTGTTGTTTTTTCTTGCCCAGATCTTGGATTTGGTCTTGGGCTAAATTTTTGGGTTTGATTATGATCTATTTACAGTTTGTTTGACAATTTTTGAGTTTCTTTTAGCTAGATTTTATTTGTTTTCTTTTGAAAGATTTGGTCTCTTACTTTGAGTGTCTTTTAGTTACAAAGCATTGTTTTTCTTTAGAATTGTTTAGTGAAAGAAATTCCTTTTCTTTTATTGAATAGTTTGAGTTAAAAGAGAAAATGTGTTTGGGTTGATTTGTTTTATAGATATTTTCTATTGCTTTTAGCTATCTTTGAAACACAAAAATTTAATTTCTTGGTTTACATTAGATTGGGGGCATCCATGCATTTGAAGTAGCGAAATTGCATGATTTTTGTCATTTTTGGTTTTGAATTCTTAAAAGAATTTCCCCCTCATGGCCTGGGGGGTGTGAATCGTGTATAGTGTACAGTCTATTTGACTCATTTCTTGAGAATCTTGATATTGATGAGTTTAATTAAATTTTGGGACACTGTGCATCTGGGAATGATCAATGTTTTCTCCTTCTCATAGCATAGCTTTCATCGAAATGAAAATATTGCATCTTCATCTCTTTGCATCACTTTCGAGTCAATAAAAACACCATATTTTCCACACCATTTTCCTTTTGAGTAAAAACATCCTTAAAATAAAGCGCTTATAAAAATTGATTAGACATTTTTATATTTTCTGGTAGAAAACCTACATTATATTAGTTGTAGGGCTTTGGAATAGGTGTGAAAGATAACTTTCCAAAGCTATAAACAAACATATAATCTTGAGTTAGGGAGCGGTGAAATCCACTTATTACATCTTGTCCTGAGAAGCCCTTCTAACATAAGGTTCAATCACGAGGTCGCATTAACACTAGCAGAGTTACTCATCCTGCTTTGTTGGTCTTGGTGTAGATATTGTGCATATTATGGGGGTCGCTTTAAGGTATAACCACAATGATGAATGGAAGCCTTTCGAGTTGATTTCGGGCTAGATACCCTACCTTTGTGTGTGGATTAAACTGTTGACTGTTTCCCCAAACATCACTATTGTATTTGGTAATCTTAGTGTCCTATCTCTTTAGGGTCTTTACACAAGGTGATTGTGGAGGGGAAAGTCTTCATGGTACCTGAAATCGACGTTGGCCAAACTCACTCGGGCTCCTTGGAGGGTATACCCACGTTTATTTGTGGGAGCTTGCACCAAGGTGTAAGTCCATTAAAAAGGTCGTCAACATAAATTTTCCACCCACTCTATCTCAGCCCCTCTTATATTGTTTTCGCGACGTTGGATTTCATCACCAACTAGTGCGTTCATTGTGAGAAGGTTTTGTTTCTTTGCTTGCTTACTAGATTTTTAGCATGTGTTGTTTGTTTTCCCTAACAGAATCTAGGTTGGATCTATTTTTAATGGCGTCAGTTCTCAGAATGACCAATGAGGGAACTCCTTTTCTAGGGGAACCCTTTGCTTTTCCTTATTACAGAAACATTGGTCCTCCTCACATCGCTACTTTGAGCCTTCTAGGTCTCACAATTGGATTACCAGTATGGTTGTTTTCCACTCAGGTAATCTCAAATGCAGCTAGTGCTTCGGTTGTAAGAACTTCCCCCCCAAGAGCATCAACCTCGTGTTGATCCTTCACCATCTTCACCAGTAATATCTTCTTCGCCTTCTTCACTTTCAAGGTCTTCTTCTGTTTCATCTTCTTCGCCGAGTGAAAGCTCTGAAGCTAGTAACTCGGTGGATAAGAAGAAGAAGAAAAGGAAGAATAAGAAGAAGAAAAATAAGAAAGGATCTACACTTCCAACCACTTCTGGGCATGTTGGAAAGAAACCAGTTACTGTTAATCGTGATGGGAGTGTTGATGATGCCAAGATCACCCAAACACCTTATAAGCGCAAGTACCCTTGCAGGATTTGTAAGGGTAGCCATATTATTAAAGACTTCATTGGTCTATCCAAGGTTATATAAGCATGGTCTACACACCCTTTCCAACCCATGTCATCAGCCTCTGAACAACATGTTGATGACCTCCCGTCAACTAGTCAAGATACCCTTGGGAATAAGAAAAGTAGAGTCAAGTTTTCATGTATGTTATGCGGAGGGAGTCATCAAACTCAAATTTTCCCTCATATGGATGAAGCCTCGAAATTACTAGAAGACCTGACGGTTTCTCAACCTCAACTTCCATCTTCTTATCACAAGCTTACTCTTGACCCACCTATAATTGATGGAATTATCAATCTAGTCCCTTCATCGATTAATCTGGTTGATCATGCAGTCAATCTGGTCACATCCTTAGTTGAACCGGTTGACAAAGTGGTTGGTTTGACCACATCCTTGGTCAATCTCACTCTTCTGTCAGAGAGTGAAACCCAAATGTTCGATCCATTTCCACCTGTCAACCCCATTCTCCCCTTGGAGAATGAAACCCAAGTGGTTGATCTGATCTCGTCATCAGTCGATCCTACTCTCCCACTCAAGAGTAAACTCGATGTTGCCCATGTTTTTCTCGTTGATACAAAATCTACCATGCCGGGGGGTATTCCTCCTTCTCTCGCGTAACCCCCTCCAAGTAATGAGGCCATCCTTTTTGATTGGGGTGTGCTAACTGGACCTCGTCTCACCTCTCACATTTATTTCTAGATTACAGTACTGGTTTGTGGTCAGGATGTTCCTCAGACACTGATATATGAAGGTGCGTCCATTAGTATTTTTTCCTCTATTGCTTGGAAGTCTTTGGGTTGTCCTCAGCTTGCAATGGTTACCCATAATATGTTAGCTTTTAACAGAAGAACCAATCAACCTTTAGGGAACCTTCCTCAAATTCATATAATTTTGGGAGGGAAAATTGACTTTATTGATGTCATGTTCGTCTAAGACCCCTTGGATTTCGCTTTACTCCTTGGGTGAGATTATGTCTATGACATGAAAGCTATTATGTCCACTCTTTTTCATGTGATATATTTCCCGCACGATGGCAGAATGGTGACTATTGATCAAATTTCGTTTGTTGGTCTTGAATTGACCATCAACTCAATGAATTCCCTAAATGGTTCGTATATGCAGTCAGTATCACCCCTGCCACAGGTCAATTATGTGACATTGTCTCCCATGCCTTCAACTGCTGATGCATATGGGACTCTCCCTGTAAGATCAGTATCTTATAACTTGGATCTGGTAGTTGACATGGTGATCTCTTCGGTAGAGTTATTGGAGCCTGACCTCCTTACCCCTATCACGACCCAACATGAGTTCCGTCCAGAGTGTGTTTCTTCTGTCCAATGAATATCTCTTGGAGGCTATGACCATGTTTTGTCCCTTGACATGCTGTCCTTCTAGAGCATTGTCATCTTGGAAGCCATGATCAAGAAGAGATCTTTGAGCATGGTTTTCTTCTTTCAATCTTGTTAAAAAACGAAACCAGTTTTGAGGATAGTTTTCGCATCTCTGTAGCAACCTCATTAAAAAATGAAACCAAGCCTACGAGCATAGATCCTGTTTCTTTGTCAATCTCGTTAAAAAATGAAACAAAGGTCAAGGGATTGAACTTGGATTCTCGAGCATAGTTCCTATTCCTATGTCAAGATCTTTAAAAAATGAAATAGTTTTTTCCCCCTCTCTGTTTGAGTCAAGTCCTTCGTCTATTATTTGAAGCTTCCTTTCATCCACCTTTGCAGTTGGAAGAAACAAAGATTAGGTGAAATTATTTCATCTACTGGACTTCATGATGAAGTTATATCGCTAGCTTCTTAAGCCAGGGGCTAAGTACCAACCATCCTTGTGTTATGTGTTGGGAAGTCCAAGCATAGTTTTCTTTGGTTCAAGCTTGTGTAAAAATGAAACCACCTGCCTCAAGCATAGTTTCCTCTAGTTCACGCTTGTGTAAAAATGAAACCAGGTCCAAGCATAGTTTTGGTTAGTTTTTAAGCTTGTGTAGAAATAAAATCTATCCCAAGCATAGTTTTGTTTTGTTTTAAAGCTTGCATAAAAATGAAAACAATCTTGAGCTTAGTCTTTGTTCTTTTTCATGCTCATAAATACATGAGAATAAGTTACCGAGCTTAGTCTTTGTTCTTTATCATGATCGCAAATACATGAGAATGTAACAAAGTATACTTTTATCACTTTTTGGAACTCGTAAAGGTTATATGAAAAAGGAACCCCCCTAGAGTTCCCTTTAAGCTCTTTTCAGACTCTCTAAACATGAAAAGATTACCGAGCGATCTTGTTCTTTTCACGCTTGTAAAAGTATTTGAAGAAAACGTTTGATGGGCAGTAGGTTATCACTTATTCAGTCTCATCGAACTAATTTATGAAAAAGGAACTGAGAGAGTTATCTTTAAGTGTTTTTTAGACTCTCTAAACATGAAAAACCCCCGAGTTTTGTCTCTTTGGACTCGTTAAAAAAACATTGAAAGACCCATATGGGAACAAACCACTCCTTCCTAGGGTTCGTTAAAACATACTCCAAGGGACTCGTCCGAAGAATGAGCTTACATTTTCAAGCATATGTTATCCTCCTCAAGATTGTGTAAAAATAAAGAGATACTCGCCAGAAATGGTGGGGGAAAATTTGAGAAAGAAATGTATCTACACTTGTATTCTATGGAAGAGTCAATTTTGAACATGGCACCCTTCACTCACTTTGTTTCTAGGTTGGAAAATCCGATTGTCTCTTGATCATACTCCTTTATACGATTACAAATTGGTCTGTGATCCCTGTTGTTAAGATAGTGTTTCCAAAACAATTGTTGTGTCGTCAATATGTTCAAAGAGGAGTTCAACTCGTAAATCCTTCTATTGCGTCGGCCATTTCTACAGTCCTTAAGCCTTCCAGTGCATCGACCATCCCCAAGTCAGTCCTGAATCACTTGTTACTATGATCTACATCAAATCTTGATACCTTTTTCATGTCATTGATGGGGGATACATTAAGGCCCTTCTGTGGCGAGTCTTTTCCTGTCGACTCCAACTCATTATCCAGGAATTATACTTAGAAACTAATTGGTACCTTGGAACTTGCATGCCTCAATGGTAGGTTTCCTCTCTTTAGACAGTGGGTTTTCATTATTGATCCCTGATCGGGAGATTCCATCGAGTGTTCGACTTCAGCTCATTAATTCACATTCGTTGGATTGTACTAGAGTACCTTGGGAGTCATTGACATTAATGGTGATTTCCCTCACACTTGTTAATTGTATTCATTAATGACCGGTAATCAAGTGGTTTCTACCATGTTCGACTTCAACACATGTATTCACAAGGTTAGATCCGTACTATAGAGTGGTGGAGATGAAGACCTTGGATCTTTTCTGACAGATTCATGTTGTGTTGGAGTATATTTAGATTGTACTGTTGCATAGATCGACAGTGTATGTCTCATGGCTATGTTCAAATTCGAGTCTTTAAGACATAGATCCACAATGTATTTTGGGTGGCTATGTTCAGTTTTGAGTCATAATGGCATGGATCCACAATGTATATTTGGTGGCCATGGCTTGTATTTCTTGACATGGATCTTTGCATGTCGGCATTTATGCTTTGAGTCATTTGTATTCTGAGTATAGGAATGCCTACCTCAGTGATGATATATTATTGTATTGTATTTCCTTATTTGTTGGTAGGTTTTCAACCAACGTGTTCCTTGTTCCCTACACACACTCGACAAAGTATTTCAGTTATCACTCTGTTCTAACTTCATACTTTGGGGGGCTCTCTGTTACACATTATTTTCATCACCCTTATGACCGTTAATGATGAAACCTATCTGTTGCCTTCAGAGGGGTCAGTGGCCTGAATTCCTAAAGAAAGAAGGGAGAAGAAATTTTACTGAGAGAAGAAGTTGTATTTTCCTTTGTAAAAATCCTATTAAAGAGGATTTATGTAGGATGCTCTATACCTAGGGTGCGACGATATGTGATTTCTATAGACTGTACTAAATTTAGACTGTGAAGTTTCCGCAAGATGCTCTATAGCTAGGGTGCGAAAATTCCTGTATGTGGGAAAAACGAGTGTCTTCTCGATGCTTCTAGAAGGAGAAGCTTCTATGGTGAGGTGTCCTGTAGACAGTTTGGATCTTACTCGCTTTCATGATTTAGTGGGATAATCCTAACCTCCTCACCTTATCCTCTTCAACTTATAAAAGGAGAGGAGCTCTCATGGAGAAAGTTAGCTGGGAAAAGATTGGAAATTTGGCTTGGAATTGTTAGCTTTGTTAGAGTGGCTTTGAGATTTTCTTTCTCAAGATAGATTGTGAGTGGTTATCATATATATAGTCTCAGAATACATGAAGTAGAAGTGTGTGGGAAGCAAGGAACTATTGGAAGGGAACTTGCGGCATCAAGGCAATTTGGTTGTATCTTCCACTTTTACTTAATATAATATGGTGGCATGTTTATTTCCCATAAAATCACTCCCATTTTATTACATGAATCCTTGATCATATGTTTAGGCTTTCATTGAATCTACTATTGTTTCTTTCACTTTGGTTGGTTTGTGTCATTACAGATCTGATTTCACAAGAGCACCAGAGCGAAGCAGGGATAACAAATATATAAGGAAGCAATATTTAAAGGTATGTCACTCCACTCATTCCTTCTTTGATAGTAAATTCTATGATCATAGCTTAGGGAAAGTGTCATGTCCCGTCCTATTTTGTTCTAGATCCAGGCGGATCTAGGGAGATTAGTTCATGTCCTCATTTACCAATTTATCCAATAAAACAATTGGCGGTAGCTTATCACTTTTTCGGACTCATCGAACTAATTTACGAAAAAGGAACTGAGAGAGTTCTCTTTAAGTGTTTTTCAGACTGTCTAAACATGAAAAATCCCCGAGTTTTCTCTCTTTGGACTCGTTAAACAAACATTGAAAGACCCATATGGGACCAAACCACTCCTTCCTAGGGTTCATTAAAACATACTCTGAGGGACTCGTCCGAAGGATGAGATTACATTTTCAAGCATATGTTATCCTCCTCAAGCTTGTGTAAAAATATAGAGGTACTCACCAGAAATGATGGGGGGGAAATTGAGAAAGAAATGTATCTAAACCTGTATTCTATGGAAGTGGAAGAGTCACTTTTGAACATGACACCCTTCACTTGCTTTGTGTCTAGGTTGGAAAATCTGCTTGTCTCTTGATCATACTCCTTTATACGATTACAAATTATTCTTTGATCCTTGTTTTTGAGTCAGTGTTTCCAAGACAATTGTCATGTCATCAATATGTTCAAAGAGGAGTTCAACCCAGAAATCCTTCTATTGCATCGACCATTTCTGCAGTCCTTAAGCCTTCTATTGCATTGGCCATCCTTGAGTTAGTCCTGAATCAGTTGTTACTCTGATCTACATCAAATCTTGTTACCTATTTCATGTCATTGATGGGGGATAAATTAAGGCCCTCCTGTGGCGAGTCTTTTCTTGTCGACTCTAACTCATTATCTAGGAATTAGACTTAGAAACTTATTGGTACCTTGGAACTTGCATGCCTCAATGACAGGTTTCCTCGCTTTCGACAATGGGTTTTCATTATTAACCCCTGATCGGGATATTCCATTGAGTGTTCGAGTTCAACTCATTAACTCACATTCGTTGGATTGTACTAGAGTACCTTGGGAGTCATTGACATTAATGGTGATTTCCCTCGCACTTGTTAACAATATTCATTAATGACCGGTAATCAAGTGGTTTCTACCATGTTCGACTTTAGCACATGTATTCACATGGTTAGATTCGTACTATAGAGTGGTGGAGATGAAGACCGTGGATCTTTTCTGATAGATTTAGGTTGTGTTGGAGTATATTCAAATTGTACTGTTACATAGATCCATAGTGTATGTCTCATGGCTATGTTCAAATTTGAGTCACAATGGCATGGATCCATAATGTATATTTGGTGGCCATGGCTTGTCTTTCTTGACATGGATCTTTGCATGTTGGCGTTTATGCTTTGAGTCATTTGTATTATGAGTATGGGAATGCCTACCTCAGTGATATTGTATTATTGTACTGTATTTCCTTGTTTGTTGGCAGGTTTCTGATCAACGTGTTCCTTGTTCCCTACACACACTCGACAAAGTATTTCAGCTATCACTCTATTCTAACTTCATACTTTGGGGGGCTCTCTATTACACATTATTTTTTTCACCCTTATGACCGTTAATGATGTAAACCTATCTATTGCCTTCAGAGGGGTCAGCAGCCTGAATTCTTGAAGAAAGAAGGGAGAAGAACTTTTACTGAGAGAAGAAGTTGTATTTTCCTTTGTAAAACCCCCCTTGGATTTTGCTTTACTCCTTGGGCAGGATTATGTCTATGCCATGAAAGCTATTGTTTCCACTCTTTTTCGTGTGATATATTTCCCTCACGATGGAAGAATTATGACTATTTATCAACTTTCATTCATCGGTCCTGACTGGATTACCTCCCTAAATGATTCTTATATGCAGACAGTGACACCCCTGTCACATGTTAGTTATGTGGCGTTGTCTCCCATGACTTCATCTTCTGATGATTTTGATCCAGTAGTTGAAATGGTGATATTTTCGATCAGGATTTTAGAGCCTGATTGCTTTACCCCTATCGTGGCCCTCGACATGTGTTCCTTTCAGAGTGTGTTTCTTCCATCTAGTAAAGATATCTTGAAGGCTATGACCGAGTTTTGTCAATTGACATGGTGTCCTTTCGGAGCATTGTCCTCTTGAAAGCCATGATCTAGAAGAGAGATTTGAGCATGATTTTCTTATTTCAAGCTCGTTAAAAAATGAAACCAGCTATGAGGATAGTTTCTTCATCTCTGTAGAAACCTCGTTAAAAAATCAAACAAAGATTATGAGCATAGTTCTTGTTTCTATGTCAAGCTCATTAAAAAATGAAATAGAGGTCTGGGGATTGAACTTGGATTATAGAGCATAGTTCTTGTTCTTGTGTCAAACTCATTAAAAAATGAAACAAATTGTTCCCCCTCTCTGTTTGAGTCAAGTCCTTCGTCTAGTATTTGTAGCTTCCTTTCATTCTCCTTTGTTGTTGGATGAAATGAAGCTTGGGGGGAAATGATTCCATCCTCTGGACTTCATGCTGAAGTTAAAGTCGCTAGTTTCTTAAGTTGGGGGCTAAGTACCAACCATCCTTTTGTTATGCGTTGGGAAGTCCAAGCATAGTTTTCTATGGTTCAAGCTTGTGTAAAAATGAAACCACCTACCTCAAGCATAGTTTTCTATGGTTCAAGCTTGTGTAAAAATGAAATCACCTACCTCAAGCATAGTTTCCTCTGGTTTAAGCTTGTATAAAAATGAAACCAGGTCTAAGCATAGTTTTGTTTAGTTTTAAGCTTGTGAAAAAATAAAACCTATCCCAAGCATAGTTTTGTTTTGTTTTAAAGCTTGCGTAAAAATGAAAACAATCCCGAGCTTAGTCTTTGTTCTTTCTCAATGCTCGTAAATACATGAAAATAAGTTACCGATCTTCGTCTTTGTTCTTTCTCATGCTCGTAAATACATGAGAATGTAACCGAGTATACTTTTATCACTTTTTCTGACTCGTAACGGTTATACGAAAAAGGAACCCCCGGGAGTTCCCTTTAAGCTCTTTTCAGACTCTCTAAATATGAAAAGATTGCTGAGTGATATTGTTATTTTCAAACTCGCTAAATTATTTGAAGAAAACATTTGTTGAGCGATATTTTATCTCTTTTTTCGGTCTCATCAGACTACTTTATGAAAAGGGACTTTTTGGATTTTTCTTTAAGTGTTTTTCAGACTCTCTAAACATGAAAAACCCCTGAGTTTTCTTTCTTTGGACTCGTAAAATAAACATCGAAAGGCCCATATGGGACCAAACCACTCCTTCCTAGTGTTCGTTAAACATACTTCAAGGGACTCATCCAAAGGATGATCTTACATTACAAGAATATTTTATCCTCCTCAATCTTGTGTAAAAATAAAAAGGTACTCGCCAGAAATGGTGGGGGAAAAATTTGGAAAGAAATGTATCTGAACCTGTATTCTATGGAAGAGTTACTTTTGAACATGACACCCTTTCACTCAATTTGTTTCTAGGTTGGAAAATCCTCTTGTTTCCTGATCATACTCCTTTATAAGATTATGAATTGGTCTGTGATCCCTGTCGTTGAGTCAATGTTTCCAAGACAGTTGTCTTGTCGTCAATATGTTCAAAGATAATTTCAAGATGGAAATCCTTCTATTGCGTCAACCATTTTCTGTAGTCCTTAAGCCTTCTATTGCGTTGAACATCCCTGAGTCAGTCCTAGATTCCTTATTTCTACTTCAAATCTTGTTACCCGTTTGGTGTCATTGATGGGGGATACATTAAGGCCCTCCTGTGATGAGTCTTTTCCTGATCATTTAGATTTTTGTGGTGAGAGATTTGTTTAGAAATTGTCAGAAGAACCACAGTTCTTTTGATAGCTTGTCGACGTTTCGAATCCACAACAGGATCCATCTTCAGGACAAAAAAACCTGAGGAAAAATAAGGGAGGAACACTAATAAATAATTATGAGGAGTGTGGGAAACCCAAAGTCGGCTATGTGAAACCCTAGGTTTGAAAAGATTTTTAAAATAGGTATTTAATAGGGAAAGATTTGATAAGAAAGTCATATATTCCTATCCCCTGAAACCATTAAGATGGAAACGTTACGTTGATGATACTAATGTACTTTGGCCCCATGGGGAAGAAGAGATAAATAAATTCTTCCATCACATCAACAATATATCCAAAGACATTAAATTCACAATGGAACGTGAAGAAAATGGTACCATCCCTTTCCTAGACATACTAAACAATAGAAAAGAAGACGAAAAATTAGGACATTCAATTTACAGAAAAAAAGACCCACATCGAAAACTACCTTCATGCTAGTTCCCATCATCACCCCAACCAAAAAGTAGGAATTCTTAACACCTTATCCATAAGAGCCATAAAGATTTCAGATAAAGAACACCTAGAACAAGAGAAAAATCACCTTCACAAAGTCTTCAAAAACATAGGTTACAAAGAAAAAGAGATTGAGAATGCAATAAAGAAATCCCTAGAAAAAGAAAAAGAAAATAACAAACCTCAACAGAGAAACAACAAAACCCCGAGCCTCACTGCCTACCTCCCTTACATCCAAGGAGTCACTGAAAAAATTGCAAAAATCCTAAACAAGAAGGAGATTAAGACCTCATTCAGACCACTTAATACCATCAAATAGAAAATGAGATCTGTTAAGGACAAGCTTGACCAACATGATTCCAAAGGAGTATACAGAATAGAATGTTCTTGTGGCAAATGCTACATTGGAGAAACAAGCCGCTCTTTTAACACCAGGATTAAAGAGAATAGTGCTGACATCAAGAATGAACGAACTCACACCTCAGCACTAGCTGAACACTCTCTCACAACTAAGCATCATATACGCCTAGAAGACACCAAAATCTTAGCTAAAGAAGACCATATCCTTAAAAGATGAATTAGAGAAGCAATCGAAATCATCAAAAATACCGATAACCTAAATAGAGACAATGGCCTATAGATTAGTGAAAGTTGGATCCCGCTAATTCAGGAAAGAAAACATTATTAACCTTATCCTCAGGACTCTATAACTTACACCTTTACTTTTTCTGAACCTAACTTGATTAGTAAAACCAAGCTTATTAAAACTAATTTATACCAACATACCTTATTAAAATCCTTATGACATACATTAATAATAGTATTATTATTACCTTAACCAGCATAATACTTTAATAATCACTAACATCAATTGGATAATTAAAATTAAATCATTTCCAAGACCAACCTAATTAATACCAACATATAATTTTCTACCACTAATATAACAATAATAATATTAATACTACCTCAATAAATTAACCCTAATTTAACCTATAATTAGCATAAAATTAATAATAATATTAACACCATCTGGATTATTAAATTAAACCACTTAATTTATTAATTAACAAAATCTCTATTAAATACCTAATTTAAAAATATTTTCAAACCTAGGGTTTCACATAGCCGACTTTAGGTTTCCCACACTCATCATTATTTATTAGGGTTCCTCTCTTATTTTTCCTCAGGCTTTTTTGTCCTGAAGATGGATCCTGTTGTGGATCTGAAACGTCGAAAAGCTATCAAAAACACTGTGGTTCTTCCGACATTTTCTAAATGAGTCTTTTCCTATTGACTTCAACTAATCATCTAGGAATTAGAATTAGAAACTAATTGGTACCTTGGAACTTGCATGCCTCAATGGCAGGTTTCCTCACTTTCGACAGTGGGTTTTCATTATTGACCCCTGATCGGGAGATTCCATCGAGTGTTTGACTTCAACTCATTAATTCACACCCATTGGATTGTGTACATTAGGATTCATTGACATTAATGGTGATTTCCTTCGCACTGGTTAACGGTATTCCTTAATGACCGGTAATCAAGTGGTTTCTACCATGTTCAACTTTAGCACATGTATTCACATGGTTAGATTTGTACTATAGAGTGGTGGAGATGAAGACTCTGAATCTTTTCTAATAGATTTAGGTTGCATTGGAGTATATTCAATTTGTACTATTGCATAGATCCACATTGTATGTCTCGTGTCCATGTTCAAATTTGAGTCTTTAACACATAGATCCACAGTGTATTTTTGGTGGCTATGATCATAATTGAGTCATAATGGTATGGATCCACAGTGTATGTTTGGTGGCGATGAATTGTATTACTTGGCATGGATGGATCTTCGCATGTTGGCATTTATGCTTTGAGTCATTTGTATTCTGAGTATGGGAATGCCTACCTCAGTGATGATATATTATTGTACTTTATTTCCTTGTTTGTTGGCAGGTTTCCGACCGACGTGTTTCTTGTTCCCTACACACACTCGACAAAGTATTTCAGCTATCACTCTGTTCTAACTTCATACTTTGGGGGGCTCTCTGTTACACATTATTTTCATCACCCTTATGACCGTTAAATATGTAAACCTATCTGTTTCCTTCAAAGGGGTCAATGGCTTGAATTACTGAAGAAAGAAGGGAGAATAACTTTTACTAAGAGAAGAAGTTGTATTTTCCTTTGTAAAAACCCTATTAAAGAGGATTTACGCAGGTTTCTCTATACACAAGGTGCGGAAATGCTTGATTTCCATAGGCTATGCTAAATCTAGGCTGCGGAGTTTCCGCAGGCTGCACTATAGCTAGGGTGCAGAAATTCCCATACATGGGAAAAACGAGCGTCTTCTCGATGCTTCTAGAAGGAGAAGCTTCTATGGTGAGGTGGCCTCCGGATGGTTTGGATCTTACTCTCTTTCATGATTTAGTGGGATCATCCTAACCTCCTCACCTTATCCTTTTCATCTTATAAAAGGAGAGGAGCTCTCATGGAGAAAGTTATTTGTTTTGGCTTGAGATTGTTAGCTTGGTTAGAGTGGCTTTGAGATTTTCTTTGTCAAGATAGATTATGAGTAGATATCATATCTATGATCTTAGAATCCATGGAATATAAGTGTGTGGGAAACAAGGAATTGTTGGAAGGAACTTGACGACATCAAGGCATTTGGTTGTATCTTTCTTCCACATTCTTTAATACAAATATACTTTTCTTTCGTATATGAATGTTATTTTTCCATATTGTATGATTCCTTGATTACGTACATAGTTTCATATCAAATAAAATCTGTTGTTCTTGTCTTTGTTGGCTTGTGTTCCATTGTAGATATTTCTCCATAACCCTCGTGACGGAGCTTGGATTGCATTGGCAAGTCATATCTTCGATATTTAAAAGGTATGCTCTAGATCCATTTCTCATTTGATAATTGAATCTAAGGAAAGAGTAGTGTATTGTCTTATTTTGTTCTAGTTTCATAGTGAATCTAGGGGGATTGATTTATGTCTTCACTTAAAAATTAGCCCGATAACATGGAGATAGTTCAAAATATACATGGAAGCTCAAATATTATTGTAAGTGACAGAGATCCCATCTTCACGGGACATTTTTGGACAGAATTATTTTCTTGTTTGGGTACTCAATTGGCTCGTAGCTCATCTTATCATCCTCAATCTGATGGAAAAACTGAGATAGTGAACAAATGTATGTAAGGATACCTTCTTTTCTTTGTCTCTGATAAACAAATGCAATGTTTCAAGTGGCTACCCTTGTTGGAAGATTTGTTGTTGTCATTGATGTCAACCCTAGTCATGGGTTTTGGACCGTAAGATTGATAAAGGTATTTGGACATGAAGACAATGCACATGCATATACAACACCCATGAATGGACAGTATACATCATGTTGTTTCCGGTGGTATGTGACACATCACGTGGATCCTCATGGTTGAGGATAAATGAATTTTTGAAGATGACAAAGTGAATTGAAGAAGGAAGTACATGTAGGCCCTGAAGATAATTAAAGAAAAGAATTACAAAATAAGAAAGTGTCAGGTCACCCTAATGTTAAAAGGAAGTGACATAAATGGTATAAATAAACATCATTATACATTCATTTGATACAAGTCGAATTTCAGAGGAAATAAGAAGTAAAAGAAGGCTGGATTTCAAGGGAGGATGAAGTCTTTTGGTGATGTGTTCTAAGGTATGTTATTTTTAGGTCATCTTACCATTTTTTCTATAAATTTTTTTCTAGAATGATTCAGATGGTGAAATCTCTATGGTATTGAGAAGACATATCAAGGTATCTCTGGTAAAAATTTCAACTCTTGATTCGCTATAATTATGGAGATACACTCTGTGGAAGATAGGGTTTGTGACCAGTCCTGAAGCTAGTCAATAAATAGGTGTTCTGGGTAAAACAGTCATAACTTCTTCATACATAATTCAGCTGAAGTGGGACCACTTCCATTGGAAAGAGTATGGACTTTAGTTTTTTTTGTGTGAGTTTCCGAATCGGATGTTAAATATTGAGAGCGGGGCATGATGTAAAATTTGGGTCTTCTGAATAGACCAGAATTGAATAAAGTCTACCATTCTTTCTATAATCTCTTTTTGGGGAGGATTCAGGGAGTGAAAATTGGAGGAGTTTCAGAGAATACATTGAGTAATATTATCTACAGGATCATATTACTCCAATAAATGAAGAACTATAGAAATTGAAGAAGTCTCAGGAAGCATTATCATGTTCTATGTGATGATTGGTTGATGGTGATGATTTAATGTAAAGTTTTATTATCTCTCATATATTCTTAGGTGGAAGGAAGGGGCAAGGATGGAGAGTTCAAATATCTCTTGATATTGGAGGATAGTATCTTCCTCTTGGAGGTTTATCCCTCCCTCTACATTTGGAAGCTGTAGCTACCTTTGGAATTCATTACTTCCCTTGAACAAAAACTATTGATTATTTCTCATATATTGTGCATGGTGTATTGTGGTTTATTGGTGTAACTCTTATACTATTGTTCATTGCTAATTGGATATAATTGAATGGTTTAAGTATAAGTTGAAAAAGGTTTTTAAATTTTACTTGATACTGATTCACCCCCCTCTCAGTATCAACAACCCTTGGCAAAATCATGGTATAACACTTCTTTTCATACTGCAACAAAAATGACACATTTTATTGCACTCTATGGATATCACTCACCTTCCATCTCTTCTTCTCTAAAATAAAAATCCAAGGTTCAAGAAATGGAATATAACATCGAGCATCAACAACAAGTTCTCTAACTCTTAAAGGACAACCTGACCATGACACATAATCACATGAAACAACAAGCAAATTAGCATCATAGTGAAAGAAGTTTTGAAGAAGGGGATTGGGTATTTTTAAGACTAAAACCATACTAACAAATGTCCCTCAAGTAAGATAACAAGGATAACAAATTGTCACCAAAGTACTATGGCCCTTATAAGGTGTTGCAAAATATTGGTACTATGGCATAAACATCGGAGTTGCATGCATCTTCGCGAGTACACCTAATTTTCTATGTTTCATGCTTAAAGAAGGTTATAGGTGACAAGATCTCAATTCAAACTATATTTCTAGAACTTTAAGAGGAAGGAAAAATCATATTGGATCCTGAAGCTATCAATGACACAAGAATTCACCAACTCATGAATAGATCCATTTCACAGTATCTCATTAAGTGGAGGAAACTACATGTTGAAGATTCCACTTGGGAAGATGAGTCTTTTATACAAAAGCATCCAGAATTACTCAAGCATTGTGGACAACACTTTTCTAAAGGGGAGGGGAATGTTAATCCATAAATAGTGGCACATTACCCCTCAATTGGGGAATATTACATTAGTATTTTTATTTTATTTATGTCGGCTTGGGTCCATTACTTGTAATTGTACCTCCTAGTCTCCTTTATATACCAAGGAGACCTTTTTATTTGGAATCATATGGTATTTGTAAGTTTATGTGGTGTATAAGGATATTTCCCACTCAAAGAGTCTTATTATCTGAAATTATCTCTTTGTCAAGGTGTTGAGTACTTATTCTGAGGGTTTTTATTCTATTTTGAAATTTGGTTCTTAACATAAATTTTTCTCACTTCTGAAATTCATTAACTATGAAGAAATTTAATTCGATATGTGTTACGAGGAAAATCTCTCTATGGAATGGGGTAAACAAAAAAAGACGGAATTACACACATAAATCAAATCAAATCCCAAGTATTCTATATAAATGAAATGCTAACAAGACAAGGCCAAGAACCTACCTCTCTCGGGCATCTAATGAAGACCACCGTTGAGAATGCAACCCAAAGCTTTATACCTACAACCTGTCCTCAACAAATAAGACACACAAGCATATGGTGATAATATATAAGTTTAGCATATATATTAGCATAATACATTAACATACATGAAAAATACACCCATGGAATAATATTTCAGATATTTGCAAGATATCAATTGGATGAGAAAACAATATTTCTATTAAAATAATCAACATAAGTATATAGGTGACAAACTTATGTAACGACACATCTCAGAACCAAGAAACCAAGTCCCTCTAGTTGGGCCTCCACCACTTCATTTCTCCACCAAAGGAAAGCTCATATAAAGGAAACAATGAGGTTCTACATCACAAAAAAGGAAGACCTTGGGGGCTAAACAATGAGTTCAAACTTTTAATGATAAAGGGATGCACACACAATTTGAAGTGGAATTTCTCCAGAGTATCTTTGCTATCAAAGTCAAATTCTCTCCTCCTTTACAAGGCTTGGATATGGCTCAATTTATATCCTTCAAATGGAACTGAAGGACCGAGTTAGATCATTTCTAGTATATGGAAGGTCAAGGATCATGGATCTTGTGACATGAAATGGAAAACTGACATAACTTTTAATTTTGAGCACCAAACCTGATGTACGTGGGATGTAGTGGAGAAATCTACATATACGCTTATTTTATAACTGATAGGGAATGTATATGTGGAAAACTGTTCTTTATTGAATCTTGAAGGTAAAAAAAGGGACTTCAATTCTACATAGGGAAATGGAAATGCCATCCAAGCAAGTTGCATGGGGTGAGGAAACATTTTTTGTAACAGATGCCCCCTAATGTGTGAGGTCATAGGAGTACCTGTGATGGACGAAATACATTATAATTCCCAGAAGTGGAGTAATGGAGTCTCAGTTAGAAGTGCTAGTTACTCATGAGAATATTAAAATCCATAATGACTTTGTACACATGGATTCTAATATGAATTACATTGTAGATCCATGTGGAAATATACCAAATAGTTGTTCATGGCCATGAGTAGGAAACAAAAAGAAGACACATGCCATAGGCTTTCATAGTCACGAACAAGGCCCAGTGGAATGCATTCTCAAAATCAATTTGAAGATATCTGTATATAATGGAGTACAATCTGATCTCCATGATCATTGAAGTCATATAGGTGTTGGTCCAATGAAAGACAACAAAAAAATAGGAATGTTGCTACTGTAATATGGAGGTCTTCTACAATATCCTCCAAAGGTGAAAGTCAACATCATGTGAATAGAGGAGTTGATGTCGAACATAATTAGACTTCGTTTGATTATTGGTCATTAAGGTACATTGTTAACAAACGTGAGACAACCTATTAATGATGAAAGTAGGTATCAAGGCACCGAGAAAATTATTACAAGTGTGAATAAGGGTGTTGAGGTCAAACACTTGAAGAATCCATTGACTAGGAGACATTGATTTATTCCCAACTGTTGATGGAGGGAGAACCTGCCACTGATGACTGCAAGCCTCTAGGTACTCATAGGAATCTAGGTCTCATTTTCAGAATATATGAGATGAAGTCGATGGAAAGAGACCCGCTGAAAGGAGAGAATTAGGTCATATCTCATCAGTCATCACGAGGCATAAATAAATATCTTGATTATTAGGAGGAGCTCAGATGAATAGGATGTTCACAAACCAATAACCTTGTTCATCTTTCGCATGCACCAAATGCAAGTAGTGCATGAAAAACACCCTTTGAATAACAACCAATAAAGAAGACTACCAAAAAAGGTGAGGAAACCATCAATAAGGCTAATGGCATCCAAGACACTGCACGAATCCCAATGTGTGAATATATTTCTTGTCGTCGAATGCAAGGGAAACCCCCTAGTCAGTGACCAATAAGGAGAAGTTGGTTGTTGGATTCAAGGTTACCTACCCATAATGAAAGTAGGACCAGGGTGCATGGTAGGAATACAACGTCATGTGACTTTGCAATACATTGAGGGTATGGATGACATGCAAAGTCAAGAGTTGTGAGAAATGGATGACACAGGATTATATAATTCCTTTGAATAAGATCATGAGACATATGGATAAATCAAGCAACATAGAATTTATGATGAAATTTCTTGATGCAAAAGGCATAAAAAACCTCTCCATAGGGATTGGAAGAATACCCAGTCAAAGGAGTAAACTCTAAGTAACAAGATCAACTTCCTAAGGTCATTCTAAACCCAAACTTTGGATGATAGTGGAATCAAAAGTTTGTGATTTTTTCAAAGGCGACATAACTACCGCCGATATGAGATAATATTATTTTTCCGCCCGTCTTTTTTTGTTTTTTCATAGGCAAAGAAATGTTATGATACAAGAGAAGAAATGAGTGTCACGAGTAAGAAACTAGGTCCAAATAGTGGAACATACCTATGCTCAATGAAAGGAAGTGCATGCGGGGCATGGACACTCAGGGGAATGTTTCCTCTTAGGGTACAGGGTGTCAAGCTATAAAGGATATAAACAAGACTTTGCTTGGCTAGTGATGCAAATTGTTTAGGTAAGAGGCTTACAATTAGAAAGCGGGAACCGACAATAGGTTCAATACTACAATCGAGAGGATGGAATGTGATTACAACTTAACTCCAAAGAATGTCCTTTTTCATAGATTTAGTCCCCTGGGCCCAAAAAAGTATAAAATAATACTTAGGAGAACTCTTCTAGCCAATTGATGATCCCCTATTTTGATAATCTTTCACCACTATTTAGTCTATATATTTAAATGAAAACTCAAGCATATCAGTGCATTTTGGATTTTCTTGTCATCGTTTTGGGAGTTTTCTATCCTAATCTCTTTTAACATCATGTTGATATCTAAGCAAGGTAATAATCGCATTATTACAGTTATTTTTACATTATCTCAAAGGATTCAAGTGTTGTTTCTGAATTAATGTCTGGGTGTAATTAGAATTCATGGATTTAACATTTACAGGACATCCGAACCTCCATCCAGACCTCCATTCGGACCTTCATCCAACATTGTTCCAGGAATTTAACTTCGAGCTCAATTTGTGGGAAGAGGAAGCTGAATTGTAAAAATCTAGCACATGGTTTTTGTGGCCAATATGCCCAATTAGGTCCTTAAGGCCGTTTCCTAAAATTGTGGATGGATTGAGAGAAATTCATGGTCCTTGATTTGACATCGAGTCCTTGATAGGACACTCTATCCGACACACCATCCATCACTCGGAGCACAAAGGATTTGGTGGTTACCACATCGGCGGGCTTTGATGGATGAATCAGGAACATGGTTTTTGTGCCCAGTCACGCCCTCCAACTATGTAACTCAACACATCTAGAATTGAGCAGTTGCATAGGACATTATTTTGAGTGCACGAGAATGTTGGACAAGATAATTTCTATTAATGCAATTTAATGAATTATTTTTTTTAGAGAGTGTCGACCCTTGAAATGATCGACCTATCAAGATCTGTAATAATCTATAAATATTTCTACCTATGTCATGAAGAAAGGCACGATTTTGTATACACAACCAATATATTGGATTACTCTGTAAAAATTCGATTTTTCTATTAATATAAATGGTGTGTTGAGCTTGTGACTATATTTTGATCTAGAGAAGTAGCACAACTATCTGGGGGGGCCACCAGTGGTTTGGGTATTTGATTTATTTGTTGTATATTCATCTCTCTCCATCTAACCCTCTCGTGCATGCTATTAGTCAAGTGATCTCTCCTTGTTTAATTTACAGGTTGTTTATAATCTTGCCTTATTCAAACATATGTGCATTCTCTCAGATAATTTTCTTATGCAATTTACTTACTTAGATTA
Organism: Picea engelmannii; assembly: GCA_009831015.1. NCBI lineage: Eukaryota > Viridiplantae > Streptophyta > Pinopsida > Pinales > Pinaceae > Picea > Picea engelmannii. The sequence continues at coordinate 55,599 of ML776738.1, forward strand.
AGCTTCATAACTCTATACATGCTTTTGATCATTTCACTGTCCATATATGTGAAAATCCTCCTTTTCTAATTTATACAAATTGTATTTTACTGTGCAATCATGTATAAGTTGTATTCTGCTTTGTAAAGTTACATAAGTTGTATTTTCCTCTGTAAGATTAACAATGTATATAACAGTCCTTTATGACTCTTTAGATTATGGTTTAAAACTAACTCCTGGAGGGATGCAATTATTATCTATGTGAAATAGTTTTCAGTTTTGGTATGATAGGGTAATTGGGAATTTCAAATCTCTTTTGAATATTGTTTATGAATTGTGTTGATATAAAATATGTACATAATCAATTGAAATTTCCTTAATGGCAAAGTTTTCCATCGACTGTCTTATTTCTACTTTACATTTTCTCTGTAGAAATCAATTATCTAATCTGAATTATCATAGAGTTATATTTCTAAATAAAAATAGTAATCTTTCATGCCTAGTCTTATATTTTGCATAATAGATTCTTGCACTAGTTTGATATTTCGACACCTGTTTCCAATTTTTCCCTTGTACTGATTTCCGCATCTTAGTTTTCTTGCACTTTAAATTTTCCAATAGCTTTAAATCACCAAAGGATAGATTAATGAACTAATTTGTGAGATATGGTCACTCCATGTCGGGTTTCTTCCCTAGGCAATGAATTGTTCTAGTTTGTTTATTATTTGAGTGTGTTGCCAACATTAGAGTAGATGGGGATATACTAGGTTAGATTATAGTTCTAGACCTGCACATAAAATGCTATATCATGTTAGATTAGAGCTTACGAGCCTCAGGTTGACAATTTAATGTTGAAATAGATAGCATATATTTCACTCGACATTTTTGGCGTCATTTCCGGGGAGGTTCTAAAAGGGATAGAGCTTAGGTAGGTAGGTTTACTTAAATTACACAATAAGGGGGAGGAGAAACTTTAAGATGAGAGGTAAGAACCCGCGCATCCATTTTAGTGGGTTTCTCCAAAGCCTTTTTGTTCCCTTTCCCCAAGAGTGTTTACTTTTTCTGCAAGTTTTCTTACTTTTCTTAGTTTGTTTACTTTTCTTAGTGTGTTTAATTTCTTGAAATTTACTTTCCTGCAAGCGTGTTTATTTTCCTGCAAAAGTGTGTTTTATCTTTCCTGCAAGGTGTGTTTACTTTTCCGCAATTTATTTTTCTTGCCAGTGTGTTTTATCTTTCATGCAAGGTGTGTTTACTTTTCCGTAATTTATTTTTCCTTCCAGTGTGCTTATTTTACTGCAAGAGTGCTTTCTTTTATTGATTTCATGCAAGTGTGATTCCCTTTCACAAAGTGTGTTTATTTTTCCTTCCATTGTGTTTACTTTCATACACGTGCAAGTTTGATTTCATTCCTATAATCGTATTTTATTTTATGCTTTGATTTCTTTCCTGCAAGTGTGATTTATTTTATGCAAGTGTGGTGTGATTGGTTTGCACAAATTAGCTTTAAATATGTATTTCATTTTTTTAGAGAGTTGTGATTAAAATATTAAAAAATCTATAATAATAAATTGTTTTGGGGTGTTTTAAGAACCCCAGACACTAATCCCCGTGTGAGGCAGGATCCGTCAACCAACATAATGAATTCGAAGGTGACCATTAGTTTGGAATAACTCTCTCAAATCCTAACAAAATCTAGGATTTCTTCTTTTCAGGAAGAACACATCTTGACAATAGTCAATAAATTGTCTACCTCTCTCAAAATATTAGAAGAATCAAGGTCCTATGAGCTACAAAATATTTTTCCCTGCCAAACTATGAAGGAATCTGAAAAATTATGGACTACATTTGGTGGAGAGCAATCAATAGGACCTAAGATTGAGGAGTTCTCAACATCCATATCAACATATCCTTTATGTACTTCAAAAATCAATCATCCAGAAGAAGAGGATCTACATAGCATGATGAAGGAGAACATAGAAATTATTGTTGATGAACATCAATATTACATTGAAATTTGGTTTCAAGAGGTCATCATGCCACAATAATATTCTCTTATTCAACACCTTTTGATGCCAAAATAAGTAGGTTGGTTGGTTCTTCATATCCAGGTAATCACTACGGTAACTTTTTCATATGTGGATATGGGTATGTTTCTTATCTTGCTTCGCACATGGTTACATTGGAAAAGTTCTTACACTTGAATACAAATTTTCCTTTCTTTTTAGGTAGAGTAGGATAATAAATAAAAGTTGCATGTTGTTAGTTTAGCTTAAAGTCTAATGCAGCCTCATTATACATTTTCTTTTTAATAAAAAAACTATGAGATACATGTTGGTGAAGACCCCCTACCTCAACAGGGTTCTGCGACCTCCCGGTCTCTAGATCGATCTTCTTCTGAGACGAAATGGCTCTTTGGACTCCTGCTGGAACCCCTTGAATGAATCCACAGGTCCCCTTAATTCCCTGGCAAAGGCTTTGAGAAAACCTATGCACGCGCTCAACTTTCAGCACTCTTCTCTGTTCTAAACTAACACACCTTTCGCGTTTTGGGGTTTCGGGACTACTGCATGTGAGTGTTCCTAGGCTCCTTGTCCCTCCAACTCCCGGTCACCGAAATGCCGAAAAGGGCTTAACGACTCTGGGTCCTCCCTTAGCCTCTGCCCATGTGACCACCACTCTGTGACCACATCCTTAATGTCAAGGCACTACCAGCTTTTCTTGATTTGGGGAATCGCGATGCAAGCATTCCTCTTGTTCTCTGTCTTTCAAAATGTCGAAACCCAAAATAGGGCCTAACTCCACAGCTCCTCCCTTAAGTTGCTTTTCATATGATCGGTCCTGTGACCTGGTGTTATCCCTCCAAACTCTTTCGGGTTTTCGCGATTCATGATTCGGGCTGCAATGATTCTAGGTCCTTTGAACTCTCGGATCCCGAAATGCTGAAATCTACCCGTGACCACGATCCACTTTTTGAGATTTCATAATTCATGATTTCACGATTTCGGCTGTAGGCAATTCTAGGTCCTTCGATCTCCCAGACCCCGAAATGCCGAAATCTCCCCCTTGAGATATCAATGGTCCAGATTCCTCTTGAACCGACGATCACGATCCAACTGGATCGACGACCCACAACCTTTTGAGATTTTCCCCGAACCTTGACCACTCGCCACGTGTCCGCCTTGATGAACGATGTCGATCATTTCGGCAATTTCTATGAAACATCGACCATTTTCCACGTGTCCTCCTTGATGGACGGTCCTGGTCCTTTTGCGAATTCTCCTTTCATGATTTTGGCCTGGTCTTCTCCTTGTTTCCCCAGTGCCAAAAACTCTGAAAACCCTCAACCCCACTGGATCGACGGTCCACACTCATCTTGATCGATGGTCAGGATCTGATCGCAATTCTCCCTTTCACAACTTTGGGAGACTCTTCACTCTCGATCTCTCGATGTCCAAATCCACAAAATGTGGATCTCTTGTCATGTGTCCTCTGATATGGATAGTCTCGATGCTTTAAGGACTTGACGAGTCCTCTCCCTTCTGCTGTTACGAGGTTTAAACCTCGCGTACCTTTTCTAGATCTGACAACTCACGACAATTAAACACTTCTCCCTCGAAGTTTCTGTCGTCCGTTCTACCCTTTTGTGCGACTTCCCAAGGATTAAACCTCTCACACCTTCTTCTAGATCCGAAGGCTATCCGTCCTTGGTGCTAGATTTGATGGCCTAGATCCTTTTTCCTGTGCACCTCCCAGGGACTAAACCCCATGCACGTATCCTTGATCCAATGGCTCTCAGGCCACTATGCTCCAGATCCGACGACTGGCGCGATTTCTCGAACCGGGAGTTCATGATGCAGTGACTCCAAAATCACTTGTCGCTCCAAACCCCAAACTCTGAAATAGCGAAATTCGAGCATGAGATCAATGGCCCTTGATGCTTTTCATCCAACGGTTCACGTGATTTCGACACTTCTCTATGGAGTGTCACCATCATCCATATAGCTCCTCTCCTGGGGTGCTTCTAAAGGCTTAAATCCCTCGCAACTTGGTGCGATCCTATGAATCTAGGGATTTCAACACTTCTCCATGAAGTGTCTCCACCGTTCCTTTCAACTGCTCTCCTGTGCGACCTCCCATAGGTTAAACTCTTTGTGCCTTCCTCCGGATCCGATGACTATCGGTTCTTTGCAGAAGCTCTGATGACAGTTGTGCTCCCTCCTGAGCTTGAGAACTTATTCCTTCCCCTTGGAATATTTTCCAAAGTTTCAAAGGCCTCGACCTTCGCTTTCCCTACGAGCTCAATTCCTTTGGATCTCGCCTGTGTTCTAGGAACGTTGTCCCTCCTGAGATTTTTTCTCTCGAAGATTTATGCCTGTGCACACTTTGTGTTTGAGGATCTCGAATAACTCAGATTCGAGAAGTTTTCTTGAAAAGAAAAATCCTTACGCCCACCTCGCGTTGTCCTGCTCGACGCACACCTTGCAGAACCTATAAAGTATTCAACAACCCCGTGAGTGTTTTCTCCTCGACACTTCTCTTTTCTTAGAACTCGAAATAGAGTTCCCTAGTGCACTCTATGCACTCGCTCGATGCCTTCTTGGCAGAGCTCTACAAAACCTTCAGTAGTTATGTCTTCCCTGAACTCAAGACAGAGTTCCTTCCTGTGCACTCCTTGGACCTCTGTTGATGAAGGTTCAATGCTATCCCTCTTGAGATTTCCTAAGGTTGTATCACCTCTGTCAATGCACTCCTTGCACTCAGAAACTCCAAGATGGGACAAAATTGAAACTTATGAAATACTTCACCAGTTATGCATTTAAACATGAAATGCATAAAAACATGTAAACATCAAACACACAATGTAGGAAAAACTACTTTTCTATTAATCTGTATGTCTACACAAATGTTTACAAAGACTGGACTGTAACAAGTCTTAGCTCTCTCTCAAGACCTCTCTACTTTGGTCTCTCCTCCTAACTCTCTAATCTAATTTCTAATTACAAAATGAGGGATCCGATGAGCTTATCCTCAACCACCGTATCTGATCTATCACTATCACAAAGCAGCTCCTACGGCTACATTACATAAATGGATTCCCAGTCCTGACTACATCCCGGGCTTGTTGCAGGCAACCATTAAAGGAAACCTCAACCACTACCTGTACAAAGGAGTGGTCTGACATTAAAATCCTTACAACATTTATTGAAATTTTGAATTTCAAAATTGAGAGGGCTACGCCTCTCCCTTTCTCCATTAAATGTGTGTTGGATGTGCTGGTTGGATAACACTCTGCTGACATGGAGTGATGCTCCTGCGTCATACTCCTCATTTAGAAAAATTATGGTCTCCTGATCATGAGCTCCTCTTCTCCAATGTTGAAATCCACCTGGATCCCAAACTTTCCCTTGGAGCTGTGCATCTGCTCCTCTGCTTCGCTGTTGTTGCTGCTCTTGTAGGCTCCTTTCTTCTCAGCTTCTCGTTGCTGGTAGTCTCTGCTACTGAACTCGACATCAACATTATGATTTCTTCAATTACCTCATCCAACTTCTCTAGTGGCTAGCTCTCCTTATGCAATCTCCTCAGCTGCACTTCTTTCTGACAAATGGGTTGATCAACTAGATTTCCCATGCCATCTTTTTTCTCTTTGGCCTCAACTTGCCATCTTGTTGTAAAATTCATCTCTGCAGTCTTATTTTCTTGATTGACCTGCTATTCAGTCACCTTCTCTGACAGATTAAATTCTGCCATTTCCCCTTGTGCTGGTTGAATTCCATCTTTCTCCAGCTGCTCCTCAGACTGGAATTCTCCTTCATCTTCTGTTGCACACCTCGGCATTGCAGTTATCATCTGTTAAGATCCCTGGATGAAAATTATGAGTGATTCCTCAGAATGCTCCTCTGCTAACATTTGCATGACTGTCTCCTCGTGGCAGCCATATACTAGCTCTGGATTGTTCAACCAATCCTCCAACATCTCCAACTCTATTTCCCATGGAGTGAGCATCTTATTTGCATGCTCCTCTTCTATTGGGGAAAACATTAGTGTCTTCTCCTCCTCTCCCTCTATGACAGTCACTGTTGGCTGTCCTTCTTCTGTTGTTGCTTCTGCAACACATATCTTGTCCTCAACTAGGTTGCTTGGTAGGAATACTTCAATTCCCCCATTGATCAGAATGTATTTATGACCTTCCTTTGTCAACACTCCTTGTTGATATGAACTCTCCTATGAGTTCATGAGACTTTCACATAGCCTCATCTTTTCCCGCTTGCCCACTTGGCATCCTAGAAATTTTCTACTGCCCACCTGGCAGTGTATGAGACCGACTGGTCCCATCTCATTTTCCACTTGGAAATATGAAATTTCACCACTGCTCCCTTGGTAGTATGCGAGACCTTCTGCTGATCTCTTCTCATTTCCCACTTGGCAACTCGAAAGTTCACTTCTACCCACTTGGCAGTTTATGAGATCAATCGATCCCATCTCCATCAACACTCCTTGCTAACCTGAACTCATCCCTGATTTCATGAAATTTTCAGACAGTCTCATCTACTCTCCCTTTCCCACTTGGCAATATGGGATTTCTGCCCTGCCCACCTGGGAGTTTACGATATCTTCAACTAATCTCATACCATTTCCCTCCTGGCAATATGAATTTCCACTGCTATCCTCCTGACAGTTTATGAGATCCTCCAGTGATCTCATTTCATTTCCCACCTGGCAATTGGAAAATTCATCTCTGCCCTCTTGGAAGTTTATGATACCTGAAACTGATCTCTCTTCCTCATCACTGAGGTTTTCTCCAACTTCTGGCTCACAGATGCAAACCAGCTCTGTGTCACTGAGGCTTTTTGCATACCTCAACAATATTTTCAACATCCTTTGCTGTCTTTTGGCCAAAAACTCCTTGATTGGCCACTTCACCTTCTTTTTCATGGGCCATTCATACACCCATCGTGTTATTTAACTCTGTTGCATTCGAAATGCAAGCTCCTCCATCCTCGCTCTTATCTCGGCGAGTTCTTTATCCATCTCAACCTTGTTCTTCATCTGTTGGTGGTCCTCTCTTTGACCATGCTTATGGCCTTCAATAGCCATATTCTTCCCTTTGAATCTTCTATTGTTGTTACTCTGCAACTAAGAGCATTTCCAGTATCTCCTACAGTCCACCCGACTTTCTATTTGTTGCTACGTCTTGCAACAATCTATTCAATCCTCTTCATCTGAAATAGTTAGACGAAGTCTAGGCTCTTCAATCCTCTTGCATTCGAAATGCAGGCCCAGATCCATTTTTTTGTGCACCTCCCAGGGACTAAACACCGTGCACGTATCCTTGATCCAACATCTCTCAGGCCACTGTGCTCCAGATCTGATGGCTGGTGCGATTTCATGAATCGGGAGTTCACGATGCAACGAATCCAAAATCACTTGTCTCTCCAAACCCCAAACTCCAAAATAGAAAAATTCGAGCACGAGATCAACGCCCCCTGATGATTTTCATCCAATGGTCCATGTGATTTCGGCACTTCTCTACGGAGTGTCTCCACCATCCATACAACTCCTCTCTCGGGGTGCTTCTAAAGGCTTAAATCCCTCACAACTTGGTGTGATCCTATGGTTCTCGGGATTTTGGCACTTCTCCATGAAGTGTCTCCACCATTCCTTTCATCTACTCTCCTGCGCGACCTCCCAGAGGTTAAAATCTATGCGCCTTCCTCTGGATCCGATGACTATCAGTTCTTTGCACAAGATCTAATGGCAGTTTTTCTCCCTCCTCAGCTTGAGAACTTATTCCTTCCCCTTGGAATATTTTCCAAAGTTTCAAAGGCCTCGACCTTCGCTTCCCCTGCAAGCTCAATTCCTTTGGATCTTGCCTATGTTCTAGGAACGGTGTCCCTCCTGAGCTTCGTTCTCTCATAGATTTACTCCTGCGCACACTTTGTGTTCGAGGATCTCAAATAACTTAGATTCGAGAAGTTTTCTTGAAAAGAAAACTCCTTACACCCACCTGACATTTTCCTACTCGACGCACACCTTGCAGAACCTACAAAGTATTCAACAACCCTGTGAGTGTCTTCTCCTCGAAACTTCTCTTTTCTCAGAACTCGGAATAGAGTTCCCTAGTGCACTCTATGCCCTCTTGGAAAAGCTCTATAGAACCTTCAATAGTTCTGTCTTCCCTGAACTCGAGACAAAGTTCCTTTCTGTGCACTCCTTGAACCTATGCTGATGAAGATTCAACGCTATCCCTCTTGAGATTTCTTGAGGTTGTCTTACCTCTATCAACGCACACCTTGTAGACTATGTGCACTCCTTGCACTCAGAAACTCCAAGACGGGATGAAATTGAAACTTATGAAATACTTCACCAGTTATGCATTTAAACATGAAATGCATAAAAACATGTAAACATCAAACACATAGTATGCAGGAAAAACTGTGTTTCTATTAATCTGTATGTCTATACAAATGTTTACAAATACTGGACTGTAATAAGTCTCATCTCTCTCTCGAGACCTATCTGCTCTGGTCTCTCCTCCTAACTCTCTACTCTAATTTCTTAATTACAAAATGAGGGCTCCCATGAGCTTATCCTCAACCACCGTCTCTGAGCTATTTCTATCACAGAGTGGCTCCTATGGATACATTACATAAATGGATGCCTAGTCCTGACTATGTCCTGGGCTTGCTGTAGGAAACCATTAAAGGAAACCTCAACCACTACCTGTACAAAGGCATGGTCTGGCATTAAAAGCCTTACAACATTTATTGAAATTTCGAATTTCAAAATTAAGAGGGTTGTGCCTCCCCCTTTCTCCATTAAATGCGTGCTGGATGTGTTGGCTGGCTGGCACACTGCTGACATGGAGCGATGCTCCTGCATCACATGTGTTGGGTATGTGTTATATTCTTTGCACGAGTAATAGTGTCACATATTTAGGTGGTTTTTCAGCACATGGTTTTTGCCGATGGTTTTCTATTTTCGGTTAAGGAATTGGGTTTTTTTTAGTAATCTAGGTCATTGGGTTAAGGTTTTGGATGCCGCTGGCTCCTATATGTATATTGTATTGTAAAAAATGTAATACTATGAATGAATATAGAATATGCTAGTTTTCCCGGTTTGGATTTCGAGGGGAAAAATCTCTGTGTAATGTTTGTATTTTCCATTGTATCTTTTCTGTTCTTTTACTGAAAATCTGTTTGTAGTAAATATTGTACAAGGTTAAAATCTACAACATCTGAATGTGACTTGATCTCATTGATCTCATAAGTTTTTATATTTTAGAGTATGGTTTCTGACAAACAATTTTAGAAACTTTTTGTAGGTATTCATATAACAACAAGTGGACAATTGCAAGGAGACAGAAAGGGAATTATTTTACTTCAAAAGAAGATGTTGCTATGCTTAAACTCTGTTGTCTTCTTAAGCACCAATTGAATAATGAATATTCTTACCATGAATAGAAACTATTTGCTTTAAATTAACCATTTTTTTTTTCAAGATTTCTATCTTCCTTTCTCTCAAGGCATCTTTCATGGAAGTTGCTCATAACCTCCACCACTAGAGGACATAAGGAAGTGACACTTTGTCTTATCAAACCTATAGGTTACTAGTACAATTTTCCCAAGAACCCTGAGTAGGTGAGTAAAGTATCTTTATGAAAGAGTAGCAAGAAGGTATGATTAGCGGTTAACCATGGAAACATCAATATAACTTAAAAAAAAAGACGAAAGGGAGTAGGGACTGAATATACCTTTCTATTATTTTCCAATGGTACCATCCAATACACATTAAAAATGCTTGATTATACCATATATTTAGATTGTCTATGCCCACTTAAGTATCCCTTACATCAGGACAATCTATAAAGAATGCATAAAGAAGAGTCATCCTCTAACTTGAATACCATCCCAGTCTAAAATAAAATAAAAATTCAGAGCCGCCTCCCCATCTTCTTGCAAAAATAAATCTTTATACACAAATATTAAAAGATGGTGGACCAGTTTCTGTTGTATAAGGGTGTAAGAGGCTAACCCGTCGGGATACTGAACAGGTCTACTGGCAGTGGGTACCAGCCTATGGTATGACTAGGTAAACCTGTCAGAGTATTGAACATGCTTACTGGCAGCAAGGACTTCTACCTAGCGAGGGTGATGATCTGACAAACAATAAATAATATTCCTAAATCTTAAAACTTATCTTGATGTATGATATTACTTGTAGGCAAAGATGAAAAGAAGTATGCATGTTTAAGCAAAGGTCAATGAACTCCATCAATATGCCATTGGGAACTAACTTTAAGACAATCCTAAGAATCTCTCGCCTACCTCTTCTTAACTATACATAGGATGTTCTATCCTACAGGTGGGGCCATATTTTAAACATCTTGTTAGACTAATGTGTGAAATTTATCTCTACACTTAGAAAACTGTAAATATTAGGCTATTGGGAGAACTGACTAGTTCCCTATATCTTTGATTGTGAGGTGTCAAAATTAGGAGTGGGGGAGGGGTTTCCTAAGCTGACAAATGATAAAAATTTCCATCTATATTACAATCCATAAGAAGAGGAAGTAGAATCTTTGTCAAAAATTTTGTCATATTGTTTCTACAATGTCATGGGATATTATATCAACAGTTGTTTGTATTGGTATGCTAAATTCTATTCTGTTGAGATCGCTGTGTGTGTTATAATCCTGTTGTGCATTTTTATTTTTATGTTTATACAATGGAAGATTGCTTATACTTAACTGCTCCTTGTGACAATTACAGATCGATAAAAACTAATAAATGCTCACTTCCATCTATATTACAAGCCTATGAAAAAAGGAAAAAGTTCTTACATATCGATGACAAGGAAATAAAAAATGGATAATCTTATCCTATCAATGCTCATGTTCACCATGCTTGCCAGAAATTGTCCAAGCTAAGTGTTATGGTCGAACGTCCGTTTACTATGGGATAATTTCCACTTACACAGGAGGACCGGATGGAGTGCCATCTGGAGGAATGGATGGAGTGCCATATGGAGGACTGGATGGAGTTCCATATGGAGGATTGGGTGAGGTATTGTATACAATATAAATGATCATGATCGCATTTAGAAAATGGAAAGCTATATGTTACTTCATATTTGAAATTTCTATATCTATGTTGATGGTTAATAAAAGGAAGAACGATTAAAAGAAGTTGATTAGCTTGTTATTTATAAAAGAGAAGAGACTATTTGCAACTCAGTATCTTTCTATTCCCCAACTGAAAAAATGCCTTTTCCACTACATATATTGGGACTCAATTGGAAACTAGCCCCTTTTTGTTCGAGCCTCTTCATTGCAATTACCTTTCAAATTGAAGGAACCAACATAGATACTTCATTTGCAGCAACACTATCATCAGCTACTCCATGACACAGGAGTAGGGAAATTCTTCTAATCATTTCTGATACTCTTGGAAACATTATGTGCCTACTTTTTTTCATTCTTCAGCCAAAATGTCGGATAGGGTACCAGATGGAGTGTTGGAACAACCTGTAATCTGCAAAAACAATTTTCTAAATGCTAGAAGTAATTCTTAATATAAAACTCAGGTATAACTACATGAATCCAATAATCCTTTGATTTGGAAAAAAAATAAAACTGTAAATTTATCTTTTACATGTATTCTCCAGTTGGCATGAAACAATTCACAAAGTAGGTGGTTTAACTAAAAAAAAAAAAAAAAAACAATTATTTCACCAAAGCTAATCTTTCTAGAATGCCAACTTTGTTTTTCTCCATACTTTGTTTTCATCATAATCATATTCTACTTTATTCTATCATCATCATATTTCTATTCTATCTACTCTCTAAGATGTGGTCTTAGTATTTTCTACAATCCAAGAACTATATGACTACATAATTTATGATTGTTAAACATACAATCTGATCTCAATTTTCTACTGCATTTTCTTTTTTTGTTTATTAAATCTATGACTGAACTTAGGTCTACACAGGGATTCTTGTTTAAATAAAAGGAATATGAACATAATCGTTTTTGCAAGAGATCATTGTATTTACAAAATATTACCATAACATAGAGTTCCAATTTAACTTCTCCATATTCTTTCTATCCTTCATCCTTTCATGATTGAGATTGTAACATGATACTTGTTTCTGTAAGTATAACCAATTGCCACTTTTCTTTATTATATATGGATCATATAATTTTCTCCATTATGGTTTTCTATGGTTATAGATTCTTCAATATTAATGTCCAAGTCTTTGACTTGGACATTGATTGAAGACATTCATACAATATTGTTTTAACTAAACACTTACCAAAAGCATGTCATAAATTTCAGACATGGGCTATCATTATGTCATAAATTTTAGACATGGGCTATCATTATTTTGGCAATCAAAATAGAATCCATTCATTTGGTTCATAAACTTGGCTCCTACACGAAAAAAAATATACCAACAATTATATCATCAGTTATGTTTTTATCTGCCTTGGCATATGCTTTGAAACCCTTGGTAGATTCGACATTGATATTACTATATAGCAAGGGTTTCATCATTATGTTTCCATACAGGGAATCTATGAATACAGTCTATTTTCTTTATTTTACAATTCTTTATTTTTTTCATTTCCATTGTTTCCATTGTTCCCCTCATTCTCTGTCATCATAAACAGTGAGAGAAATGTTATCAAAATCTCAAAGAATCCAACTGGGAATTAAAATTTAAATCCAAGGCTACTGTATTCCCTCAAAAAAGTAGAGGTAGTGGTCATTTTTGCAAATGCATAATCGAATTTTGATGACTCCATTTTGTTTGCAAAGGGACCTTCAACATTTCCGGTGTGGGGGAGATGATGATCCCCTATTTTGATCATCTTTCACCACTATTTAGTCTATATATTTAAATGAAAACTCAAGCATCTCAATGCATTTTGGATTTTCTTGTCATCTTTTTGGCAGTTTTTAATCCTAATCTGTTTTAACATCATGTTGATTTCTAAGCAAGGTAATAATCACATTATTACAATTATTTTTGCATTATCTCAAAGGTTTCAAGTGTTGTTTCTAAATTATTGTTTGGGCATAATTACAGTTCATATATTTAACAGTTATAGGACATCCAAACCTCCATCCAGACCTTCATCCAAGCCTTCATCTGACATTGTTCCAGGCAGTTAAATTTGAGCTCAATTTGTGGCAAGAGGATGTTGAATCATAAAAATCCCACACATGGGTTATGTGCCCAATATGCCCAATTAGGTACCACACGAGCTGTTTCCGAAAATTGTGGATGGATTGAGAAAATTTTGTGGTCCTCGATTCGACATCCAGTCCTCCATCCAAAACTCCATCTGGCACTCGATCCAACACTCAGAGCGTAGAGGAGTTGGCGGTTAGCACATTAGTGGGCTTTGATGGAAAAATCAGGAACATGGGTTTTGTGCCCACTCATGCCCTCCAGCTATGGAACTCAACACATCCAAACTTGAGCAGTTTCATAGGATGTTATTTTGAGTGCACAAGACTATTGGAAAAGATAATTTATGTTAATGGAATTTAATGAATTATTGTTTTTAGAGAGTGTCAACCCTTCCAGTGGTTGACCTATCAAGCTCTGTAATAATCTATAAATATTGTTTCCTATGCCAGGAAGAAAGACATGATTTTATATACATAGCCAGTATATTGGATTACTCTATAAAAACTTGATTTTGGTATTAATATAAATGGTGTACTGAGATTGTGAATGTATTTTGAGTTGGAGCAGTACCACGACTGTCTGGGGGGACCACCAATGGTCTAGGTATCTGATTTATTTGTTGTATATTCATCTCTCTGCATCTAACTCTCTTGTGCAGGTTATTAGTCAAGCTATCTCTCCATGTTTAATTTACAAGTTGTTTATAATCTTCCTTATTCAAACATCTATGCATTCTGATGCAGGAGCATCGTCAACATCAAGCGAGCGTGGGGCAAGCGCAACACCTTTTGAGCACATGATAAATTGTTTAAAAACTTTTGAAGAGTGGATGCGCCCAACTTAAATGTGATAGTTAAGAAGAGGCATACTTATATATTGTAAAGGACCTTGAGCGATCCGCTCTTGTCCATAGTAGATAGAAGGCATTTATAGGAGTTAATGTAAGTAGGTAGAATTGAATATTAGATTAGACAGTTTTAGAAGGAGTGTAGGGAAATGGATATAGACACCCTCATTGTGTATTATAACATAAGGATGAACAGAGAAGAGAGCATAAGGAGAGAAGCAGAGAGCTATGTAGCAGAATACATGTACAGAAGTTCTGAATTTATATAAAGAAAGTTGTGATTCAAACTCATGGTGTTCACATATTCTCTGTGTATGCATCTTTGAATGTTATGTTCATGAATGGTTTATTCTTTCTATCATGAAGTTTCTTTTATGCTATGTATGAATGATTTCTTGTTGAATGTTTGAAATCTGAGAGAGGAAGAGTAAGGAGAATGAGTTTCAATTGTTTCTCTATCTGAGCAAGATTCCTGCAAGGAGTGAAGTTGAATTTTCCGCAAGGAGTGTGTCGAAAAGGAGTTCAGAGGGTTGTCTCTGAAAGCTCAGGAGAGGTAGCTTTTGTTCTCATTCCCTCGGAGTGCAGTTGGGCACAGGAGCCATGCAAGGTGTGCGTAGGCTGAGGAGAGTCTCAGAATTGCGTATATGAGCGAAGCTATTGAGAGATCATTGCTGCAGAGCGTGCACAAGGTCAAAGAGAATTTAACACTTCAGGTGTTTGGAGGTGGCGCAAGGAGTGCGTGCAAGGATTCTCTTTGAGGCTTGAAGTTGCGAGAAGCTCAAGAGGAGTAAGGCCTTTGAAAACATTGAGGGGCATCAGAAGTTTGTAGCGCAATTGGATAAGTCCAGTAAGAGTCCTTGGTTTCCTTCGTAGAAATCATCAAAGGGAAGAGACCGACGGTCAGGAATATGTGGGGAGGATAGAGAAATCCCGCCAGCCATCAGATCTGCCAGAGAAGTGAGGAGGTTATGGCTGCATCAGGAGTTCAAGCTCAGGATATTGTGAACCACCAGATCTTCACATAGATACCCGTCAACCGTTGGATTGACTAGGAGTTGCACGAAGTTAAGCTTCGTGAATGGGAGGAGGAAAGTTCCGACCCGAGGCGTGGCCATCGGGATTTCAACATTCGTGAAATCGGGAGTCACGAGGATGAGTAATCGGGAATTTTCATAGTGAAAATCCCGAAATCAATCTGAGTCATCCATCTTGAGGAGACAGGTGGCGATAATCGAGCACCCGTCGGTATTTCGGCGATCGAGGTTTTAAGTTGACAAAGAAATTGTGTCATCGGGGCATCGAAAGTCTCGAAATCCTGAGGTTGAATCAGGGCTATCCATCTTGAGGGGACACGTGGTGAAGATCTAAGATCTAGGGAAAAGTCCTGAAAGGGAAGACTCCATCGAAGTTTCGGAACTCGAGAAATCAGAAGTTCTGTGAACAAGAGATCGGGAAAATCCATGTTAGAAACCCCGTAACCGATCTGAGCCGTCCATTAGTTGGGACACGTGGGTGATATTGGAAGCCTATCAGTATTTCGGAGATTAAGAGGACAAGAGTCCGAGACCTGTTGATCCCCGAAACAACGAAAGGATCACAGCCGTAGGATCTCGGGAAGGACATGTGTCGCGATCATACAACATCAGAGATCCGGACATCAGAGGTTGCATAGGTAAGTGTTTTGGTTTTGACATTGGCGAAACCCGAGGGTCAATATGAACCGTCCATCCACTTGGGACGCGTGTCGGAAATTCGAAGAAAGTCGGTGATCGACATTTCATGAGTCCTGGAGACAAGGAGGACTTGCAATTCAGAATCGCGAAGTCTGATTTTCCTAAAAGAGGAGAGCTCTGTGTGGGACCCTGCTAAGGTCATCTCATCATAACGATGAGTCGGGAATTTCCATGGTGAAAACCCCGAAGCGGCGAGGACCGTCCATCCTTGAGGACACGCGGTCGAGATCAAAGATTTCGAGAAATTTCTTGAAAGGAAGAGTCATTAATTGGAAAACCGAGAATCGGGAAATCAGGGATTCCATGGACAAGAGGTTTAATACATTTTGACATTCGAAACCCTGAATCCCGATAAGAGGTATGACTGCGGTCATATAAGAGGAGGTCACATGGACTAGGGGCATATCTAGGAGGGGCTAAAGCAAAAAGGGAGCGCATCGGGATATCGGAGATCGAGAATTCGAGGAAGCAAGTGTTTGTGACATCGGGGATTGGAAAACCCCGAAACCCGATTGTGACTTTCTGTTGTGAATGGAGAAGGGATCGAGCCTAAAGGCTGTAAGGTGCCGAAACAAACCTGTGGGTAAAATTTAAATAAATATTCCAGGGGAGAATCGAAGGAGCCACTCCAGCTCGAGGGTGAACTTTGAACGATCCTTAAAGACTGGGATGTCAGTGCATAGACCTTTTGCCGAGGCAAGGGGTGAGGTTGCATCAATTTGGTATCAGAGCATAGAAAAGTTATTTGCTTTCTATAGCAGAGAAGAAGAAAATTCATCATGCCGCCTAGAAGAAGAGATAGACAATCACCCAATCCCGAAGAGGAGAGGGAAATGCCAAGAAGAAGAGGTAGACAGATGCAAAATCCAAAAATGGAAAGAGAGATGTGTGATCTACGAGCCAGACTCGAAGACATGGAGACAACACAAAGATGCACAGTCAATGCTGGGGATCTAAGTGATTCCGAAAGCGAGATTGAAGCTGAACATGAAGAAGAAGTTGCAGCTAAAGATGCATCAAACGAACGTTTGATCAGAGCTATTGCAAGAATGGGTGCAAGAGCAAAAATGGACATTCCAGTTTATGAGGGAAAATTGGATGCAGAGGAGCTTCTAGACTGGATTAGAGCCCTAGACACATACTTTGACTATGAAGATGTCGAGGAAGACAAGAACGTCAATCATGTTGTCACAAGATTAAAGGGACATGCAGCATTGTGGTGGGATGAACTACAAGCTGACAGACACTGCAAAGGCAAGCAAAAGATCAAGATCTGGGACAACATGATTGCAAAGATGAAGGCAAAATTCATCCCCAGGGATTACCATATTACTCTGTTCAGGAGGATGCAGAACTTGAGATAGAAGCTGATGACAGTGAAAGAATATACTGAAGAATTCTACAGGCTAAACATCAGGGCAGGTCATCGGGAAAGTGATGATGAAAAGGTTTCCAGGTACATGAATGGCCTGAGGTATGACATTCAAGATGAGATGAGCATGGTTACCATCCGAACAGTGGAAGATGCGTATCAAATGGCTCTAAAGGCTGAAGAGAAGCTAAGCCGAAAGCAGAGTCAGAGAGGCTAAGGAAGAAGTCAAGCCTGGGGCAAATCAGTTGCCCAGGATAAAAATCAGACAACCAAGGAAGACTAGAAGAAACCTCAGACTCGAATAGAGAGGGGTGGAAGTTCACAATGAGGAAAACATACTGAGTAGAGAGGAGGGTATGCTGATAATAATACTTTTCCTCGTACTAGAGGTAGAGGAAGAGGAAGAGGTGGAGTAGTAAAATGCTTCACATGTGGAAAGAATGGGCACAAGTCTTATGAGTGTCCTAATAAAAAGAAAGAGGGTGGAGAGACTCACATCTCCGAAGCTCAGGGGTGAAATGTTGAGGTGGAGGATGCTGAAGGTGGAAGATCATTGATGATGCAAAAGGTTCTTTTGACACCCGAAAAGGAAGTGGAGAGTTCAGTCCAGAGAAATAGACTTTTTCGGACTGCTTGCAAAACCAGGGACAGGGTATGCAAGGTCATTGTGGACAGTGGTAGCATGGATAATCTCGTTTCTATGGAGATGGTAGAAAAGATGGAGCTGGAGATGATTGAACATCCAAGTCCATATAAAGTTTCATGGCTACAAAAGGGACATTAGGTGAATGTCACTAAACAATGTTTAGTTGAGTTTAAGATAGGAGGACATAATGATAAGATACTCTGTGATGTTATTCCTATGGATGTTTGTCATTTATTGCTGGGTAGACCATGGCAATATGACAGAAATGTGATTCACGATGGGAAGATGAAAACATACACCCTAGAAAAGAATGGGAGAACTCATATGTTGCTTCCAATCAAAGATAAGGAAGTGAAACCGGAAGTAAGCAACACTGTACTTCTCATGAGTGGGAAGGAACTTCTTACAGAGGTTAAGAAGAAGGAGGAACCACAATTCATTGTGGTCAAGAAACTGAATATTGTTTTCACTAGCACAAGAGTGGATGATTTACCAGAAGAAATTCAGGAACTACTGGAAGAGTTCATTGATATAGTAGTGGACGAATTACCTCGTTCGTTGCCACCGATCAGGAGTGTGAGTCATCATATTGACTTCATGCCAGGAACTAGTTTACCAAATAAAGCCGTGTACATATTGATGCCGCAAGAGAATGAAGAGGTCAAGAGGCAAGTCCAGGAGTTGTTGGACAAAGATTTGGTCAGGAAAAGCTTGAGTCCATGTGCTGTTCCAACAGTACTCAGTCCGAAGAAAGATGGAGGCTGGAGAATGTGTACTGATTCAAGAGCCATTAACAAGATAACCATCAGGTACAGATTTCCATTGCCGAGGATGGATGATTTGATGGATTTCTTAAGTGGAGCAAAATATTTTTAAAAGATTGATTTGAAAAGTGGTTATCATTAGATTCATATGAGAGAGGGTGATGAATGGAAAACAACATTCAAAACAAACGAAGGGTTGTATGAATGGCTTGTTATGCCATTTGGATTAAAAAATACGCCAAGTACCTTCATGAGATTGATGAACGAAGTCCTGAAGGAGTTCATCGGAAAATTTGTCATTGTGTATTTAGATGACATACTAGTTTTTAGTAAAACAGTAGCGGAGCATTTGAAGCATTTGGCTATAGTGATGAAGAGATTAAAACAAGAGAAGCTTCTCATAAACATGAAGAAATCCTCATTCATGAAGACATAACTCATTTACTTGGGATTTGTTATTTCTGTAGACAAATTGAGGATGGATCTAGAAAAGGTGGAAGTGATAAAGAATTGGCCATCACCGAAGAACATATTTGAGGTGAGAAGTTTTCACGGGTTAGATAGTTTCTACCGGAAGTTCATCAGGAATTTTAGTGGAATTAGTGCACCGATGATGGATACAATGAAGAAAAGACATAAATCTTTTCACTGGACATAAGAGGTTGAGAAGATTTTTAATCTGTTGAGAGGGAAAATTACGGAACAACCAGTTTTGGTGTTGCCGGATTTTCGGAAGACATTTCAAGTGAAATGTGATGCAAGTGGGTTTGCAATTGGGGCAGTCTTAAGTCAGGAAGATAGGCCGATAGCATGATTTAGCGAGAAGTTTAATGAAGCGAAAGTGAATTACTCCACTTATGATAAGGAGTTTTATGCTATCATACAGGCATTAAAGAAATGGAGGCATTACTTAATTCCCAAAGAGTTTGTCTTATACAGTGACAATCATGCACTGCAGTTTGTGACTCAACAGGAAAACTTGAATCAAAGACATGTCAAATGGGTTGAGTATATGCAGAATTTCACTTTTGTAATTAAACATATTTCTGGTACTGCTAACAAAGTGGTTGATTCTTTGAGTAGGAAGTGTTTGTTGTTGCAGGAGTTCCAAGTCAAAACGTTGGGTTTTGATGATCTCGAGGACATGTACACAGATGATCAGGATTTCAAGGAAGCGTATGAAGCAACTGAGAATCCATTTCTCAGAGATAGAAGTCAATGTGCAGAATACATGATCCAGGAAGGATTACTGTTTAGGGGTAATCAACTGTGTATTCCGAAATGCTCCATGAGGGAGAATCTGCTAAAGGAGAAACACAGTGGAGGATTGACAGAGCACTTTGGTCACGACAAGACGTTTGCAAAATTGAATGAGTCATATTTTTGGCCGGGAATGTGAGCATATGTCAAGAGATTCGTGGACAGATGCAGAATTTGCCAGCATTCGAAGGAACGAATAATTCAAATATTTGGTCAAGTGGAAGGGCCATCCAGTTGAAGATGCCAGTTGGGAGAATGAAGAAGAGATTCAGAAGCATGGATAGACCGTGCGAGAGCTCATGGCCAGGATCCCATGAAAATTTTCAAGCGAGGGAGTATGATGCAGGAGCATCTTCAACATCAAGCGAGCGTGGGGCAAGCACAACACCTTTTGAGCACATGATAAATTGTTTAAAAACTTTTGAAGAGTGGATGTGCCCAACTTAAATGTGATAGTTAAGAAGAGGCGTACTTATATATTGTAAAGGACCTTGAGCGATCCGCTCTCGTCCATAGTAGATAGAAGTCATTTATAGGAGTTAATGTAAGTAGGTAGAATTGAATATTAGATTAGACAATTTTAGAAGGAGTGGAGGGAAACGGATATAGACACCCTCATTGTGTATTATAGCATAAGGATGAACATAGAAGAGAGCATAGGGAGAGAAGAAGAGAGCTGTGTAGCAGACTCCATGTACAGAGGTTCTAAATTTATATAAAGAAAGCTGTGATTCAGACTCATGGTGTTCACATATTCTCTCTGTATGCATCTTTGAATGTTATGTTCATGAATGGTTTATTCTTTCTATCATGCAGTTGCTTTTATGCTATGTATGAATGATTTCTTGTTGAATGTTTGAAATCTGAGAGAGGAAGTGTAAGGAGAATGAGTTTCAATTGTTTCTCTATCTGAGAAAGATTCCTACAAGGAGTGTAGTTGAATTGTCCGTAAGGAGTGCGTCGACAAGGAGTTCAGAGGGTTGTCTCTGAAAGCTCAGGAGAGGTATCTTTTGTTCTCATTCCCTCAGAGTGCAGTTGGGCAGAGGAGCCATGCAAGGTGTGCGTAAGCCGAGGAGAGTCTCAGAATTGCGTATATGAGAAAAGCTATTGAGAGACCGTTGTTGCAAAGCGTGCGCAAGGTCAGAGAGCGTTTAACACTTCAGGTGTTTGGAGGTGGCGCAAGGAGTGTGTGCAAGGATCCTCTTTGATGCTCGAAGTTGTGAGAAGCTCAGGAGGAGTAAAGACTTTGAAAACATTGAGGGGCATCAGAAATTTGTAGCGCAAGTGGATAAGTCCAGGAAGAGTCCTTGGTTTCCTTCGTAGAAATCATCAAAGGGAAGAGACCAACGGTCAGGAATCTGTGGGGAGGATAGCGAAATCCTGCCAGCTGTCAGATCTTCCAGAGAAGCGAGGAGATTAAGGCTGCATCTGGAGTTCAAGCTCAGGAGATTGTGAGCCACCGGATATTCACATAGATACCTGTCAGTCGTTGGATTGACCAGGAGTTACATGAAGTTTAAGCTTCGTGAACGGGAGGAGGAAAGTTCCGACCTGAGGCGTGGCCATTGGGATTTCAGCATTCGTGAAATCGGGAGTCAAGAGGACAAGTAATTGGGAATTTTCATAGTGAAAATCCTGGAATCAATCTGAGCCGTCCATCTTGAGGAGACAGGTGGCGATAACCGAGCGCCCATCGGTATTTTGGCGACGGGGGTTTTAAGTTGACAAAGAAATTGCGTCATCGGGGCATTGAAAGTCTTGAAATCCTGAGGTTGAATCAGGGTCGTCCATCTTGAGGGGACACGTGGTGAAGATCTAAGATCTCATGAAAAGTCTCGAAAGGGACGACTCCATCGGAGTTTCGGGACTCGGGAAATCGGAAGTTCTGTGAACAAGAGATCGGGAAAATCCATGTTGGAAACCCTGTAACCGATCTGAGCCGTCCATTAGTTGGGACAAGTGGGGGAGATCATAAGCCTATCGATATTTTGGAGATTAAGAGGAAAAGAGTTTGAGACCTTTTGAGCCCCGAAATAGCGAAAGGATCACAGCCGTAGGATCTCAGGAAGGACGCGTATCGCGATCATCCAACATCGGAGATCCGGACATCGGAGGTTGCGTAGGAAAGTGTTTTGGTTTTGACATTGGCGAAACCTGAGGGTCAATCTGAACCGTCCATCCACTTGGGATGCATGTCATAAATTCGAAGAAAGTCAGGGATCGACATTTCGTGAGTCCTGGAGACAAGGAGGACTTGCAATTCGAAATCGAGAAGTTCGATTTTCCGAAAAGAGGAGAGCTCCGTGTGGGACCCTGCTGATGTCATCTCATCATAACGAGGAACCAGGAATTTCCATAGTGAAAACCCCGAAGTGGCGAGGGACGTGCATCCTTGAGGACGCGTGGCCGAGATCGAAGATTTCGAGAAATTTCCGGAAAGGAAGAGTCATTAATCAGGAAACTGAGAATCGGGAAATCGGGGATTCCGTCGACAAGAGGTTTAATACATTTCAACATTCGAAACCCCAAATCTCGATAAGAGGTATGACTGCGTTCATATAAGAGGAGGTCGCATGGACTAGGGGCATAGCCAGGAGGGGCTAAAGAAAAAAGGGAGCACATTGGGATATCGGAGATCAGGAATTTGAGGAAGCAAGGGTTTGTGACATCGAGGGATTGGAAAACCCTGAAACCCGATTGTGACTTTCTGTTGTGAACAGATAAGGGATCGGGCCTAAAGGCTGTAAGGTGCCGAAAAAGACCTGTGGGTTAAATTTAAATAAAGATTCCAGGGGAGAATTGAAGGAGCCACTCTGGCTCGAGGGTGAACTTTGAACGATCCTTAAAGACCGGGAGGTCAGCGTAGAGGCCTTTTGCCGAGGCAAGGGATGAGGCTGCGTTAGTTTGGTATCAGAGCACAGAAAATTTCTTTTCTTTCTATAGCAGAGAAGAAGAAAATTCATCATGTCGCCTAGAAGAAGAGATAGACAATCACCCAATCCCAAAGAGGAGAGGGAAATGCCGAGAAGAAGAGGTAGACAAATGAAAAATCCAGAAATTGAAAGAGAGATGCGTGATCTACAAGCTAGACTCGAAGACATGGAGACAACACAAAGATGCATAGTCAGTGCTGGGGATCTAATTGATTTCGAAAGTGAGATTTAAGTTGAACATGAAGAAGAAGTTGCAGCTGAAGATGCATCAAACGAACGTTTGATCAGAGCTATTGCAAGAATGGGTGCAAGAGAGAAAATGGACATTCCAATTTATGAGGGAAACTTGGATGTAGAGGATCTTCTAGACTGGATTAGAGCCCTAGACACGTACTTTGACTATGAAGATGTCGAGGAAGACAAGAAGGTTAAGCACGCTGTCACAATATTAAAGGGACATGCAGCATTGTGGTGGGATGAACTACAAGCTGACAGACATTGCAAAGGCAAGCAAAAGATCAAGATCCGGGACAGGATGATTGCAAAGATGAACGAAAAATTCATCCCCAGGGATTACCAGATTACTCTGTTAAGGAGGATGAAGAACCTGAGACAGAAGCTGATGATAGTGAAAGAATATACTGAAGAATTCTACAGGCTAAACATTAGGGCAGGTCATCGAGAAAGTGATGATGAAAAGGTTTCCAAGTACATGAATGGCCTAAGGTATGACATTCAAGATGAGATGATCATGGTTACCATCCGAACGGTGGAATATTCTTATCAAATGACTCTAAAGGCTGAAGAGAAGCTGAGTCGAAAGTAGAGTCAGAGAGGCCGAGGCAGAAGTCAAGCCCAGGGAAAATCAATTGCCCAGGATAAAAATCAGACACCCAAGGAAGACTGGAAGAAACCTCAGACTCGAACAGAGAGGGGTGGAAGTTCACAACGAGGACAACATACTGAGCAGAGAGGAGGGTATGCGGATAATAATACTTTTCCTCATACTAGAGGTAGAGGAAGAGGAAGAGGTGGAGTAGTGAAATGATTCACATGTGGAAAGAATGGGCACAAGTCTTATGAGTGTCTTGATAAAAAGAAAGAGGGTGGAGAGACTCACATCGCCGAAGCTCAGGGGCGAAATGTTGAGGCAGAGGATGTTGAAGGTGGAAGATCAGTGATGATGCAAAAGGTTCTTTGGACACCCGAAAAGGAAGTGGAGAGTTTAGTCCAGAGAAATGGACTTTTTCAGACTGCTTGCAAAACCAAGGACAGGGTATGGAAGGTCATTGTGGACAGTGGTAGCACGGATAATCTCGTTTCTACGGAGATGGTAGAAAAGCTGGAGCTGGAGACGATTGAACATCCAAGTCCATATAAAGTTTCATGGCTACAAAAGGGACATCAGGTGAATGTCACTAAACAATGTTTAGTTGAGTTTAAGATAGGAGGATATAATTATAAGATACTCTGTGATGTTATTCCTATGGATGTTTGTCATTTATTGTTGGGTAGACCATGTCAATATGACAGAAATTTAATTCACGATGGGAAGATGAACACATACACCCTAGAAAAGAATGGGAAAACTCATATGTTGCTTCCAATCAAAGATAAGGAAGTGAAACCGGAAGTAAGCAACACTGTACTTCTCATGAGTGGGAAGGAACTTCTTACAGAGGTTAAGAATAAGGAGGAACCGCAATTCATTGTCGTCAAGAAACCAAATATTGTTTTGACCAGCACAAGAGTGGATGATTTACCAGAAGAAATTCAGGAACTGCTAGAAGAGTTCGCTGATATAGTAGTGGACGAATTACGTCGTTCGTTGCCACCGATCAAGAGTGTGAGTCATCATATTGACCTCATACCAAGAACTAGTTTACCAAATAAAGCCGCGTACAGATTGACGCCGCAAGAGAATGAAGAGTTCAAGAGGCAAGTCCAGGAGTTGTTGGACAAAGGTTTGGTCAAGGAAAGCTTGAGTCCATGTGATGTTCCAATAGTACTCAGTCCGAAGAAAGATGGAGGCTGGAGAATGTGTACTGATTCAAGAGCCATTAACAAGATAACCATCAGGTACAAATTTCCATTGTCGAGGATGGATGATTTGATGGATTGCTTAAGTGGAGAAAAATATTTTTCAAAGATTGATTTGAAAAGTGGTTATCATCAGATTAGTATGAGAGAGGGTGATGAATGGAAAACAACATTCAAAACAAACGAAGGGTTGTATGAATGGCTTGTTGTGCCATTTGGCTTAACAAATGCGCCAAGTACCTTCATGAGGTTAATGAACGAAGTCCTGAAGGAGTTCATCAGAAAATTTGTCATTGTGTATTTAGAGGACATACTGGTTTTCAGTAAAACAGTAGTGGAGCATTTGAAGCATTTGACTACAGTGATGAAGAGATTACAGCAAGAGAAGCTGCTCATGAACATGAAGAAATCCTCATTCATGAAGACATAACTCATTTACTTGGGATTTTTTATTTCTGCAGACAAATTGAGGATGGATCCAGATAAGGTGGAAGTGATCAAGAATTGGCCATCACCGAAGTACATATTTTAGGTGAGAAGTTTTCACGGGTTATCTAGTTTCTACCGGAAGTTCATCAGGAATTTCAGTGGAATTAGTGCACCAATGATGGATACAGTGAAGAAAAGACATAAATATTTTCACTGGACATAAGAGGCTGAGAAGAGTTTTAATCTGTTGAAAGGGAAAATTACGGAACAACCAGTTTTGGTGTTGCCGGATTTCCGGAAGACATTTCAAGTGAAATGCGATGCAAGTGGATTTGCAATCGGGGCAGTCTTGATTCAGGAAGACAGGCCGATAGCATATTTCAGCAAGAAGTTGAATGAAGCGAAAGTGAAGTACTCCACTTATGATAAGGAGTTTTATGCTATCATACAGGCATTAAAGAAATGGAGGCATTACTTAATTCCCAAAGAGTTTGTCTTATACATTGAAAATCATGCACTGTGGTTTGTGACTCAACAGGAAAAGTTGAATCAGAGTCATGTCAAATGGGTTGAGTATATGCAGAATTTCACTTTTGTAATTAAACATATTTCTGGTACTGCTAACAAAGTGGTTGATGCTTTGAGCAGGAAGTGTTTGCTGTTGCAGGAGTTTCGAGTCAACACGTTGGGTTTTGATGATCTCAAGGACATGTACACAGATGATCAGGATTTCAAGGAAGCGTATGAAGCAATTGAGAATCTAGTTCTCATAGATAGAAGTCAATGGGAAGAATACATGATCCAGGAAGGATTATTGTTTAGGGGTAATCAACTGTGTATTCCGAAATGCTCCATGAGGGAGAATTTGCTAAAAGAGAAACACAATGGAGGATTGACAGGGCACTTTGGTCACGAAAAGATGTTTGCAAAATTGAATGATTCATATTTTTGGCTAGGAATGCGAGAAGATGTCAAGAGATTCGTGGACAGAAGCAGAATTTGCCAGCATTCAAAGGAAAGAATAATTTGAATATTTGGTCAAGTGGAAGGGCCATCCAGTTGAAGATGCCAGCTCAGAGAATGAAGCAGAGATTTAGAAGCATGGACAGACCGTGAGAGAGCTCATGGACAGGAGCCCATGAAAATTTTCAAGCGAGGGATTATGATGCAGGAGCATCCTCAACATCAAGCGAGCATGGGGCAAGCGCAACACCTTTTGAGCACATGATAAATTGTTTAAAAACTTTTGAAGAGTGGATGCGCCCAACTTAAATGTAATAGTTAAGAAGAGGTGTACTTATATATTGTAAAGGGCCTTGAGCGATCCGCTCTCGTTCATAGTAGATAGAAGGCATTTATAGGAGTTAATGTAAGTAGGTAGAATTGAATATTAGATTAGACAGTTTTAGAAGGAGTGGAGGGAAACAGATATAGACACCCTCATTGTGTATTATAGCATAAGGATGAACAGAGAAGAGAGCATAGGGAGAGAAGAAGAGAGCTGTGTAGCAGACTCCATGTACAAAAGTTCTAAATTTATATAAAGAAAGTTGTGATTCAGGCTCATGGTGTTCACATATTCTCTGTGTATGCATCTTTGAATGTTATGTTCATGAATGGTTTATTCTTTCTATCATGCAGCTGCTTTTATGCTATGTATGAATTATTTCTTGTTGAATGTTTGAAATCTGAGAGAGGAAGAGTAAGGAGAATGAGTTTCAATTATTTCTCTATCTGAGCAAGATTCTTGCAAGGAGTGCAGTTGAATTTTCCGCAAGGAGTGCATCGACAAGGAGTTCAGAGGGTTGTCTCTGAAAGCTCAGGAGAGGTAGCTTTTGTTCTCATTCCCTCAGAGTGCAGTTGGGCACAGGAGCCGTGCAAGGTGTGCATAGGCCAAGGAGAGTCTCAGAATTGCGCATATGAGCGAAGCTATTGAGAGACTATTGTTGTAGAGCGTGCGCAAGGTCAAAGATCGTTTAACACTTCAGGTGTTTGGAGGTGGCGCAAGGAGTGCGTGCAAGGATCCTCTTTGAGGCTCGAAGTTGTGAGAATCTCATGAGGAGTAAAGCCTTTGAAAACATTAAGGGGCATCAGAAGTTTGTAGAACAAGAAGATAAGTCCAGGAAGAGTCCTTGGTTTCCTTCGTAGAAATCATCAAAGGGAAGAGACCGACGATCAAGAATCTATGGGGAGGATAGAGAAATCTCGCCAGCCGTCAGATCTACTAGAGAAGCGAGTAGGTTACGACTGCATCCAGAGTTCAAGCTCATGATATTTTGAACCGCCGGATCTTCACATAGATACCCGTCAACCGTTGGATTGACCAGGAGTTGCACAAAGTTTAAGCTTCATGAACGGGAGGAGGAAAGTTCCGAACCGAGGCATGGCCATCGGGATTTCGACATTCATGAAATCGAGAGTCACGAGGATGAGTAATCAGGAATTTTCATAGTGAAAATCCTGGAATCAATCTGAGCTGTCCATCTTGAGGAGACAAGTGGCGATAACGGTGCGCCCATTGGTATTTCGGCGACCGGGGTATTAAGTTGATAAAGAAATTGTGTCATCGGGGCATCGAAAGTCTCAAAATCCTGAGTTTGAATCAGGGCCATCCATCTTGAGGGGACACATGGCGAAGATCTAAGATCTTGGGAAAAGTCCCGAAAGGGAAGACTCCATCGAAGTTTTGAGACTCGGGAAATCGAAAGTTATGTGAACAAGAGATTGGGAAAATCCATTTTGGAAACCCCGTAACCGATCTGAGTCGTCCATTAGTTGGGACACGTGGGCGAGATCAGAAGCCTATCGATATTTCAAAGATTAAGAGGACAAGAGTTTGAGACCTGTTGAGCCCCGAAACAGTGAAAGGATCACAGCCATAGGACCTCGGGAAGGACGCGTGTCGTGATCATCCAACATCGGAGATCCAGACATCAGAGGTTGCGTAGGTAAGTGTTTTGGTTTTGACATTGGGAAAACCCGAGGGTCAATTTGAACCATCCATCCACTTGGGACGCGTGTCAAAAATTCGAAGAAAGTCGGGGATCAACATTTCGTGAGTCCTGGAGACAAGGAGGACTTGCAATTTATGTCAAAACCCGAGGGTCAATTTGAACCATCCATCCACTTGGGACGCGTGTCAAAAATTTGAAGAAAGTCGGGGATCAACATTTCGTGAGTCCTGGAGACAAGGAGGACTTGCAATTTAGAATCACGAAGTCTGATTTTCCGAAAAGAGGAGAGCTCTGTGTGGAACCCTGCTGACATCATATCATCATAACGAGGAATCAAGAATTTCCACGGTGAAAACCTCGAAGCGGCGAGGACCATCCATCCTTGAGGAGGCGTGGCCGAGATCGAAGATTTCGGGAAATTTCCCAAAAGGAAGAGTCATTAATCAGAAAACTGAGAATCAGGAAATCAGGGATTCCGTGGACAAGAGGTTTAATACATTTCGACATTCGAAACCCCGAATCCCGATAAGAGGTATGACTGCGGTCATATAAGAGGAGGTCACGTGGACTAGGGGCATTGCCAAGAGGGGCTAAAGCAAAAAAAGAGCGCATCGGGATATCGGAGATCAGGAATTCGAGGAAGCAAGGGTTTGTGACATCGGGGATTGGAAAACCCCAAAACCTGATTGTGACTTTATGTTGTGAACGGGGAAGGGATCGGGCCTAAAGGCTATAAGGTGCCAAAAAATACTTGTGGGTCAAATTTAAATAAAGATTTCAGGGGAGAATCGAAGGAGCCACTCCGACTCGAGGGTGAACTTTGAACGATCCTTAAAGACCGGGAGGTCAGCGCAGAGGCCTTTTGCCGAGGCAAGGGGTGAGGCTGCGTCACATTCTCTCATATAATTTTCATATGCAAGTTACTTACTCAGATTAAGATTCATAACTCTATACATGCTTTCGATCATTTCACTTTCCATATATGCACAAATCCTCCTTTTCTAATTTATACAAATTGTATTTTACTGTGAAAGCTTGTATAAGTTGTATTATGCTTTGTAAAGTTACATAAGTTGTATTTTCCTTTGTAAGATTAACAATGTATATAACATTGGTTTATGACTCTTTAGATTATGGTTTAAAACTAACTCTTGCAGGGATGCAATTATTATCTCTGTGTTATAGTTTTCAATTTTGGTATGATAGGGTAATTGGGAGTTTCAAATATCTTTTCAATATTGTTTATGAATTGTGTTGATATAAAATATGTACATAATCAATTGAAATTTCCTTAATGGCAAAGTTTTCCATCGACTGTCTTATTTCTACTTTACATTTTCTCTGTAGAAATCAATTACCTAATCTAAATTATCATAGATTTAGATTTCTAAATAAGAAGAGTAATTACAATAGTAATCTTTCATGCCTAGTCTCATATTTTGCATAATATATTCTTGCACTAGTTTGTTATTCCGGTACCAGTTTTCAATTTTTCCCTTGTACTAATTTCCGCATATTAGTTTTCTTGAACTTTAAATTTGTCAATATCTTTAAATCACCAACATATAGATTAATGACCTAAATCATGAGATATGGTCACTCAATGTCGGGTTTCATCCCTAGGTGATGAATTGTTCTAGTTTGTTTATTATTTGAGTGTGTTGTCGACATTAGATTAGATTGGGCTATACTAGGCTAGATTAGAGCTCGAGACCTGCAAGTACAGTTCTAGCACCTAGAATCTTAGGAGCCCCGGGTTGACAATTTAATGTCGAAATAGATAGCATATATTTCACTCGACACCAATGTTGACTAGAGTATTACTTTTTCGTAAGTAGTCCACTTGATCTAAAAAAGGGTTAAAATTACAACAAATAGACATCCTTTCAAATCCATTTAACGAGTGTGAAAAATACAAGTTCACTCGACTAGCTTTTCTTTTTTTTAGAGATTCAGAAAAGAGCTTAAACAAAACTCGGTGGGAGTCCCATAGGAAAGAATTAACATGCTCGTGAGTAATAATATGAGGTTCAAATGCACATCCATATCGAAAATATAAGGAACTCTCATTCCTATGGAATAAATTCTGCATGGGCACCAAATGGAACAAATTTTCTAACTAGGTAACCCATGTTTGGTAGGCCTCTACCACTTAATAACGACACTTCTAGTAGCAGTGAGAATGTTTCGTGTCGATAATAAATGGGTTATTTCCTAAGGTGTATGGATCATAGTCATAGGACAATGCAAGAATGAAAAACGGAGTGACAAACTATCCTATATGCTAGTGGAAGAAAATACCCACCGAAGGCATGAACAGGTAGTATGAAAAAACCACCTAAAGCAACTCTTTCCACTGTATTATTAGTCCATAAGGTCAAAACATCAG
Organism: Picea engelmannii; assembly: GCA_009831015.1. NCBI lineage: Eukaryota > Viridiplantae > Streptophyta > Pinopsida > Pinales > Pinaceae > Picea > Picea engelmannii. The sequence goes on from ML776738.1 coordinate 86,143, forward strand.
CACAAACTATATGAAGTGGGTAAATAATTTCCACTAATAGTAAAAATAGACCATTTTACCATACCATTTGAGTTTTTTCACCCACATAGTGCATTTTAGGCCATTTTCCCCATGATCTTTAAGTGTTGATTGTGGGAGCTACGATCAACAGAGTTAGCAACTGTCTAGAACAAGTAAGTTCCCATCCCCTCTTCTTCACTTTCAATGGATTTAAATTTAAATTTATTCCTCAATTTTTTAGTTTTAGAGGCTGCAAAAAGTAAACTAGGGTGTATGCGGGTGACATTTCATTGGGTCTCATACATGCCTCCATGTACGTGGGAAAAGAAAATCCTGCCAATGTTAGCCCGTGTATAAGTCCGTGAACATATTTTTTGATAATATTTGACTCAAAAATGAATTTTCCTTTGCAATATGGTGATTGAATGGAGGGAGAGCGAGCATGAAGATATAGATGCAAAAATTGAAAGAGATGCAGGAGCCCAACAAGATTTAAAAAGATGTGGCCTTTATAAATTTTGGGCTCTCAAAGGAATGAGGGCTCAAGTGAGGTTACTCTAGATGCTTGTAAACCATTAGGATCTGAAGACAGATGCCTTCAATCTCAATGGGAAAAAATGGAGGATTGAAGTGGATGACATATATTTTATCACATGATTGTCTCGTTGAGGTGAGGGGGTGAATCTCAAGACCCGGGTGTTGACGGGTGAAATTGACCGTCCATCAACTGGAAGAGTGGATCCGGTCCGGGGTTGTCTAAATAACCCAATCCATTTGGGATAACCCACCCTGACGGGTTTAGCGGCTTCGTTAGCTGATCTAAGTCCTAAGAAAACAAAAGAAAACTACTCTAAATTAACTAATCTAAATGAAAAATAACAACTAAAACAATACTAATAAACAAATATAAACTATTATATATACAATTCACTATCTAATACTACACAACTATAATCCTATAAAATCAAATATTCAATTACTAATAGAATCAAATTTAATTACAAATGTACAATATTTACAAATTACAGATTTGAATGAAAACCTGTAAAACTCATTTGTAATCCGTCCCAAAACAGCTAGGCTATTTGTTTTTTGATTTTATAGTTTTATGATAAAGAAATAGAATAAAACTAACTATCTAAGATAAATAACTAAAACACTAACTCTAACTACAAATCTAATCTGTCTAAACTACTTAAATAACACTAATAAGCTAACCTGTGATAACGCTTTCCAATTTGTCCTGTGTAATGAATCTAGTTCAGCTGTTCGATGGGAGGAAAACCGCATCAATCCTCTTCAAGCCTCTAGTAAACAGTAAGCAACAATGCTCTTTTGAATATCAATAACAGAACAAACAAGACATAAAAGTTACAACAATCTTATAATTTACAAATCATAACATTTAGATAAATCTGCGTGCAAGGATTTGTACAAAATGGTTCAATTAACGAAGAAGAGAAATCTGCGATTCATTAACTGAAACAAGTAATTGCTATATTTTTAAATAATATAAGAGATCAGATATGGATAACACATTAATCAAGTCACATCAACCTGCAATAGATTACGATAGCTAAAGTAGTCTATAATCAACTGCAAAATTATATGAATAAAACTTGAAACAAAAGTTTGATATATTGAAAGCGAAAGTTGTTACAAGACATCAACTTTCATCTCAGTCTGTATCATAAATCCATAGTCTGGTTCTCCCAAAGTGAGGATTATGAGTTTATTACAAAAAATTGACAAGTATTTAAAGACCTCCCACAGGGTAAAACATCCCTGTGGGAATTATCACAACTGTTTACACAAATCTAGGAAAATATCCCAAGTTTCTATTTCTAACTCAAACTAACAACTTAAAAATAAAAACTACATCACACAAATATCTCCTATATTGTCACAGCATGCCCAAATTGATCATTGCAATTCGTATGTACCTGAACAAGGACAAGAATAAACAATATTAGAGTATATTTTATTGATAAAATTAACAAAAATCTATTTTTTAAGACTAGCTACAGAATCTTACGATTCTATAGCTGGTCTAAATTGAACACAGAATCATATTAAAAGTCAATTTGACTTTAAAAAAAAATATATTCAAACTTTTTAAAAAATATTTGATTGCTAAAAGCATCATTCAAATCGACACTTCTATGCAAATTGAACAAACTAAATCATATTCAACCAAATAATAACAGAGATGGATAGGCTCTGTTTAATTCATTATCACCAATTAGGGTCAACATAATATTTCATATAATTCGACAACAATGAAATTAATTGAAATCGACACAAATAGTTGCTTCAGCTATCAACAAAATCATTGTCGAATCCAAACGAAATCAACAAGATTGTTTTTTTTCAAATTGATATAACTGTATTAACATATACAAACGATCATGCTAATCGTGGCACACAAGAATGAATTGAAACGGTTTGAAAAAATCGTTATGAAAAATCATATCAATTAGTATAGCCACACGATTTTTAGCAAATAGATCTTCAACATAGGTCGAATGTAATCCAAATCCATACGAGAATATCGGTTCAATACAAAACAGAGTCGTTTTTGGCTAATCGAAGTCAATAGTGTCATTTTGAGTTTATTAGATTATATCGTATTTATCAACCCAGTCACTAATAATGACGCATAACACATATAGAGGGTCATACCAATTCAAGCCTACGAAATCATTCCAAAATCAAACCATAAGTATTAAATCAGAGCCGATAGAATCCAACCACAATGAAATCATACCAAATCAAACATAGTCGTGCTCTGATTTTAGCACAAAAATCTCTTATACAAGTCATATGCAATCGAAATCTAAATGAAAACAAACCTCATTAATCACATTAATTCAAACTAACAGAATTATTCAAAAGGAATCAAACCCAATGAAAACCAATCAATTGCTAAACTGGGCTCGACCAAATCGCATACCCAAATCATAGCCATATTCGATTTTAGTAAAATGAATCTATTGTACAGGATCCATGACATAACCGTTTTTGATAATCAAACTATGACAGAGTCATTTTGAATAATGAACAGAGCTAACTGAAAATCAAAAACCAATTCATTATATTAATCCAAGCAATTCATAAAACGAAATTGATATTGAAATTCATACATGGATAATCAGCAGACAACTTGGTCATGATAGTTTGGAATTGACGAAGGAAGTTGCCGATTCGACATTCCTAAAAACGATCAAACCAACGGTTTTCTGCTTCTTGTCATTAGCTTGAAGCCTTTCCCATTCTCTCGACAGCACGATGACTTGGTTCTCTAAAGACTTGATCTTCAATTGTAATAAGGGAACGTCGTCATAGTAGCGCTCGAGCCACACATTAGATTGGATACATGATGTCTGCTCGGGCTTCGAAATAACAGTCGAGGGTTTTCTTAAATCACCGAGGGTTTCATTTTGCAACTTGATTCCTGGGTAATTAGGATTTTTCTTTAGGAATGGGGGCAAATTAGAAACATAGTCATAGGGTGGCTCAGAGCACAGGCCTTGGGAATAGGGGTACTCTCCATCTAGGAAGCGCTCGATATCGGAGTCTGAGTCCTCGCTCAGAACTATGGGATTTTGGTCGACGCTAGGCTTAGGTTTATTCCGGGCCAGTCTCGATATCAATCGAGCATTCTTTTTACCTTTGCTATTGACAGTAGGGTTACCCTTGACCTTCTTACTCACAGGCTTCTTTACATCCTCAGCCTTGTCTGTTATGATGTCGAGTAGGTCGATGTCAGGACAGACCGAGGGTTTGGGAGAGGGTATAAGAGCATGGAAAGGCATGGGTGGCCCAACCATAGTCTCACTGACCACAGACTTGTCGATTTGGACAGACTCTGAATCAACAAAGCTATTTCGAGAAAGAAAGGCTGGCCAATTATCGCCGTGAAGGTTTAAATGGTGGACGACGATGAGTCTAATCAAGCCATGGTGAAACAGGATGCTATCAGCCTTCTCGCGTTTGACCCTCCTAGCCATTTTGTAGAGACTACGTAGGAAGTAAAATGGCATGTTCAATGGATAGCCCATGAAATTCATTAACAGTTAAAGGTGATAAAGAAAAACCAATCCATACCTACCCTCATAGGTCACAAATTGTTTAACCATTATCAAAATATTGTGCCACCTGAGTTTAAGTGTGGAAATAGGCATACCTTTGTCAGAGGATGTAAGCTTTCGTGATACGAATAACAAAGGCCATGGCACCTCGTCGACTTTGGAGTTTTTAAACCATTGCTGGCTTGTGGCTGCCAATCTTGTGGTAGAGCTTATGAATTCTTCATTTAGCTCAAGCTGAATGTCACCTACTTTATCCCTACACCCATCAAAGGTAAGGGCGAATTGTTGTGCAACAAAAAGATTGAAACCCTCGAACCTCTGTACAAACTTGAGCCAACCACTATCCTCTAAATCCTTACGGGCATTATCGAACAGTAATAGAGCTTGACTACCGTTCGGCTCTATTCGCACCACCGGTGCAATAGACAGGAGCACACGGTGAGTGGTGTGAATGAGCTAGGGTTTGAATCATAGCATAAGCAGGGGAAGAACGCTCACAGGCTTACCTGAAACTAGCAGAGGTGTAAAGGGGATAGGGGGGAGACATTAATGACATATCGTGCGAGGGTGGCGTAGCTATTTTGGCCCATGCATAACAGTCATATCCACACTACAACCTCTGATGCTTATAACTATTCAAATGACTATGCATATGTGTTAACAATTATGCCATTCAATCAACCAATGAAATCAATGGTAAGTGGATTAAACATTTGCGTGATCAAAGTTTTATCATAGTTTTAAAACCAAACAAATGAATCGAGACCAATACCAAGGTTTTGATTATGTGGCATGTGTTGTATGGAACAATTTATACCAAGGGTTTAACCATAACACCAATGCATTTTTATGTAACCAATGTGCCGAGTGAATTGATGAAAGAACATGTAAATCCAATCAGCAACGCATCACAAACTCAATGACTCATGAAATGAAATTACATAATCAATCAAAGAATGTCAAATGAGTACAAATCAATAGGTCTTGCCAAATGTATAACGATAAGTAAATTGTAAATGCAGTGGGCATATCGACAAGAATGATAACGACAATCCAGTAACGATTTTAATGTAACTTTGAAAACCAAGTTTTCACGCTTGCAGTCGTGAAAACAAGAACAAAGGTAAGTGTGCAAATAGCAAAAAAATAATAGTGTCGTTTTACTCAAGGATTGCGACGAAAATTAAGGTTTGCAAAACACTGGTGTAGGTAGCTTATAAGGAAAGTAGAAAAAATGTGAATTGGCTGCCAACAATGGCGACACACTGGTAGAAGCAGTTATCTCTGCCAAAAGAACAAATTTATATTAGGATAACAAGAAAAATTCTAACTCAAAAATAACAACCAGAAAATCGTGTAAACATCATCATTAACCAAATATTCCAGCAGTGTTTAAAGGATGAAAACTGATAGCAGTCTTAAGACAAGAGAGTCGCGATATTAAAGATAAAATCTCCAATACTATTGATAGAGCCACTGCTGCCAGCAGGAGTCCATAACCTCGACAGGGTTGCCATTTAACCCACTCTGATATTTGTATCCTGCCAAGAAGTTCTAGATCAGAATAAAGGACATTTTAAGGTTAAGAGGTTTCTTATTTGCAAATTTTCATATACCCGACATTGCTTCGCTGCTAGCGGGCCTGTTCAGTACCCCAATGAATTTGTCTTGGCGCCATGCATGCATTTACCCGCTGCCAGCAGACCTATTCAGCATCCCGGCGGGTTTACAAGCACTTCCCACAGCTCTATTAATGATTTATTTTGTTTTATATAGTTGAGCGGGGTGAAGATGAAAATTATGATATTTTAACATAATATTTTCATAACTCAGCAAAATTTTTTAGAACTGTCCTTTATTAAGATCCAGAGATGTTTCATTTACAGAACCAACTTTCTAAGGCAAGGAGACATCTTCTGAGTCATTCCCTTAAGGAATAGGGACAACGTAAAAATATAATAGATGATTGCAACAAGCTTATGTTAGAGATTGATATCAGTTAACTTCTTTCAAACGAAAAACTTTTGCCAATCACAGATGTAAATTTCAGAAGTATACAATTGATGTTTATACAATTTTCTTAGCAGTTATTTCAGCGAAGGAATTTTCTGTTTTCTTTGTCCGAATAGCTTAGTATACATGTATGTGTATTTCCAAAAGCACAAGATGATAAACCCAAAAGAGAAATCAAAAACAAAAAAAAAAGCAAAAGAAAAAGAAAACAAAAGAAGAATATGTACATAATGTACAAGGGTTGTCATCAAGCAAAGTATCTTTTCAGGGCTTGGCCATTCACCAGATAGGTGTCAGGATTCCCTTCAAGATTCTTCAATCGGAAAGAACTAGGACCCAACTTCTCAGCAATTAAAAACAGTCCAAGCCATAAGTTTTGAAATTTCGTGTGTTCTCCCTTTCCCTCATGGGGTTTGTCTCATTTCAAGATGAGGTCACCTACTTCGAAGTTCCTATCAGAAGCAGAGTTAGAATCGAACCATCTTTTAACCAATAGTTGATGATGATCTAACTTACATTTAGCTTGGGCTCTTACCTCTTCTGGCTTCATCAAAGCCTTAATTCGGTTTTCCAAAGGGGGACAATCTTCTTCTTGAATTTTCTGCGATAGCTGAAGTGAAGGAAGAAGAATGTGTGGTGGAAGAATTGCTTCTCTTCCATAAACAAGAAAAAAGGGGGAGTTACCTATAGCAGCTTTTGGTGTTACCCTATCATCCCACAACGCATTTAACAGTGCATTGTGCCAATTTTTGTGATTTTAAGCCACCGTTCTCTTGATGATTTTAATCAAGTTCTTATTTGTTGATTCTGCCAATCCGTTGCCCTGAGGGTAATAGCTAGCAGAATACTTAAATTTAATTCCTTTTTCCAAAGAAAACTCACTCATCTCAAGAGAGGAAAAGTAAGAAGCGTTATCAAATACTAAACAGTCAGGGATACCAAAACGAGTGATAACATTTGAATTTAGAAAGGCAATTACCTGACTGGTGTTGACAGTTCTTAACGCGGCGGCTTTAGACCATCAGGTAAAGTAATTTGTGGCTGTTAAAATAAACTTGTGCTATTGTGAGGATGGGGGGTTGATTGGACCTATGATATCAAGGCCCCACTGCTGAAAATGAGAGTCTACTAAAACGGGTTGCAAAGGAAAGGATGGTTTTTGTAGCCGCCCTGATGCTTTTTGACAAATGGTACACTTACGACACAAGGCATGGGCGTCTCTAAAAAGTGTGGGCCAGTAATAACCACCTCTTAAAACCTTATGGGCAGTGGTGTCACCACCAAAATGACCACCATATTCTTCTGCATGCAACTCTAGCAAGACTTTTTCTGCTTCGTCTTTCTCGAGACAGCGCATCAGTACGCCATTAAAATTTTGACGAAACAGAATACCATTAACCAAATGAAAGGAGGCAGAATTTAATCTCAACGCTCTTATTTTAGTGGGATCCAAGTGACGTGGGGCTGACCCATGTTCAAGACATAATTTTATATCGTCGTACCATGAAATGACAGAGTTTTGTGTGCAATAGATTGCATTTTGATCGTGTTGTCCTAGGTTTGACGTACCACTTTCTTCTTGCTGTCCTGCTGCTGAATCAACAACTAACTTGGATAACCATTGACCTCTAATTATTTGAGTTGGGGTAATTTCTATGTCATATTCCTGCAAGGAGGTGACCCAATTAGCCCTCTTTTCACCTAGTTCCTTCTTCACTAACAGATTCCTGACGACTGGGTATGGGACAATAACCTTCGTCCTATATTTCAAAAGATAAGATCGGAAATGTTTGACTGCTTGGAAAACAGCGTAGGCTTGCTGATATACCGCTGGGTAATTAAGTTTAGCGCCTTCAGAAGCAGAGCTCATAAAGGCAATGGGTACTTCATTGTTCTCGACGTTCTTTTGAGTTAGGATGGCAGCATAGGAATGGTCAGAAGCAAAAGTGTAGAGTGTGAAGTCTTGAGAAAAGTCGGGGCTCATGAGAGAAGGAGCATCTATTATGGCCGTCTTTATTGCATTAAAATCTTGATTCTCTATGGGTCCCTAATGATATTGGGTGTCTTTCTTAATTAAATTCTGTAAAGGCCTGACCATTTCGGAGAAACTGGGGATGAATCTCCTCATGAAGTTAATCTGGCCTAAGAAAGTCTGCATAGATTTTTTGGATGTAGGCGGGGGAAGTTTCGCTATGACTTGAGTCCTTTCGGGGTCAATAATCATCCCTTCGCTCAACACAATAAATCCCAAGAGTTTACCATGTTCTACTGCAAAGATGGATTTTTTTAGATTCAAGGAGATGTCGTATTTACGACATCGCTGTAGAACATCTCGTAAGTGAGCTAGATGATCAGTTTTGTTTTTAGAGAATACAGTAACATCATCTAAGTACACTATGGCAGATTGATTGATTAGGCCTCAGAAAGCAATGTCCATTGCTCTCTGAAAAGTGGCACCAGCATTAATCAATCTGAAGGGCATTTTTTGATAAGCATAGGTGCCCCACGGGGTGCGGAAGGTAGTTTTAAGTTGGTCTGGTGGAGACATCAGGACTTGGTTGTACCCCGAGAAACCATCCAGTAAGGATAGCCTCTCAGAACCAGATGCCTGTTGAAGGATCTGTTCCATGGGTGGGACAAGATAGTTGTCTTTATCAGACGCTCTATTAAGATTTCAGAAATCGATGCAGAGTCAGATTTCCCCACTTTTCTTCCAGACAGGGACAAGGCTAGAAACCCATTGAGTGTGCCTAACAGGAAAAATTATCTTAGCATTTAGGAGCTTATTCAATTCTTTTTTAACAGTCGGTTCAAGCTTAGGGTGCATTTTTCTTAATTTCCGTTGAAAGGGTGAGGTTTGGGGTTTCATAGGAATGACATGTTGTATGATGTTAGGGTCGAAAGTTTTAAGGTCATCATACGTCCATGCAAAGACATCTTTAAATTCTTTGAACAATTTAATAAATGCAACTTTTTCTTGTTCAGAACATCCAACCCCTAGATTAATGCACTGCGGATTGTCCTTAGTTCCTAAGTTTACTTTTTAATATGATAATGAGGAACTATTAGTTTTACAGTTGACCGACTTTCTAAATTTATCTTGAAGATCGTAAAATTTCTATAATCTAACTATAGATTTAGTGATCGAATTTACCATGTCCAATGAAGATTCAGAAGTTCTCGGATCTGGTATTACCATGAAATCGTGCAAATTGTCATCGTGCGTGTGTTCCTCTATCACCACGCCTTGAAAGGTTTCTTCCATATGCAGAAAGTTAATGATCTGTTGATCGTCGTCAAAGACTCTCCAGTTCATTTAGAATCTACGTTAATGATCTACGTTTAGAAAGAGAACAGTTTGATGGAGAATGCATATGGGGATAAGCCTTCTACAGGAAAGAGTTTAGAATCTACGTTAGCTAATAGATATACTTCAGAGTTATTCAACCTAGGAATAGAATTTATATTGAAAGCAGGAAATTTATTCATTAAATTCCATGCCTCGGATTGATAGCTTTTAAGATGCGGAGAAAGATAGTGGATAGAATCTCTTACCTATCTAACCACTATTTCAGAGTCGCCAAAGACAACCAAGTTTTGAATGTTCATATCTAAAGCTTTTCTGAGACCTTGCAGTAAAGCCTCATATTCTGCAGTGTTATTAGTACATTCAAATTCTATCCTACATGCGATCAATGTTTTGTTACCTGCCGGATCGATAATAACGCAGCCTGCTCCAGCTCCTTCTTTGGACTTTGACCCGTCAAAATAAAGAGACCAAATTTGATTTCCATCAGGTACACGAGATCATTGCGTAGAAGCTGTTGACTGCATGTATGCTACAATCTTGGACTGTTGTTCTGGATTAGTGATAGCTGAAGCCTCGGGCATGAAATTGCCAAAAAAGGTATCCATCCCTTGTACTTAGGGTGAATCAGCAGAAAGTGTAAATGGTTTGTTGGGATTGTTCAAATCTGTGACTGTGAACTTAAGGTAGCGTTCACGATTTACCTTGATCTTGTTAGGCTTGCCGTTGTCTGGAAGCCATAGATGAGACCAATCTATCATGAAATAACCATGTAGCTACTCCGACCAGTCCCTGCTTAAAAACAGACCATGCACTTCTGGAATATCCACAACAATAATATCAATGACTTGATGAACCTTGGGGTTAGACGATAATCTTATAAGAACATTCTTTAGTTCGCTTATAACTTTAACATTGGTTCGATCAAGTTGTATTATTTTTAAGGTGGATGGTTCAACTTCAGCGTTAATCTTTTGGCATATAGACCATGGCATCACATTGGATGATGCTCCAGAGTCTACCATACAATTGTTCACATTTCTATTAAAGATTTCGAATGTTAACAAAAATGGAGGTACGTTCTTGCGAGTGCTAAGGGTGGTAGTTTGTGGCTTTTTACTCGCAGTTTCTAAAGCTACTTTATCTATATTATTTACATTATTTACATTACTTCCAAGAAGGCTTCCTTTGTCTTGAGGATCGAGATCGTTTTTAGTGGAAGTCTTCTGAGGAAGTTTTTTCTGCACAACCTTGTTTGAATTACCATTTTTACCATTCTCTGAGATATTCTGTACCATTTTTTGTAACAAAAATGGAAATTTAAGTAACTCATAAACAGAAATGTTAGCCCTTAAATTTTTAAGATCTTCAACTACGTCATAATCTAAGTTGGGGTTCACATGAGTTTGTTTAGTTTCAGCTCGTTTAGATTTCTTTGGAGGTGAATTCGTAGTGTTTTCAGAAGAAGGTTTGTTTGTTGTCTTACTCTTAGTATTATAGGGATGAACTGTCTCGAAGTTAGCTTGAAAGATGCTATCCGAGAAGTGTCCAAAAATGTTTGGAGTAGACTCTTCTTCTTGAACCGTCTCTTGTTCAACCACCTCCTCAGGAATCTCAGGAGGCATCAAGTTATCTTTGGCTTCTAGAATCGTTTGAAGGGCGCATTGAAGACTTTCTAGGTTAAGGCCATCGGTGGTTGGATTAGGTCGGTTGGTGGGAAAAGGCTTTTGGAATGGAGGCTTGTAAGGACCTTTGTTCAAGGAATCTTCTTCGGTTGTCCTTTTCAAGTCTATAACTTGATTTGACAGTTTTTGAACAACTTTAGTTAAGTTTTCTAAATCCAAGCTTTCAGGTTGTGTTTTACTTTGAGTAGGTCTAGGGAGGATTTCGATTTTCTTTTTGGAAGAAGAACTAGTCTATGCTTCATTGCTAGTAGAGTCTTTAAGACTAAGTATGTTTTTTTCAATCTGGCTGGCCTCCTCAAAGGATTCTAACAATGTGTCTTTCTTAGATCGTTTAACCCAAATAGCTATACTTTGATGTAAAGCTTTAGTATAGTATGCTATAATGAGATTCTCGACAGGCATGGAATCCGCAGGGATTCGGTTTTTCAATGTTAATAATCTTTGATTGAAGTCTTTAACTTTCTCTTTAGGGTTCATTCTTAATTTAGAAAGATCCATGACTAGGACTTCTAGAGGCTTACCGTCTCCGAATTTTTCCAAAAAGCATGACTCAAACTTTTCCCAAGACACGATGATATGGGTTTGCTGGGAAAAGTACCATGTAGATGCATTGCCCTTGAAAGTATAGGGGAACAACCTACAGACTACGTCTTCATGTTCGACATTTCAGAGTCTTATGGCTAACATAAACTTTTTAATGTGATCTTCGACGATCTGCTTTGAATCAGGGTCAAACTTAGGAAGCCATTTCTCCGGATGTTTGGGTAAGGGATGCTGAGCTCCAGGTACAGCTACGACATCCTGGTCGAGCCAAGGTCTAGCAGGATTGTTCTGGTTGGACATTGGTGTAGTGGGTGTGGAAGGTTGCGAAGGGGAACTGCCTTCGTCAGAGGAATCTCCTCCAGAAGAGGACAAAGATGATGGAGGTGGTGAGGGAGGTATACCAGATCCTCCTACAATAGGATTGAGGGTTGGATCTGTAAGGTTCACAGTGAGGTTAGTGCCTCCGAGTTGTTCTCTGATATCAGAGAAGTCTAAAGGTTGGTCCAACGGTCGATTTGGTTGCCTCAAATGAGCTAAGGCACTATGTGTTCTTATGAGAGATTGACGGGCAATCTTTTGTATGTCACCACCTGTAGGATTTGGGGTTACTGGTTCAACTATGACCTGGGGATCGTTGGTTGATGTGGTTGTTGTTTGAGGGCGAATGTTATAGTTTGAATGACTTCTTGTCACTATAGGTGAGCGATTAGGTGGTGGAGGAGTCTTACGACCGCCTCGTGCCATTAATTAATTTCAGGCCCTCCTTCTAGCGCCATTTGTTGATGGGTGAAATTGATAGTTCGTCAAATGGAAGAGTGGATCCAGTCCAGGGTTGTCTAAATAACCCAAGCCATTTGGGATAAACCACCCTGATGGGTTTAGCGGCTCCGTTATCCGATCTAAGTCCTAAGAAAACAAAATAAAACTACTCTAAATTAACTAATCTAAATGAAAAATAACAACTAAAACAATACTAATAAACAAATCTAAACTATTATATATACAATTCACTATCTAATACTACACAACTATAATCCTATAAAATCAAATATTCAATTACTAACAAAATCAAATTTAATTACAAATGTACAATATTTACAAATTACAGATTTGAATGAAAACTTGTAAAACTCATTTGTAATCTGTCCCAAAACAGCTAGACTATTTGTTTTTTGATTTTATAGTTTTATGATAAAGAAATAGAATAAAACTAACTATCTAAGCTAAACAACTAAAACACTAACTCTAACTACAAATCTAATCTATCTAAACTACTTAAATAACACTAATAAGCTAACCTGTGACAACACTTTCCAATTTGTCTTATGTAATGAATCCAGTTCAGCTGTTCGATGGGAGGAAACCCACATCAATCCCTTCCAAGCCTCTAGTAATCAGTAAGAAACAATGCTATTTTGAATATAAATAACATAAAAAACAAGACATAAAAGTTACAACAATCTTATAATTTACAAATCATAACATTTAGATAAATCTGCGTGCAAGGATTTGTACAAAATGGTTCAATTAACGAAGAAGAGAAATCTGTGATTCATTAACTGAAACAAGAAATTGCTATATTTTTAAATAATATAAGAGATCAGATATGGATAACACATTAATCAAGTCACATCAACCTGCAATAGATTACGATAGCTAAAGTAGTCTATAATCAACTGCAAAATGATATGAATAAAACTTGAAACAAAAGTTTGATATATTGAAAGAGAAAGTTGTTACAAGACATCAACCTTCATCTCAGTCTGTATCATAAATCCATAGTCTGGTTCTCCCACAGTGAGGATGATGAGTTTATTACAAAAAAATGACAAGTATTTAAAGACCTCCCACAGGGTAAAACATCCCTCTGGGAATTATCACAACTGTTTACACAAATCTGGGAAAATATCCCAAGTTTCTATTTCTAACTCAAACTAACAACTTAAAAATAAAAACTACATCACAAAAATATCTCCTGTATTGTCACGACATGCCCAAAATGATCATTTCAATTCGTATGTACCTGAACAAGGACAAGAATAGACAATATTAGAGGATATTTTATTAATAAAATTAACAAAAATCTAATTTTTAAGACTAGCTACAGAATCTTGCGATTCTTTAGCTGGTCTAAATTGAACATAGAATCGTATTAAAAATCAATTCGACTTTAAAAAAATATATATTCAAACTATTTAAAAAATATTTGATTGCTAAAAGCATCATTCAAATCGACACTCCTATGCAAATTGAATAAACTAAATCGTATTCAACCAAATGACAACAGAGATGGATAGGCTCTGTTTAATTCGTTATCACCAATTAGGGTCAAAAAAATCTTTCATATAATTCGACAACAATGAAATTAATTGAAATCGACACAAATAGTTGCTTCAGCTATCAACAAAATCATTTTCGAATCCAAACAAAATCAATAGGATCATTTTTTTTCAAATTGATATAACTATATTAACATATACAAACGATCATGCTAATCATGGCACACAAGAATGAATCAAAAAGGTTTGAAAAAATCGTTATGAAAAATCATATCAATTAGTATAGCCAAACGATTTTTAGCAAATAGATATTCAACATAGGTAGAATGTAATCCAAATCCAAATGAGAATATCGGTTCAATACAAAACAGATTCGTTTTTGGCTAATCGATGTCAACAGTGTCATTTTGAGTTTATTAGATTATATCGTATTTATCAACCCAGTCACTAATAATGACGCATAACACATATAGAGGGTCATACCAATTCAAGCCTACGAAATCATTCCAAAATCAAACCATAAGGATTAAATCAGAGCCGATAGAATCCAACCACAACAAAATCATACCAAATCAAACATAGTCGTGCTCTGATTTTAGCACAAAAATCTCTTATACAGGTCATATGTAATCGAAATCTAAACAAAAACAAACTTCATTAATCACATTAATTCAAACTAACAAAATTATTCAAAACGAATCAAACCCAATGAAAACCAATGAATTGCTAAACTGGGCACGACCAAATCGCATACCCAAATCATAACCATATTTGATTTTAGTAAAATGAATCTATTTCACAGGATCCACGACATAACCGTTTTTGATAATCAGACTATGACAGAGTCATTTCGAATAATGAACAGATCTAACTGAAAATCAAAAACCAATTCATTATATTAATCCAAGAAATTCATAAAACAAAATTGATATTGAAATTCATACCTGGATAATCAACAGACAACTTGGTCATGATAGTTTGGAATTGACGAAGGCAGTTGCCGATTTGACATTCCTAAAAAAAATCGAACCAATGGTTTTCTGCTTCTTGTCATTAGCTTGAAGCCTGTCCCTTTCTCTCGACGGCACGATGACTTGGTTCTCTAAAGACTTGATCTTAGATTGTAATAAGGGAACGTCGGCATAGTAGCGCTCAAGCCACACATTACATTGGATACATGATGTCTGCTCGTGCTTCGAAATAACAGTCGAGGGTTTCCTTAAATCACCGAGGGTTTCATTTTGCAACTTGATTCCTGGGTAATTAGGATTTTTCTTTAGGCATGGGGGAAAATTAGAAACATAGTCATAGGGTGGTTCAGAGCACAGGCCTTGGGAATAGGGGCACTCTCAAGCTAGGAAGTGCTCGATATCGGAGTCTGAGTCCTCGCTCAGAACTATGGGCTTTTGGTCGATGCTAGGCTTAGGTTTATTCTGGGCCAGTCTCGATATCAATCGAGCATTCTTTTTACCTTTGCTATTGACAGTAAGGTTACCCTTGACCTTCTTACACACAGGCTTCTTTACAACCTCAGCCTTGTCTTTTATGATGTCGGGTAGGTCGATGTCAGGACAGACTGAGGGTTTGGGAGAGGGTAGAAGAGCATGGAAAGGCACGGGTGGCCCAACCATAGTCTCACTGACCACAGACTTGTCGATTTGGACAGAATCTAAATCAACAAATCCATTTCGAGAAAGAAAGGCTGGCCAATTATCGCCGTGAAGGTTTAAATGGTGGACGACGATGAGTCTAATCAAGCCATGGTGAAACAGGCTACTATCAGCCTTCTTGCATTTGAACCTCTTAGACATTTTTTAGTGACTACGCAGGAAGTAAAATGGCATGTTCAATGGATAGCCCATGAAATTCATTAACAATTGAAGGTGATAAAGAAAAACCAATCCATACCGACCCTCATAGGTCACAAATTGTTTAACCATTATCAAAATATCATGCCACCTGGGTTTAAGTGTGGAAATAGGCATACGTTTGTCACAGGATGTAACCTCTCGTGATATGAATAACAAAGGCCATGGAACCTCCTCGAATTTGTAGTTTTTAAACCATCGCTGGCCTGTGGCTGCCAATCCTGTGGCAGAGCTTATGAATTCTTCATTCAGCTCAAGTTGAATGTCACCTACTTTATCCCTACACCCATCAAAGGTAAGGGCGAATTGTTGTGCAACAAATAGATTGAAACCCTCGAACCTCTATACAAACGTGATCCAACCACTATCCTCTAAATCCTTTCTAGCGTTATCGAACAGTAACAGAGCTTGACTACCATTCCGCTCTATTCGCAACACCATTTCCATAGATAGGAGCACACGGTGAGCGATGTGAATGAGCTAGGGTTTGAATCACAACATAAGCAGGGACATAATGCTCACAGGCTTACCCAAAACTAGAAGAGGTGAAACAGGGATATGGGGGAGACATTAATGACATATCGTGCAAGGGTGGTGGAGCTATTTTGGCCTATGCACAACAGTCATATCCATAGTACAACCGCCGATGCTTATAACTATTCAAATGACTATGCATATGTGTTAACAATTATGCCATTCAATCAACCAATGAAATCAATGGTAAGTGGATTAAACATTTGCGCGATCAAAGTTTTATCATAGTTTTAAAACCAAACAAAAGAATCGAGACCAATACCAAGGGTTTGATTATGTGGCATGTGTTGTATAGAACGATTTATACCAAGGGTTTAACCATAACACCAAGGCGTTTTTATGTAACCAATGTGCCGAGTGAATTGATGAAAGAACATGTAAATCCAATCACCAACGCATCACAAACTCAATGACTCATGAAACGAAATTACATAATCAATCAAAGAATGTCAAATGAGTGCAGATCAATAGGTCTTGCCAACTGTATAACGATAAGTAAATTGTAAATGCAGTGGGCATATTGACAAGAATGATAACGAAAATCCAGTAATGATTTTAATGTAACTTTGAAAACCAAGTTTTCACGCTTGCATTCATGAAAACAAGAACAAAGGTAAGTGTGAAAATAGCGCAAAAATAATAGTGTCATTTTACTCAAGGATTGCGACGAAAATTAAGGTTTGCAAAACACTGGTGTAGGCAGCTTATAAGGACAGTAGAAAAAATGTGAATTGGCTGCCAACACCGGGGGGATGAGGGTAGTATGAATATGGAAGAGTACATTGGAACCTACTATGTTGTAGGAATAGATAAAGTATGGATCTAACTCCCAATCAGGTAAATCGAGAACTTGAGCTTAAATATCATTGTACTTGTTCTTACATGTATCTCGGGGTCGGCCTCGTTGCACTAGGCCTTGAGGCCACTCATGTTCTATGTGGTGAGTGTTTATGACCCACTGTTTATGATTGTTGTACCTCACTACTGGCTAACATGAAGAGCCAATTTATGGATTGCAAACAAGGGAGAAAGAGAAATTTTGGATTTGCATCCATTATGTGTATTTTGTTCTTTGAGTAGGTTCTAGGATTGAGCCCTAGAGTAGAGATTATTCCACATGGACTGCATGATCTAGAAATGTCATGGTGGGATGATGTGATGATGTGGCTAGGAGGTAGTAGGGTGCCAACCCCCTACAATGATGAGTTCTTTTTCTGGTGTCGACGACCGGTTATAACTATCGACGACTATCCTTATGTTGGGATTGACTATAGAGGGGATCCATATATGCCTTTTCCACCAAATTTTTCCTACCGTGATATTGGTAAGAAATGTCTTTTATATATTTCATTTTTTTGTGTTTTTTTCAAAAAGAATGAAAACACAAATATTTTTGTATGGTATCAAGTATTAACAATTTCTTTGTCACACAAAGTTTGGTCGACGAAGACCAAATGGATTCCCGCGACATCGATGAAGGAGCTGGGGAGATGAGAATGCGGGAGGAGATGCAAAGAGAGTGCTGCAGAATGTGGAGGGGAACCTATCTCGATCGACACACAGGGTTCCTATGGTTCAAGTGGAGGAGCTACCAGAGGCTATGTTGGAACAGGTGGTGGGTGTGCCCCGTACATGGGTGCGACTCTTCCAATATCTCGCAAACGTCATAGTGTGCTATCATGATATGCATCTGGCACCACATGCATAGATTCCATGTTCATATCTATATCATCCATACATTTATTTTTAGGGTGTGAGCCCCATTTTGTACTATGACACCATATTTTTTGAAAAGATGAAATATAAAAAAATTTGTTCTTTGGCTTTACTTATAAATGTTACAATGTGTACATGCATGAAGGTTTTTTCTTCACTAAGTTATGTGACAAATTCCAATCTAAAACATAATTATCATATACATCGGATACATGATTAGAACTTCTAGGTATGTTATTATAAGTAAGAAAATCAAAGTATCATTCCAAAATTCATACCTGTAGGAATCGTCGGAGTAGAGTAGGGTCTCTCACACGGTAAGTATCATTTAATTGACATACGACTAACTGGAAGTCTAGGAGAACCTTTAAAGATCAAACACCATGTGAAATGGCATCGCATAATAGTTCTATAATGATGCTATACTCAGCCATATTATTCATTGATGGCTCCAGACAAATTCCACCTGAAGATACCAGTTGGCCCTTGGGTGAGTAAATGACCCAAGTGGAGGAAGCCATGTTCAATGTGTGACAAATGGAACCGTTTTTGAATCCTAGGTAAACTAAATACTCCATTGACATTTTCCAACCAAGGGAAAACTTGATAAGAAAGCCAATGATATAAAGGAAAAGATATATATACACTAAGATACACTAGTATACAAAAGGTCACACCCAATCCTGAGGGATCGAGTGTAATATTTTTTAAGGTAGAGCCCATTTCTAGGATCATCCAACATATTCCCTTCATAATATTCCAATTCATAGGTTCATTTATCTAAAACATATTGCACGATATAAGGACCATGCCACATGGGGTTGAACTTTCCTTCCTCCAACAGTTCTTTGGCTTAGTCATACAACAGAACCGAGTCACCCTCAGCATACTTTTGAGGACAGACAGAAATATCATACTGAACCTTAACACATCGTTTATTCACTTTGATAGTCATAGAAGAATCTTGACACTAATCATTGAGATGCTCTAGGTGCACAAGGCGTTCTTCAAGATCAGATGTGTTAGGTAGGAGATCAATTGCGAGTTTGAGGGAAGGGATTTTTCATTCAATCGAAAGGATCGACTCCATGCCATGTACTAAATGAAAAGGAGAAAATCCGGTGGAAGTATTTACCGAGGTTCGATATTCCCAAAGTATAGGGTAAAGCATCAAATGCCAGTCATATTTACTTTGGATGACATGCTTTTACAAGATTTTCTTGAGAGATTTATTCATCACCTTTACTTGACCATTTTCCTGGGGATAATCAGGGGAAGAAGGACCATGCTTAAACCCCAATTTTGATGCTAATTCCTTCATCATTTCATTATGAAAGTGATTACCATGATCAGTGACAACATTTTTTGGGATTCTGAACTGGGCTATAATTTGGTTGAATATGAATAATTTTACAGTCTTACCATCGGATTTAAAGGTAGGCATGGCCTCTTCCCATTTAGTAAAGTAATCCATGACCACAATTATATGTTGATGCCCCCAGCCGAAGTTGGGTTATAGTCCATAAAATCTACCCCCAACTTGGTGAATGGAATGACAGTGATGAATGGGTGAAGAGTTGATGGTTGAGAGTGCATTTTACGAGAAAACACCTGGAAAGGGTAACAATTCTTGATCTCTTCAACACAATATTTAAAAATTGATGGCCAAAAGTAACCAACTCGCAATATTGTTTGGGTTGTCGCAAGTAGAGATAGATGACCACCACAAGCCCCACTGTGAAATTCATTGATAAATGACTCATTGTCCTCGCGAGTCAAGTAATGATGAAAAATATTATCTACTCCTCGATGATATAAAGTGTTGTCGATGATAAGGTAGTGTTTAGCCTGATGACGTATAGATCATCAATCATCTCTTGACAGATGTTGGGATAGCTTCAAGGTTTGAATATAAATTAGAATGTCTCCAAACCAGGGGTCCGAAGATGAGATAAGGAAGATATGTTCATATACAAATGAATCATCATGAAAAATTTCCTCATCTAGTCGATGGAAGTCTGATATCAACTCGACAAAAAACGACGATTTCTTAGAATTTTCCGAAGCAAAATCGATATCAAATTCTTGCAAAATAACAATCCACTTATTGTATTTCCCCCCTATGATATGCCTGGTAAGGATTTATTAGAATGAATTAATATCTACAACTATGGTAGCTTTGCAAAGTAATATATAATTTCATAATGTTTGAACTACATCTATGATGACCAAGGCTAGTTTTTCTACATGAGAGTATTTAAGTTCATGACCGACTAAGTTTCGACTGAGATAGTAGACAATGTGCTCATGGAGTTCATCTTCTTCCTGAACCAAAACCATACCAACCATCCCTTCAGATGGAGCTATATAAAGAAAATAATATCTATTGTAGTATGGAGGTTTCAAAAGAGGCACCGATAATAAGGATTTCTTAAGAGAATCAAAGGATTCTTGTGCTTTCTATCCCATATAAATGGAGTATCCTTCTTCAAAAGGTGCATGAAACCCTTAGTTAAATTGGCATAGTTCACTATGAACCAACGCAAAAAAGTTATCCTTCCCCTGTAAACCTTGAAGTTGTTGAATGTTGTGTGGGGGAGGCAATTGAAGTATTGACTCAACCTTCATAGGATCCACCATGATCCCATGCTCAGAGACTAAGAATTTGAATAGATGGACAAACCTAACACATAAGATGCACTTGTGAGGGTTCAAATTTTTGTGATAGTAACAAAATCTCTCAAATACTAATCGAAGGTTAGTGGGTTGATCTACTCTCTTGTGAGAGTGAGAAACAACATCATCGAGGTAAGCTTCGACAATATGTTTGAGATCGTGAAAAACAAAGGTCATGGCATGCTGGAAGGTTTCTCCAACGTTTTTAATGCCGAAAGGAATTTTTTGGTATGAGAAAGTACCCCAAGGACAAATAAACTTCATCTTATGTTGATCCTCAGGTTTGATTTGAATTTGATTATACCCTGTAAATCCATCCATAAAATGAAAAACTTCACGGGAATGGGGTTGGACACCCATTCATTCAAGGGGATCGGGAAAATGAAACTAGCATTAAGTATATTCTCTACCTCTGCCTTAATAGCAGGGGCCTTCCTAGGATTAACAACTCTAATATGTTGTCGAAAAAGTCTAGAATTCATATAAGTCTTGATCTCATGTTCAACAATGCTAGGGTCTATCCCTATTATCTCTTCGTACGACCAAGAAAATACATCACAAAATTATTTGAAGAGATTGATGTAGATCCGAATTTCTCCAGGTGAACAATCTGCACCGATATATACGTTCTCAATTTTACCATGAATTCGAGAGATGTTGATCGTGATAGTAGGAGAATATTCTCCATGTTTCCTTTAGCATAAATGCCATTCGTATCTAATGGAACCATAATGTGACTAACCATATCACTCAAGGTAGATCTAAATTCATATTGTTTGATCCTAACAAGATCTGGGAGGAAATACGAGCGATGATGTATATCGTCCAAGGGCCTATCGGGACCATACATGGCCTCTAATATGGCTTCCTCTGAAGGTAAAGTATCGTCGACGAAGTCATGCGAACAAGATGATTGGGAGGCCCATATGGGCTCTAGAACGGATCCCCCTCATCCGTCTTCGAGGAGAAAGGATCTGAGTCAATAGTAGCATTAAGAATAGCTTGATACACAACTTCTGCTACTAACAGTGGAATTTCCATCCCAAAGTGTGATTGAACTTTGCATGACATAGTCGAGGAAGGTAGGGTCCAAGGGTCATTGAAATACAAAGTATGGAAAGGAAGGAACCTCATCGACAACAAAGACTTACTAGAAATGGCATGAATGTGATGGATTGGTGCCATGAAATCAAAGCTACCCATGAGAGAGGAATAATTTCTGAAACCAACATCCTCAGTTTCCTACCAAGAATTGTCGATCACTGGGACCAAATGTCCAACTGTTGCATTAGGACTAGCGTGCGTAAAGTACAATTGATCAATCATCATTATTTTCCCTTTGTGAGGAAAAAATAAATTGTGTAAAAAAAATGACGCAACCATGGGCATGGCATAGTCCAAATACACCCTAGTAGTAAATTATAGCCAAGGGGCGCAACCACCACCTCGACATCAACCTCCACTGTCTTTCCACCTAAATGGACCGAAAAAGTGGGAAGAAATTTGGGGTTGAAATGAACGCCCATCAAATGCGGTACATAGTCATATATTCAGATAGAGTCGGAGAGCCAATGGCTTTCCAATAGGTTAGGGACATCATGCACGTTGCAACACCTTCATCAATAACAATGTGTTTGATGGTAATTTTATTGTACTCCAAATGTATTTAAAAGGCCATGTGGTAAGGTAAGTGAGGCTTAACATCCGTGACATCAAACTTAATAACCTTCGAGCCACACGGGTATAGAGCTCCTAAAGAAGATAACAAGGGGTTACTTTGTGAAGGAAACATCTAGAGAACCTCCAAAGAAGACATTGCATAAGGGGTTTGACCCAGATCTTCAAAAATCAAATAGTTCTGGGGAAATCTGGCATTAGGATTATGGACAAAGTGTTTTAGTACTTCATTCATAATGCGAGGCGAAGGTTCTATCTTTTCGATTTGCAAGGGTGTTTTCGGAGGAGGGGGAGACTCTGGACGTGTAATAGTTCGTGAAGAACCATAATCATGAGATTGAGTGGCTACATCAATATGATACTTGACCATATTAACACATAGATGGCCACCTTCATGTTTTGAGGAGTTTTGACTCTTGATCAACGGATTTCCAGTGTTAGAGGACCCTGAAGCCATGTGTTGATTATGTTGAAATGGATTGGTTAGAAAAATGGATGGTTGTGATAAGATCCTTGAGGCTTCCTCGATTTTGCGACATAGGTGGGTAAGGTGATCATCTTTACAAATTTTACAAGGAAACTTCATCTTCCGTTTCTCTTTCTTTCCCCCACCAACATTATTATTCGATCTATCATTGTTAGTGTCGTCATTGGATTTGTTATTATTTTTCCCACCCTTACAATTATTACCTCATCCTTTCCTTATATTCCCTCTTGGTTTTTGGTTACCATTTGGTTTGGTTGACGACTATATAGAATGCACACTCGCTGACTGAGTGGGAGTGGAGGACGAAGCCAAATATTGTCCTGCTACAAGTTTGATTAGAGACAAATCCTTCAACTGGTTTGTCACCTGGTCTGTAGACTTAGAATTTTTGGATCCTATGATTCCATCAACATAAGGCCCAATATTTTTTCTAGGGTTTTAATTTGACCACGACACGTCAAGAATAATTTCATACAGCATCCCAGACTGAGAATGTATGAGGTCCAGTTGTTGGGATTTGAAAATAACTTCTTCCTCATATGTTACTCTGGATGTAGAAACATCCTTCAGAATATAAGGCAACAAGGACTTAAGGAACCACTCCAACAAAAAATCTAGAGGAATGTAGGATTTAATCAACCACTTATATCTACGCTACTCTTGGATATGGTCCAGGATATGTGTGGCATTATCTTGGAGAAAGGTCTAAAAAATTTCTATGCCAACATCATAACGAACCAAAAACTGGAAGTGGTTGAGAAAGACCAAAATATTATGATGAAAGTTTATGTATGTTCCCCCCGGTAGCTCAATGTACCATTTCGCGACAACCCCCATGAGGGTACATTGAAATAGTCTCAAACGAATAGAATCGTCATTAAGGGAATTACATGAGCACCAAAAATGAAAAGTAGTAACATGATCACCTGGATCCTCACCAATATTTCCTTCGAATTTTGGAATGTCCAAAAGAATCTTAGTGAGGATGGGGTGCCATGATGGGTTGTGATGCACTAGGTCATTCATTAATTTTGACAAATCTAATAGATTAAGCGTGGCTAGGAAAGAGAGTCGAGGTTGTAGCGTCTGAGCCCATGCTCCTGGGAAATATTGGTGTTGAGGAACTGCGGGCCATCCAAGGTTCTGCTATATACCATGGCC
The DNA here is from genome assembly GCA_009831015.1 of Picea engelmannii. Lineage (NCBI taxonomy): Eukaryota > Viridiplantae > Streptophyta > Pinopsida > Pinales > Pinaceae > Picea > Picea engelmannii. The sequence continues at coordinate 110,180 of ML776738.1, forward strand.
CTGTCTGGTAGGGTAATATAGGCCTCCAAACTGATTCATAATAGGTTGTATGGGAACCATACCTCCAAAAATGGTATAATGAAGGTTATAAACACTGCCCCGGGCTAGAGGATCTATGGGATGGGGGTTTCCCATAGTGTGAAACTGACTTCCTCCGGGTGGAAATCCAGAGGACAAAGAAATATTTTTTATAAGAAATGCATTTTTCGGAATCAACATGGAAGGAGGAGGGGGAAAGGATGGAATACGGGAAGTAACATGTCCACCCGATTGAGTACTCCATCTAGGAGAATTGAGACTAGGATTAGACCCAGGAAAAAAGGAGGTTGGCCTCCAACCATAGGATTCATTTGGGGAATATGACCTCCACCAAAAGAGAGGGAGCATGTGGAGGAGCCATGCCCCCAGGTCCAAAACTAGGATTTTCATTAGCTGCTGGAATAGAGGATGAAAGTTGTGATGTCATATTGGGCATACCAAAAGAAAAAGGGTTGACCAAAGGTATGGAATGAGAATTGTATCCTGGCGTACCAAAAAGAGACCCAAAATGGTTTGTTTCTATGGGTCAAGTAGAAACCATAGGCTGGGTAGCATTAGGGATGAGAATCTCAAGCACTCCAACCATCGCGGATAAAGGAGTCAAAGAGATCCCACTAATCACATAAGGTATAGGAGTCTGTTAGCATAGGAATTTGCACTAGAAAATTTGGTTATTTTTACGGTCTATTTTGTAGCGCTGGTGAATTAGGAGATTCGACAGCGCCAACTTCCTCAAGCACCAAGTTTCAACATTTTTTATGAAGCAAGAGAACTTGATCCTTCATATGAGTCCAATAACACAATATTCATTCATTTCCATCATTACCTTTTTGTCATGCTAAGGTATTTCAAATTTATCCTAGCTCGGTGCTACAAAAACTGACATTTTCAGAGAGGCGCTACAGAATGTGCTGCGAAATGTGTTGCAGAAACTCTATTCTATGACTGTTGAATTGGTATTTTTGACTAGTTGTCTTCCACAAGGATTTTCGGGTGAACCAGGATGAATTTTCAAAATTAAAAGGAGGTTATTATCAAGAACGTATGCAAGAACATTAACCTCTTTCATTTTTCACACCGGTGTCATGGATTTGGAGATTCGAAGGAATCTTTGAGCCCTATTTTTTCAGTTTTCATGATTTCCTATTTGAGACATGATCTTATGACACATATTATGACCAACTGGAGATGAATTTTAAGAAACCGATAGAGGTTTGTCTTTATAACAAGATTATATAAAAAAACCGATCTCATATTTTACACATATATTATATTTTGAGAATTGCAAGTGGTGTTTTGAATCCTATTTTTCAGAATTTCTCCTCCTGAAAAACAGGAAATAAGTTAAAACATGTCATTTTCTGTTTGTAACTGTTTCTATTTTGGGAAAGGGGTTGGAGTTCGAATTGGTGAGCTGGAAAGGAACTATATTTCTATATATTTCATGGTTCAAGAGTATAGGGGGTTATAAAGAGCTAAGAGAGGGGGAAAAGTAATAAAATATAAAACTGTTTAGTTTTGGCAGCTTTGTATACCTCACTGAAGAGCATGCATTTCAATTGATGTTGCTAATAATAATATGGAACATAATTATTTCCTTTTTATTCTAGTTTATGGTTACGTGTGAAGGATTCATGCTATTTTTTTTATGAAAAAAAGGAGTTGACTACGTGAAGACATCACCATAAACTTATTTTAATTCCTGAAGTAGGAGGATCTTTATTTCTGGAATTTTCTTCAGGGATTAGTCAGTTGGACTAGATGTACACCTACACTATTCTCTTTATGTTTCTTCCTCATTCTTCTTTGAAAATTTTGTCTTGTTGCTGTTCATATTTGGATTAGAATTTCTCTTTGGGAACATGGTCTGATGTAGGCATCATTGATCATTGATAAATAATTTTAATTAGCTCCCTCTCACCTTTCAAAAACAAACTTTTTGTTACTTTTTACTGATGGGATATAGGATTGTTCCCCTGCAGTATGGGAGCAAGTCCTTGTGCTAACATCATACGTGTCATTGCCAAGGATGTGATTTTAGAAAAGTTGAATATCTCCCTGGGTTGAATGACAAGTACAATTCTAGATTTAGATGGTAGACTGAAGTTGGGAACCTAGAGGACTGCATATTTTCTACCTGGTGACTCCATGAAGATGAACCTGTTGGAAGACTCCACTGTGAGAATGATCTTGGACAGATATGGAAGGCAGAAACAAGTTCAGGTATCAAGTTTTGAATCTGTTTCTGGAACTTGTGCTCTTTGTCCTTCATTCTTTCTTGAATTTCCCTACACACATTAGGAGAATCATAATCTGCTTCATATACTCTAAATACCACCATCCTTCTCTTGCATATTCCTCTTTCAAACAAGTAGATTTACCCCCTTCCCATGTCATTGATGTTAAGGATATCTATCCACTTCAAACACCTGAAGAAGATGAGGTTCATATGCACTTTTTAATTAGTATGAACCTTATGATTCTCTCCCTTCTATAGATTTCAAATCTGATTTATTACCTGTTGTCATTCCCTCTGTGGTTAATAACGAGCCTATTGAAATTCAACATGCAACAAATGATTTTTGTCCTTTTGAAAATAATAAAACCAATTCAGCTAAAGCTTCCATCTCCTCTAACCTTTACCAACAAACTTCTAGTGTTCATTAGCCCACTGACTTCCAGTTTAATATTAGGGAAAAGATGTTTAGAACTCTAAAATTGCCATCCTTTCTTCATCCTTACCCTCTCGGATTTGTAGACTACCTACCAACTTTTGCTGGAAAAGATAACAATGCAGGAGAATGACATTTGTCAACCTTTCAAGACTTCATTGACAATATGGAAATATTCCATGAAGATATTCTCATGAGGATTTTCTCTAAATCTTTGATTGGAGATGTTGCCTTGTGGTTCAAGAATATGGAAGATACTTCCATTGGTTCATGGAATGAACTATATGACACCTTTTTAAAATACCGGGGAGAGAGAAAATCATTTGATTAGTACTTGCATGAGCTCATTGTTGTGAGAAGAGAGAATAATAAAGTTTTGTCTGCTTTTAATCGAAGGTTCTATAGTATATATTGCATCTTACCCTTGGAAATTAAACCTTCTGAAACTGCTACCATGGTTTATTACATCATGTATCAACACTCCAAGATTGTCTTATTTCTTAGAGAAAGAGAGTCTACATCTTTACTGTAGTTATTTAGATATGTTGAAGAAGTGGAGGAGAATCTCTGATCTTGTGGCAGGATTCAAAGACAGTATAATGTTGAATTTGCACATGAGCCCATAATTGATGAAGAATACATATACAAACAACAATCTATTACTAACTTGTGTGCATAGTCAGAAACATTTCATGGACAACACTTTTTTGATGAGTACCCCAGTGATGTTGATGAGAAACGTGTTGATGAACATCCTATTGATGAAGAACAACCTCTCGTTGATACATGTGTATTGATCATTTAGATTCAGCCAGAGGAAGTAAGGTAAAAATTATAAATGGACCAACAACCACCTGCACTAGTCATCCATTTACCATAACCTCCACAAGAACAGAAGGAAGAATCTGCACATAAGGTGTTTGATCAACAACCCTTTCTTGTTTATGATGACATCCAAGGTCATAGGTTCTTGAGTTTAAATCAGAAATGTTTACTTATTAATTAAATAAATTTTACTAATCCTGGATATGATGCATTAAATTATATTCAAGAGTTGTTAATTGAAGAACAAATAGGTCATACCTTTCTCAACAAGAAGCATTTCATGCAGTGGCAGTCATTTTGTTTAAAGCCACTAGTTTTGAATCATAGTTTTGAGGACCCAGTAGTAGTTTTGTTGGAGTCATATTTCTCTAATTCTTTGAAGTTTTCATATTTATTCATGACACACACTCATTCAAATGAACAACATTTTCTAAAGACCGCTTTATGGATTCTACCATGCTTTTCCTGTTTGTTGTTTTCCATTTGCAACCTGATCTATTTTGAGCAGGTGTGTTTTCTTTCATCTTGTAAGTAGTGTATTTTTTTCTAGTATGATGTCTTCAACAGGATTACTGAAAGTTGTACCCAAGACTGACTCCATAACCCAATGGTCAAGGCACTAAAACTACATGAGTTCTTAAAGCCTCATAGGGAGGTATCTATCCACCATGGAGCTTATTTTAGCGCATGATTTTTCACTAGAAAATTTGGTTATTTTTACGATCTATTTTGTAGCATTGGTTAATTAGGAGATTCTGTAGCGCTAGCTTCCTCAAGCACCAAGTTTCAACATTTTTTATGAAGAAAGAGCACTTGATCCTTCATATGAGTCCAATAATTCAATATTCATTCATTTCCATCATTACCTTTTTTTCATTCTAAGAGATTTCAAATTTATCCTAGCTCGGTGCTACAAAAACTTGCATTTTCAAACAGGTGCTACAAAATGTGTTGCGAAAACTTCGTTCTAAGACTATTGAACTGGTATTTTTGACCAGTTTACTTCCAAGAGGATTTCTGGGTGAACCAGGATGAATTCTCAAAATTAAAAGGAGTTTATTGTCAATCACAGACCCAAAAAAAATAACCTCTTTCATTTTTCACATAGGTGTCATGGAGTGGGAGATTCAAAGGAATCTTTGAGCCCTATTTTTTCAGTTTTCATGATTACCTGTTTGAGACATTTTCTTGCAACACGTATTCCGGCCAGCTGGAGATGAATTTCAAGAAACCGAGAGAGGTTTTTCTTTATAACGATATTATATACAAAAATTGTATTCATATTTTACACAATTATTATAGTTTGATAATTACAAGTGGCGTTTTGAAGCCTATGTTTTAGAATTTCTCCTCCTTAAAAGCATGAAATCAGTTAAAATGTGTCATTTTCTATTTGTAATTGTTTCTATTTTGGGAAAGGGGTTGGAGTTTGAATTGGTGAGATGGAAAGGATCTATAGTGCTATATATTTCATGGTACAAGATTATATGGGGTTAGAAAGAGCTAAGGGAGGGGGCAGAGTAATAGAAAATAAAATTGTTTTGTTTTTGCAGCTCTGTATACCTCACTGAAGAGCATGTATTTCAATTGATGTTTCTAATACTAATCTAGATCAGAGTTATTTCCCTTTTATTCTAGTTTTTGGTTATGTGTGAAGGATTCATGCTATTGTGTTTATGCAACAAAGGATTTGACTATGTGAAGACATCACCATAAACTTCTTTTAATTCTTGAAGTAGGAGGATCTTTATTTATGGAATTTTCTTCAGGGATTAGTCAGTTGGACCAGATGTACACCTGCAATATTCTCTTTATGTTTCTTCCTCATTATTCTTTGCAAATTTTGTCTTGTTGTTGTTCATATTTGGATTAGACTTTCTCTTTGGGAACATGGTCTGATGTAGGAATCATTGATCATTGATGAACAATTTTAATTATCTCCCTCTCACGTTTCAAAAACACACTTGTTACATTTTATCGATGCGATCTAGGCTTGCTCACCTATATTCTGGGAGAAACTCCTTGCACTAACATAATCGAGGGACTCCCTGTGTCATTCGGATTTGACTCAGTACGCATAATTGGATAATCAGAGGTTTGGGAGCTGGAGATATGCGTACCATGCTTATTAAAATTATGCCTTTTAGAAGGAAACTTCGGTAAAGAATCAAAATGCGGTGGTAACTTCAACAAATGATGAGACCTGCGAGGAGGCTAGTATTTCTCCACGATGGCTCAATAATTGAGGCGTGAAACCAAATCTGAGTGCCAAATAACAATAAGAGAGCACACCAAAATAAAGTAAAAAGGAAAAATGCACACCAAACAGGATATAGTAGCTAAAAAGGGGCCTCCCTCACTAGAGTAGGTATGCCCCACCCAAGAGGGGCCCGAGACTCTCTTCAAAATATTGGAGGTATCATAATTCGTTATAAGGTCCCTTGTGGTCTTAACAATGCATTCGGTTAGATCCCCCCGTAGAGGTGATGCTCCATAAAGGTTGTGTGTTGTCTAACCCTTATCTGACTTAGGGTACCTGCAGAATAACCCCTGCAAGTAACCTATGTGGATACCTATGTAAAGCAACTAGATTCACCACAATATAACCAATGCGTAGGAGAACAATCGTAAGTTCGGTCCATCGTATGGGAAGGGTAACAAAGCTTGAAATATTGAAAGAACCACCTCTCACAGAGGTAAAGGTACTATCAATACCCCCAAATATGAATAGAACCACATAAATATCTCTGACGCTAATAAGGTATTAGAGGGATATCTCTGCAACCAACTTCATGTGACCTTGTGCTTAACTATGGTGTGAGCAGAGCCTCCTTACGTCATTAATTACACAATAGGTTTCACCACTCCTTGGTCGGACACATATGTTTAGTTTAATAACCTTGGAGAAGTTTTCTCACAAAATACTATTCCAAGGTCCTATGTCTTATACTTGTTTGTGTACCCTGAAAATAATATCGTTTCTAATCAATTTTAGGTAATCAAAGTTAATTTTAATGGTTTTTTTTTACTGAAGAGGTGTGGTCATGAAACGAATGGTATTACGACTCAACATATAAGAGAAGAGAATATAAAAAAAACTGCTAAGTCCTAATATTATATTCTCAAGAGATGGTAAGCTTCTAAATGCAACTTTCAATTCAATTTCTACAATTTCAATGAAATTCAATCTTTCCGCATGTGTCAAAATCAATACTAAGTAATCAAAAGAGAAAATTCCATAATGCAATTTTTTTTTTTTTTTGTATTTTCGATATAAAGAAAATCAAATGCAAGGAATCAATAAAAGCTTCACAGATAGACCCTACTACAAGAAAAAAGAGACAAGCCAAGCGAGATACCAAGAAGAAACACTCAGACCAATGTGAAAGGACAACCAATGAAAATGATGTTAAGAAATAATAATGCTAAAAAATTCAACAATAAGAAGTTTCCTATCACTCTGTAAGCACTTAACAGTTAGGACACAGACCCAAGAAGTCTCAAAAACCAACCAAACTTACCCAACAAACACCAAACTCAGCCAGTAAGCCTAAAGAGTTAATGTACGTGACTGTTTGAGAAAAACTCACATGTGTATGCGCCCTACAGAAGGACATATCGTGTATGTACACGTCTGTCAAGGGAAAAACCACATATATATATTAAAAAATTGCCAGGGAAAGGATTAATCTAAGAAACTCAGATGCAAATTAAAATTAGGCTTTCAAGCAATCAAGTGAAAAGGAAACTTAAGCTAACAGAGAGAAAGTCAAGGAGAAAAAAACTTCAAACCCCAAAACAAAATATCAATCCCCAGTATGGTCACCAATTATGTTACGAGGAAAATCTCTCTATGGCATGGGGTAAACCACAACATACAGAATGACATGTAGAAATCAACTCTAATCCCAAGTATGCTATATAAATGAAATGCTAACAAGACAAGGCGAAGAGCCTACCTCACCCATACGTTTGATGAAGACCACCGTTGAGCACACAACCCAAAGATTTATACCTGCAACTTGTCCTAAAAAAACAAGATACACAAGTATATGGTGATAATGTATAATGTTAGCATATATATTAGCATAATCCATTAACATACATGAAAAATATGCCCATGGAATAATAATTCAAATATTTGCAAGATATCAATTGGACAAGAAAGTAGTATTTCTATTAAAATAATCAACATAAGTATATAAGTGACAAACTTATGTAACGACACATCTTAGAACCAAGAAACTAAGTACCTCTATCTCGGCCTCCACCACTTCAATCCTCCACCAAAGCTAAGCTCATATAAAGGATACAATGAGGTTCTCCATCACAAATAAGGAAGAGCTTGGGGGTTGAACAATGAGTTCATAATTTCAAGGATAAAGGGATGCAGGCTCAATATGAAGTGAAATTTCTCCAAAGTATATTTTCTCTCAAATTCAAATTCTCTGCTCCTTTCCAAGGCCTGTATATGGCTCAATTTATAGCCTTCAAATGGAACTAAAGGGCCAAGTCGAAGCGTTTCTAGTATATGGAAGGTCAAGGATCATGGATCTCGTGACATGACATGGAAACCCAAATTCGATGTACGCGGGCTATAGTGGAGAAACCTGCGTATACTCTTGTTGTCTAACTAATAGGGCGCGTATATGTTGAAAAATGTGTTTTTTTGGCTATGAAAGGTAAAAATGGCACTTCAAGTCTTCATAGGGAAATGGAAAGGTCATCCAAGAAAGTTGCATGGGGTGAGAATTTGTTTTTTGTAACAATATGATATTTTCCCAATCGAAAACAACATTCTGATGATCTGTAAATGCAAAATATACAAAGCCAGATGGGGAATAGTTGTTGTAGAATCCTGACCAATAACTCTATTAAATAGCCAAGCAATTTCTTGATAAGGGTCCTTTAAAGAAATAACCGAGATTCTGGATAGGTGTTTCAGCATTGTAGTAGGGTCTTGTAAATATTCCTACAGGAGTTTAGTTCCATTATTTCCGCCCCTAAGAAAATTTATGGCCTCTTCTCCTTTGTATGTTAAGTTTGGCTCTGGTAATTTTAACATTGTTTTGAAGACTGAAGGTGCCAGTGAAATAGAGGAGCCTCTTTGTAGTGGAACTATTCTTCTTTTCTGGACAAATTTATCAATGCACTAGGGGAAAATATCTTTGCACTTGAAAATCTCAAGGACACAACCATCAAGAGCTATTCCTAATGTCCAAACCTTATTATTATATTTATCTGACAACGTTGAATAATACTAATATGCCCTCGACTAGTGGTAATTGTTATTTTCTCTTGCAAATAGATTTAAGGTATCCCCACATAAATGTTGTTTTCTTTCGACCATCTTCAACAGGTTGAGAGGATTCTCCATAATATCCCTCAGAATAGTGAAATAAGATTTAAGTTATATGCTTGATGAAAGTATTAACTTGAAATAAATGTGATTTACCTCGATAGAAACATCAATAATAACAACCTTTTTAGAATTCAATTTAGTAGTTGAGTTCGTAGAATTAACATTTAATATGACTCGAGAACTGTGAAAGACAAAGGACACGTCATGGAAGGATGGAGGAGTGGAATATTTCAAATGAGAATTCTAGTCCACGAGTCTGAGAGTCCATTGTGATAACAAAAATGGCTAAGAATTGATACTTTTTGGATGGACTTGTGAAGACAAGGAGACAAAAATAAAAGAAATTATGACTCCATGAATCCGTGAATGAAAAATAAACTAAGTTTTGGAAAGAGGTTCAGTGAAGAAAAGTGATAGGATGTGAGTCCGCGATTCCGCTAACCCACAAATATAACAAATTGACATAAGTATGAGAAAAGCATAAGTCATTGAGGCAAGACATGACAATGAAAATTATGGGAGGGAAACATACTTAGAAAAAAATACAAGTGCATATTAATGAAAATGAAAGAAAGACTTATGAGGTTCAACAAGCCTGAGCCTAGAAATGGGCTCTACCTAGAGCACTACGATTCATAAGTTGTAAGGATATGTGTTTCTCTATAAATATTGTATTTTTATGGTTTCTTGTTTTCAAGTTTCGTATCCCTTAGCACATGTTTTTATCATAGGTTTCTATATTGGAATTATTAACTTTTGGGTATGTGTTTTTGGTCTTAGATACAAGACTTTGGAGACATTTTCTTTGGTACCTTTTCATTCCATGTCGATCCGTTCTAACATGTAATGATATTGAAATTGGCATATAGGTTATATTTTCCCCTTCATGCATTTTTGCATTATCCATTTCCTGTTTCTTTTTTCCTTAGGATCCACCCCACTGATTTGTGACATGGAACCTTCTTTGTTGTTTAGAAGTGTCATAATTCATGAATTATATGCTATACTCCATGCTTTCCCTAGCTTTGACCCCTTTTGTATTTTCGCACCCATGTTGCAAGTTTTATATTGGGCTTGGGAGTCTTGTTTTGTCCCTCCATCGCTTTGCATTGAAGTTGCATTGAAGTTGCATATCTTTGTATATGGTTTTTGACATTCCTGTTTATTGTAAAAGGTCCTTGAGAGCCTCATTGTAATGATATTTCTGGTGAATGAGCCTAGCCTCCACATCTCTTCTCAGAGATAAGCTGCCACCATTCTAGCAAGCTTGTTTTCCACTGCATTTTACAGTTTGAGCTTATTTCCTTATTGAATAGAAACCAATTTTACTCTATATATTTTATTTTGTGTTAAGCATATTTTGATAATAATCTATATTCATTTCCTTCTTCTCATAAAATCCATATCAGTGGTATCAGACCGGTCTGCTCCTTGTCTTTCTTAATGCATGTCCCCAATGAGGTTAGGATACAAAGAATTGGGTCTCGAGCTTATTTCTCTTGAGTATAAAATATCTCACACACCCAAGTGACCTCTCATGGCGGTGTTGAGCACTCAAAACACCCTAAAAAGGTATATGTCAAATTTTTACTTTTTGGGTACCACTTGATCTTTCGCACTGTCTGATTGCGCTTCAGTATGAAACTGTTGCCTATGTTTATCATTTATGTTTTCATGTTGAATCGTTTAAAGTCTTTTTGAAAATGTGAAAATCATATTAACTTTAAAATGGACTAACATTTACTTAAGGAATTGAAAGTCTAAATTTTCGCCCGAAACGCTTAGAAAATTTGGCATCGAGAAAGATTAAAAGTGACAAAAATCGCTTGAGAAAACCAAAATAGCTGAGCATCGAATTTCACCGGCGTCGGGAGAAGCAGGTCTCTCATCTTCGTGAATAAGCTTCACTAAAGATATCACCGAAGACCGATCTGTTCGACATCGGAAAAATATTAAAAGAATAAGTGTTGTGCAAAGTAAAGATGATATCACCGATCGTCGACTTCCGAAATATTTTTGGCGTCAGGAATTTATGACGATGATAACCCACAAAGAAAACTACGCACTAATTTTACTTTTGAACGATGATCCCCGATGCCATATCGGCATTGACAGTCACAATATATAGCTCTTTTAGCACATTCAACGTGAATGAAGCCCCAAGTGTAGTCCCTACCCACAAGCCAAGTTCTGTATTTTACTTTTAATAACCCCCGAGTCAGTAACGCCACGTCAGCATCAATCAACATCAACAGTTTCTAAAGGAAAATATCAACGAACTTACAAAGTAACTCAGAATAACAATAATTATAAAATCACATAATTTATGAGAAGCTTAGATAAAAAAACAAGGTATATTTACATACAAAGAGGGAACATGATACATTCAACTATAATTTTTTTTCGAAATTTCATATATTAAGGCTCCCGCCAAGCTTAGGTTACATACAAATAAAAATGACCAATGCCTTGACTAACCGAACCAGTTTCATTGAGAATGTTAAAACCCCCAGAGAAAACTATCATATGTCACTTCAGAGAGTCAAAAAGAAGAGTCCTCCCATCATGTACCTCCTTCAGATGAATTTTTTTCTGGACTACTCTTCGGGCCTTGTAGTGTTTTCTTTTTCTCCTCACCCGTCATCCTCTACACTTCACGCAGCTACACAATCATATATTGTGCTTCTCGAAGCTATCTCGTGAGCCAATTTGTGCTTCCTTCATGACCTTGCAATGCTGATACCTCCTGGTTCTTCGCCACCAACTGTCTTACCAATTCTCTATTTTCTTGATAAATTTCGGCTATGGCGAGTTGGGCCCACTCTAGCTATTGGATGGGACTTCCAACAGGAGAAACCGATGTCTTTTCCCTTCCCATTCATCTCTCGCTTCCTTGAATGGTAATCCTGACAGGCTCCATCTAGGTCGTGTACATTCTAAACTCCTTAGTGGTTAGGTGTGCACTCAGCTCAGTTGGGAGGTGGCCTTCTCCTCCTATTTTCTTATTTTTTCTAGGCCTTCCCCTCCTTTGCAGTGTCTGCGGCTGAGAGGGCATGACCTCCAACATATGTCCTTCAGACATATTTTTCTCCACTCCCACCTCCTCTTGAGACGTTGACACCATTTTCGAGCAAAGTTAGGTACCTCCTTTTGAAGCTTCAGGGACACTTGATGCCAATAAGAAAGAGTCCCAGGCACGTTGGGGATCGGACCTGGTGCTCCGGCTACCTCACAAACCCTGTACCTTGTTTAAAGGGGATCCCATAGAGTGACAATGTATTGGCTTAGACATTTGCGGATGAATAAAATACTATGACATAGATTTTTGTGAGAATTGAACTCACAAAACCAATGCTACCGATGTATAAACTCAGTTGATGCATCGAATCCCCACAGAGCCTCTAGAATTTATAGTAGAACGATGAACCAAAACATAACGTGCCAAATAACACTCATGCCTCACGACAGGGTGTCTTGAATATTTAACGTGTCACAACTTCCCAACAGATACAATCCAGAACACATGAAACGTCGTCGATCAGAGTTGCAGGGAATATATGGTATGATCATTCCAATATCTTTAATCTCCCCAACTTCCATTATTAGCGAATGATAGTTGACACACTTGGTGATACGGCTTCTAAATGAACAACTTGCCTCAACCTGAGGCATTTAACGACTTCCTTATTACGGTATGTGACCTTTTGAGGGGTGTGCGCACACTTCGACACACGTTCGGCTTTGGCATCCTTTCCCAAACCCAAGGGGAAATCGGCCACTGTAATGGTTTCGACGCTCATCTCTGTTGTACCTTATTTTCCATGCTATGGTGCATGGTTGTAACTCATTTAAAATGAATAGGAGTGATGACGCGGAAAAAGATATTACCGGTCATTCAAAAGGGTGACTGGGATCATGTAAGTATTAAACAATCAAGACTAACAAGATCTACAGGTACGCATCGGTTTATTGTTCTGTTTACATATTACTATGCTTTTCATGATAAGTAATTTCCAAACTTTTCCAATCCCAATTGCAGGAAAGATCCTTTCGACTACCGAACAAAGTTTTCTTCGTAACCTCCCAAGGAACTCAAAATAAACATTGAAGCAGAATCAACAAAGAAATGAAAGATGTCAAACTCCCTGAGTTCAGAACCCCCGACAACTTCGTCGACTTGAGCGACGTAGTCGAGTCTCATTCCAAACAAGATTCGCTATGAACCAAATAGCTCACAAAAATGACTGACACGAGGCCAGGGCAAGTGCAACGATTTGCAAATCATCCAATCAGAGCCCGAAACATGCTACAACAGTTGAAATCCAGTCTGGTGAAGTACCAGGTGCATGCGATGGACATCAGGGGAATACATGCGGCTCTGATGGAACAACACAAATTTCTATGGGCCCAAAATTGTGAAGAACTGTTTATCAGTTGGTATGAGTACGAGAGAAGTCACCCTTTTCAAGAGATATCTCAGGTGGATTGTTAAAGAAACTGTTAGAAGATGATGCCACATGGCAATTTTTGTTTTGATTAAGCTGCACTTAGCCGTTATTTTCAGTTGAACATTAGATTATAAATAAAGACATCGACCAATTAGTCAAAGGTTGATGTTTGTTGTAAGAACTCTTTCTTTTTGGTTTTTAAGAATTATTTTGAAGCTTCTATGAATTGAGAAGTCCTTCTAGACTAGAGACAAGTTATTTTCATCAAATGCATCTGAATGGACATGGAGAAGAACTATTTCCTATGTTGTTGCATGAATGATGTAGTAATGAGTAAGAGCAATTAATTATGTTGTGAATTTATCTGGCGCAATGTTTTGATGTTCTTTTCTTTAATGATGAAGATGAATCGTTGTGTTATTATGTGATGAATGGTTATGGTAGATGAATTATTTTTCTTGCCATTATCTTATTACATATGTGATTTCTTTCTGATAATTAGTTTCTCAGATAGTAATTATATGCTCGTGTGGTTAATGTATTAGTACTAGGACCGTGGTATAGAATCATTGTGTGCATGTTTGAGCAGTGGGTTATCCCAAGCTCAGCCTCTTCCCCAGTAGTTTAAAACTTAATCTTATTTGTTATCAAGTTGATTTATAATGTCTTGCATCTCTCATAACAGTCCCACCCAAGAGAAAACACAAAAGAGAATAGTTCTAACTGAAGGAAGAGCCTTCATAAGAAAACACAAATCCCATCGATAATTTGGCTGGATCACAAGATCTGGAGAACCATTCCATTTTTAAACACTGTAGAGTCTAATTGGGCCTCAGTGGCATGTTTGGTTCCTACTGTTGAATCAAGGGATTTAAGACCCATCAATAGAATTGGTGCTAGAAGGAGGGTCTAAGAATGAATGGTTGAATATATATTTTATATAGCATTTCAAACATCCTACAGATTCGTAACATCCCACATGCATGGCTAGTCATTCACAAGACAACCCACACATGTTGAGTACTCCTAAAAAGAATAACTCACCCCAGACCAAGAAATAATCTTTTCACTCTAAAATACCTTACGCTCTTCCTCATGAGGAAGTAAATGAATTCAGAAGAATCACAAGAGCCTACGCCCGACAGATCGGTGCATTGTCCTTAGATCCCATACTCCCTCGAAGAAAAAAACAAAGAAAACCAGTGGTTAGTACTCCCGATGAGGTTTTCATACACTCGATAGAAGACTTAATAGATTTTTCAATCAAATAAATTCAAGAACCTCTTGATTTGATACCCGAAATACTAGTCGACGACGTTTCTGAACCAGACGATTTTTTGGAAGAGGAAGAGTTGAACTCAAATCCTGAAGATATGGAAGGTGACAATGACCATAATGATGAAAGTGAGAACCCACCTCTGAACAATCAACCCTGGTTAGACAGAGATGCTTTGGCCCTCCCAATACCAGTTCATAACCTTCCTCGTCATCCAAAGAAATTGCTTCCTAAGTTCGATCCTGAAACCTATGGATTGCTTGGAGATCATATCAAGAAATTTATATTAGCAATCATGCTTATGAATGTCCAACATGAAGACGTAGTATGCAGACTTTTCCCCTATACATTTGAAAATTCAGCTTCCACATGGTATTTTAATCTGCCATTAGGATCTATAACCAGCTGGACGAAGTTCCAAAAAGACTTTCTAGATAAATTTGCGAAGGAAACTACTACGGGAGATCTGATGGCTGAGTTGTTCGCAACCACCATGAGTTCAAAAGAAAGGGTCAAAGATTTCAATCAAAGATTCACAACCATCTTAAACAAATTCCATCCTGTGGCTAAACCAATTAAGGAGTTGCAAATCAAGGTTTATGCTTATGCACTCCCGACTTCTATTTCTATGTTTGTAAAAAGGGTTTCCAAGAGAACCTTGGCTGAAACTTTTGAAGAAGACAAAATGATAGAATTCCAAATGAAAGGGTGTAAAGAAGGCCAAGCCTCTCTAGTAAAGAAAGAATTTTATCCTCCTCTCAAGAGAGAACTCTTTTTGACTAGGTCATCGGGCAAGTAATCAGAACAGACTCTCGAAAAGGGTAAACAAGACATAAAATACCTACAACGCATGGTTAAGAAATTATCAAACGAGATCATAGACATGAAGAGAAATGCAGGAGAGGGAAACCAAGGCCAAAGGCCCTATAAGCCTTTGTTTAAAATAAACCCGTCGTTAAAAGCAATTGAACCTCCCCCAACCAACTTAAATATTGATCTAGGGAATGTAGAATTTGATTCTTTCTGTAATTATCACTAGGAAAACCACTCTGAAAGAGACTTCCCTCAATGGGTACATACCATGAATTTGACAACCAATCAGTTTCTAGATGAAGTCTCCCCAACCGAACAACCAAGCAGTTCAGTTATAAACATTGCTGACCAGGAAGAGAATGATCCACCATAAGATACAACCATGCTGATATGGGATCCTGACCTAATCATGCCTTCCGATGACATGTTTGAGCCTCAAGAGAAACCTGCAGAAATCTCAGTGGTATAGACATGCAATAAAGGTCCACCTGTCTCGAAAGATATCGTTGCCACCCAGACCTCGAAGAGTAGAGCAACTATCGATCACCTGATAGCCCCTTTCACTCCCGGTAAAAACCCTATAAGCATCCATACCCGGGAATCACCCAAACTAGATTACAACATGGTCAAAGATTTGAAGAAGTTAAAGGCTAATATATCAGTTATGGACATATGCAGAATTCCTCAGCAGAAGGACTTTCTGTTACAAGCTTTGAACTCAGTAGAAAACTCGACCATGGGAAATGGTCAGGAAAGAAATCGATCTCCCACATATCTAGCTAGAACACTAATTGTGAACACTTTCTCCGAAGATAGAAAGGAAAAAACTTTTGTCCCACTGTTCCTCTTAACGTTTGAAGTCTTCAATAGAAACCTTCAAAATTGTTTGGTAGATTATGGAGCATCTTCCAACGTTATTCCCTTGTCTATTTTCAAAAAATTAAATTACGTTCCTCTCAAGAGTGATAAACATGTCATACAACTAGACAAAACCTAGGTCAAGGTCATGGGAGAACTTAAGGATGTAATGATCAGAATAGAGACACACCCCAAGTTTGTGCAAGTGATTAACATCACTGTAGTAGATATTCCAGAGGCCTATGGGTTATTACTAAGTTGATATTGGTTTGAAAAGATAAATGGATACTTCAGTACAGACTGGGAACACCTCTGGCTACCACTGAAGGGATACAATAACATGATCAGAATCAATAGGGAGAGATACCTGAAACATATGGTCACTGATCTAGAAACCCCGAACGAACCCTCATCCACATATTTCCCTGTGTTGATCAATTATTCCTACGATTCCCACTTCGAAAAAATTTCTCCTCTCTTGTCCAACATCCCTCTCACTCAAAACTCTAAAATGGTTTTTCAAGAGAATTCGTCGATACCGACAGGAGACACTCTCTTCTATCAAGACCTTGTGTCGGAGATTACAGAACAAAAGATAGGAGAGCAAGAAATTAACAAGGGAACAGAAAAGAGCATTTTTTGTTCACAAATTTGGACTTTCTATTTTGATGGATCTAAATCACAAGAAGGGTTAGGAGCAAGGTGCATCCTCATTGATCCTAAAGGTAAACACCATTTCCTATCATGTAGGATAGAATTCAAATGTACCAACAACACTGTCGAATATGAAGCTCTAGTACAAGGATTAAAGAAAGCCATAGATTTGAATGTCAAAGAATTGAAGGTTTTCAGAGACTCTGGAATTATTGTTAGACAAGTAAGAAATACTATACATTGTAATTTCCCTCACCTAAATAATTATGAACATGAGGTGCATATGTTAATAGAGCATTTTTAAGCCTTCAACAATACAACGATCCCCAGAGAAAAGAATATTCTTGTTGAATCCCTGGCCATAGCTGCCTCTAGGTTGTTTCCTCTAGAGGATTATGAAGCCTCCCGATTCACTGTGGATCTTCTCTAAAAACCGTCGATGCTTAATAACATTTCTAATTTGAAAGTCTTTGAAGGAGATGAATAGATCATAAACTTCTTGACCAATCGAGGTCTCACACAATCCCGAAAGGGATAGCTAATCTAGAAAATTTGTTTGATCTGAAAGAGCGATTTAAGGGGCCTAAAAATGAAAAGATTGGTAGCTCTTGCCCCTTGCATGAAACCATAAATACTGGGACCCTAGAAAACCCAAAGAATGTGAATCTCAGAAAGACTATATCTAAGGAAGAAAGGAAAGCTTATCTCAAATTGTTCAGACAATACCAATATGTCTTTGCATGGTCCTATCCAGATCTGAAAACGTATGATAACAACATCATTCAACACACTATACCGTTAAAACCCGAAGTGAAACTTTTCCAACAAAAACTATGAAATTATCACCCATCCCTGGAACCTCTCATGTATTAGGAATTAAAGAAACTTTTAGATGCCAAGATCATTTTCCAGGTTATCCATTCCACATGGGTAGAAAATCTTGTCTCGGTGAGGAAACAGTCGGGAGAAATCTGCCTGTGAGTAGATTTTAGGAACCTCAACATAGATTCATAAAAGGACAATTACCCAGTCCCATCAATGGAACAACTCTTGCATACTGTGTCTGGATCAGATATTTTCTCTCTGCTAGATGGTTTCTCAGGTTACAACCAAGTCCTAGTTTCGGAGGAAGATCGTTTAAAAACCACCTTCCAAACCAAGTGGGGAACCTTCACTTATAAACACATGCCTTTGGGGTTAATAAACGCAGGAGAAACCTTCCAAAGGGCCATGGATGTATCTTTTCATGGACTAATCAACAAGTGTGTGGTGGTGTATCTAGACGACGTAACTATTTATTCAAAGAATAGAAAGGAGCACATCCAACACTTAACTTATATTTTCAAAAGGTGTAGGAAATACGGTATATCCTTAAATCCTAAGAAAACTATCTTCGGTGTCGAGGAAGGTAAGTTGTTAGGCCACATTATATCTCAAGCATACATTCTCATAGACCTAGAAAGGATTAAAGCCATAGCTCAACTCTTGTTGCCCCATAACAAGAAAGCTATGCAGTCCTTTTTCGGGCAAATCAATTTTGTGAGGAAACTCACTCCTGATTTCACAGAAATCATCAAACCCCTACAAAAGATGATTCACAAGAATGTCGAATTTAAGTGGGATGATGAGTGGAAAGATTCTTTTAGAAATATTAAAGCTGTTATATCCCAGGCCCTAGTGTTACGAAGTCCCGATTTCAATAGAGACTTCTTCCTCTATACTTTCGCTTCCGACCAATCGTTAGTTGTAGTTTTGACTCAGAAGGATGATGATAACAACGAATCCCCAGTGTCATTCATGAGCACTAATCTTCAAGGAGATGAACTCAATTATCCTTCTATAGACAAACAAGCCTATGCGGTATATAAGGCAGTAAAACACTTTAGGTCTTACATTCTCAAGAGCCACACCAAGGTAATTGTGCCACATACAGTGGTCCAATCCTTGTTTACTCAGCGAGAAATGGGAGAAAGAAGAGGGAACTGGATGGCAATAGTCCAAGAATTTTATCTAGATATAAAACCTGCCAAAATAGTAAAAGCACAAGGGTTATGCAAACTTGCAGCTGAATCCCAGGACCAAGTAAATGAAGATTTCAGATGAGAGAACGAAATGGAACTATGGTGTGGCGAAGTATCATACATCTCCCCAGGAAAAGAGTATTGGTATAAGGATTTAGTTTATCTCCTACACCACAGGACTTGTCTAGAGAATCTCAACCCTAGGGAAAGGAGATCCCTCAGGTTAAAATCTGCACAATATCGCCTTATAAGTTTGGTACTCTTCCGGATTAATTATGATGGGGTACTACTAAGATGTCTCGAACGTGAAGACATGGACAAAGTGCTGAAGAAGCTCCATGATGGACCTACAAGTGGACATTTTGTAGGAAATACCACTTCTCATAAGATCCTGAGAACCTACTATTATTGGCCCACCTTGTTCAAAGACGCTCATTCTTATGCTAGAAACTGTAAAACCTGTCAAATGAGAACTAGGAGGGAGAAGAGAGAAGCAATCCCACTCCAACCTGTGACTTTCTATAAGCCTTTTGAGAAATGTGGGTTGGATATCATAGGAGAAATTACACCCAACTCTTCAAAACAACACAAGTACATTCTTACTGCAACCGATTGTTTCACAAAATGGGTAGAGGCCATCCCTCTGACTCATGTAAATGAGAAGGTGGTAATCCAATTCATAGAACAACAACTAATCAGAAGGTTTGGTGTCCCTTATGTCCTAGTATTTGATAATGTAGCCTATTTTTCTTCCACGCTATTGATGGAGTTTGCTCTGGACAAAGGAATCATAATCAGATACTCTGCAAATTATTATCCACAAGGAAATGGTGTAGCATAATCAACTAACAAGAACCTAGTGAGGATATTAAAAAATACTATTGTAGATAGCCAAAGGAATTGGCATAATCTACTCCATAAGGCTCGATGGGCTGAAAGATTCACACCCAAGGAATCTATAGGAAATTCCCTGTACTTTATGGTTTACGGGCAAGACACCATCCTCCCAAATGGGCTCTATCTTCCATAT
This sequence comes from Picea engelmannii, assembly GCA_009831015.1. Lineage (NCBI taxonomy): Eukaryota > Viridiplantae > Streptophyta > Pinopsida > Pinales > Pinaceae > Picea > Picea engelmannii. Next base: position 130,178 of record ML776738.1, read on the forward strand.
CTTCAACTAGCTCAAGATTCCAGTGAAGAAACTTCGTTGGCCATACAACAAAGAATAAACACTCTGCTCATGCTCGAATTTGAGATAGAAAAGGCCAAGTCAAAGTTCCTACCTCACCAACAAATAGTGAAAAGATGGTTCGATAATCATAAGGCTAAAGAAAATAACTTTGAAGTAGAAGACTTAGTCCTGAAGTGGGACATGGAAAATGAACCAAAAGGGAAGCATTCTAAGTTGCATAATCTATGTCTTGGACCTTTCCAGGTGGTTGAGAAGATTGGGGTAGGAACTTATTGGTT